>JAQLOL010000007.1:13870117-13885208 GCA_029783665.1 Naso thynnoides | reverse complement strand
CAATTATTTATCACCATGGAGACGCATGTCATGTCAGTGTGCTTGGACACTTCATGAATATCAAATAAATATGCAAAACAAAAGGGGTATACATCATTAAGCACACTTTAAAACGGCTTTACTGAGGTTTGTAACAAATCGAGGATCCTTGATTGTTCTCCGCACCACGACATCAATCACAATCCTCCAATTTGATCTTGCGTCGGATGAAAATTCTTGATGAAACACTCCGGAAGCCACTATACCACAATGACGGCGCCACTCGGTGTATAATGATCAGTTCGAAGGGAACAGGTGGAGAGGGAGTAACGTAGCTGTTAGATTATGCTTTAATGACGATCCTCGATCAGTTATTAACAAGACAGCGTTTCCCATTAGTTAATTGAATAACTTACAAAATGGAGTCCCACGCTCCTCATGACTTCGGATTTATTCAAAGCATTAGAAGATGATGAACTCAAGATAAGAGGGCTGAATGATACTCTGTCTTTATCACTGCTAACAGCCTGATGAGACATATAGGAGGCAATTGGAATTGGACTGGAGTGACAGCGACAGTCATTAACATTTGAGCAACTGTTATGTGTTGAATACACCTATTGGATGGGGATTTATTAATTATTTATCAGATCTACAGTTCTAACAGGCCTCGCAAAGCATACATTTATGGCTTTAAACATAATATTGTTGCTCATGTTTATGATTGCAGATGTTCAAATGTACGCTCAAATTAACCTTACTGATAATCTGTAAAGTTTATTTTGAATAATGCTTATATAACTGGAAATACCCAATTAACATTTAATGATTTATACACTTTACATTTGATGATGGCCACTATGTCCACATGCAGTATGTGTTGTTCAGTGTCAATGTTCAACCATTGTTAAGTTTTATTTGCTTTGTAGAAGCGAAACACATTTTATATTTACAGCCAAACTAATCAAAGTTTTATATTAACAATGGATCAAAAGACACTGTGTAATGTGCTTGTGGTGACAAAGCCACAGAGAATTATCACCCGACTCTGCTGTTCCCCCTCAGCTCTGGGGAGTTTTCCATCTTTCAGCTTTGAAGGTCTACAACTTCACTGTTTTAAGTTTTACTGCTGTCATCAGACTCAGTTCCAGACTCGAAAAGCAGCTGTTAAAAGCTGATAAACAAAGTATGTTAACTGACCAGCCCAGCTTTAAACAATGGAGGGACAAAGTTAGCCACTAGCTGGTGAACACTGACCAAGACATAAGAGTTTAAATTGGACCTACATTCAACAGACGGTCAGAAACTCGACTATAAACAGAAGTTGGTATTTGATGACCTGAAAATGAGACTTAAAAATCTAATATCTTTCTCCAGAATCATCATCCCACCTTTAATGGTTATAATTGGAGCCCAATCAGTTCTTGGTTTGCCAATACTATCAACTGATACTGGCTGATTGTAGATATTTCAGTATCATTATATATGTTCTCTGATATGTGCCGATATTAAAACTGTTTTTAAAGTTGAAAAAAATGCTTGGACTTGTGATGTAAAGCAACACTACGTAACTTCAACTGCGACCCACTGCTTTGAAAAACGAAACTTAACAATGCACATTAATACAGCTCACAAAACAGCAGTTTTAGCAAAAATTGGGTCATATTTTACGGAGAAAATGCCTGCTGGTTTTTCCTCTGATGTTTGACCGCTGCTCTGTCTGTCTGCAGCCTTTTATTTTAGTGGAGCAACGACACGGTGCTGCAGCTGAAGCTTCGGTCCGAAAGTAGCCTGCCTGTTGCTTTCAGGAACCTCCGTGAATTGCAGAGTTGAAGCAGAGCAGTTGTAGGACAACATCTCCATAAAATATGACCCGGTTTTACTCAAATATGGTAATTGCTGTTTTATGCGACGTATAAACATGCATTAAATTTCATTTTTTGAAGTAGCAGGTCCGGGTCAAAGTTACGTAGTGTTGCTTTAAAATGGTGTAATTACATTGTTTTGTCCAGCAGAGGGAGATCATATTGAATAAAATTGAAAAAAAAAAACCTAATATGTGGAGTGTTTACTGTTTAGTGCACTGATGTTTGGAATAAAGTTTGTTATAACTAAAATGAAGTATGCTACCTCCATTACATATCTTTGTCACAAGTTTTTAATAACCATATTTAACAAATATTATATAATATTAGCTGATATTTCTCAAATGGGAATATTCTTGCTCCTTTACATTAGTATCGGTCCCCAAAATCCCATTTAAGTTGCAGTCTATTCCTGATAACCGTAAAAGCACTTAACATCTTGTTTTCTGATAGATGCATTCGATGCCACACTTTGTAATGAGTTTCAGGAAAGCACAGAGCTTTCTGCACCAAAACAGCATGAAAAATTCCACCATAAAAATTTGAATGCTGTTAATAAGCGGTTTTTATGCAGGTTCGGCAGTTCTGACAGCATGTTGTGGAGCAGCTAGCTGTCATGCTGCCTCTCCGCTAAATGCCATGCAAATGACTGGCTCTCCCAGAAGACCGCCACCACTCATTTGGTTTGCTGCTTGATTTGGTTCTTACAGTCACGCATAACACATGGCACATAACTGTCTCGTCTTCCTTTACTCCCATTTCCTGTCTCTCTCTTACTCATCTGCATTCCCACATACTCAAAACCTCACCTGCTCTGTAGCGACAATGGCAGAAAGTTGTAGAAAGAGATGCTGCCCAAACTTTTAGTAATGCACCACATTACATTTCAGCAAAGGAACTAAGGCTCTTACAAATCTATTTTTATTTCCCATCCATTTAGGCAAAAAACCACCCTGTCCATGGCCTGAATGCCATGATTGAGAGCATAGCAATGGCACACAACATGCAAAGCTACACCCTGTGTTACGCTTGCATTTCTATGTGTATCTGTTTATTCTCTGCAGATGGAATTCATGTTTATAGATGCACAACACATCCGGTTAGCTAAGTCAGGTCAGAGTTGAGGGTTACTGTATGTGTGCATGTGTGTGTGTTTGCCTGTATGAGCGTGTGTGTGCATGTTTATCAGTGAATAGAAGATGTGGGCCTATTTGGGGAGTCTCAAAGCAAGCAGGTGAGAGTCATGCTGGGTGTTCTCTCGGTTCAGTGCTAATGGAGTTCAATCCCGATCTCTCCTCGCCCCTCGTTTCCAGTGCCCAATCATTATGGGCTTGCTAATTTTGGCTTTGCATTCTGCATGTGTTTGGAAGCAAAGAGAGAGAGAAAATGAAGAGAGAGAAGATGCTGTATGTTAAGAATGTAGGTTTTTTTTTCCATATGTGCTTTATTAGCATGCTGGTTAAATCTATACAAGTTCTGGGAAATGCACATAATGACTTTCACCAAAATCTCAGCATTCTCTTTCCCTATGTAAAACTGATCGATCACAAATAAGTTGACGACCTTTTAATGAGATTTTAAAAAAAGAACAAAATGCATTGCATTTCCTTCAATAAATAAAAATTAAACAAGTGCGAGAAATGAAGTACCCTAATTAAAGTTTAAAAGCAAAATCTTACTTATCAACCTTTGTGCTTTTGCAGAATCACACGCCCTAATTCCATACGAGTGGCATCCGCTATTAAAAAATATCTCTTAGTTATTTGTTTTCTTGTCCATGTTGCACTACTGTTAATATGAGGCAGGCTATCTTGAATTCACCAACATTCTGCCATCTGACTTCACTGATTCTTGAAAGAAATAGATTTATAGACCATATTCACCGGTTGCCGTTTAAAATGCTGAAATGATGCTATCAGAAGTGTCTGCTGTGTTTCTGGTTTTAAGTTGCATAAATATTGGGAATCTGACAAATCATTATTATTTCACTGCTGCCTGACTGATCAGGTAGATAATGAGTAAACTCATAAATCACATCTTTTAACAAAGAAGATCAGAGAATGGTGTAATCATTAACCTTTGGGTTAGTTCTTAACTTAAACACCTTTAACATACCATGATCTCAATGAAGGGAAAGAAAATACTACTTACATTAAAGGACGCATGGCAGACGCTCAGACACCTCATATAAGTCAAAATGTTTGAAGACAAAGGAAGAATGTCCTTTTTTAAAGAGGTGGGAGGAAAATAGAGCATTGAACCACCTGTAGTGACTGTTGTGGATTGGAGGAAAAATGGGCTTGTAGTTCTTTTTTTTTTCCTTCACAGGTAGCGAGACAGAAATGTAGTTTCTCACAATCAGCAACTAAAAGGCAATGGATAGTGACAATCCAGAACTATTATTGGCTATATTTTAAAGTAAATCAACCTTTACCTAAGGTTAGACAAAGGCTAACATTAGCATTCAACCACTTCCAGGCTAAAATTACTGTTTTATTGTGTTACGCAGCATGACAGGGAGGGCATTAATTAATTCTGAAGTATAAATGCACATCTTACACACATTTTATTCAAGCCTGGAAGTAGAACTACAAGTACTGGAGATAAAAACAAATAAAATAAAACATTATCATTTTAAAATAAATAAAATATTAAAATATGTTACAAAGAATTACACTTTTTAAATTTTCACTGAGTAATATTAGATTAGAACTAAATAAAATCAAATGATAAATTTGTCAGAAATGATTTATTTACCTCCTTAAATACTAACTTATTTACTTGTTTATTTTTTGTCAAAAGACAAACACTAAATCAAAATAAGTGCCACACTGGACCCAATGTTCTGTTTCAGTCCAAAGAAACATTTATATATAAAGGCTAAGAGCATTACAAAGACTAACTGTGATCTCTGTCACTGCACTTTCAGTTAGAGTGCTGAGGTAGAAGTGTTTGCCTTTTGTGTTATGAACGAGGAAGTGAAAAGAACAAAGTCATTGATCCCACATGAAGCACTTTCTTTGTGAAACTCAACTGTTCACTTGATAACTGAGCGTCATTGTCTTTTTATGTAAGTGTGTTACATGAGTTTACCTCTGTTTAGAGTGATGAGTTGGCTGTTCTTCTTACAACATGTAAGATAAAGAATCAGAACTTGTCACCAAACCAGGTGTCCAAAATAAGTTTTGCGGTCTTTGATGCCTAGAATCTACTTCATGTCCTCCTGCCCTCTGTATTTTAGATATATACCTGCTCCAACACACCTGATGCAAATAATCAGCTTGTCATCAAGCTCCGCAGCAGCCTGATAACGACCTTTCATTTAAATCAGGCGTGTTAGAGCAAGAACAACATCTGAGGGGACAGTTTTTACCTAAAATGATAAACTGTTGCTGCATTTTGGCCTTTCATTCACATGAAACATGGACTGAAAGGATTTAAAAACTCTCTGTCAGAGCATAGACAACATTATGTGGTGTGAAAAATACCCAACCTGGGCTGGTGTGACCATTGTACAGTGGCTGAAAATAAACAGAGAATCATAGGACCACTTTTTCAATATCCTCCCCTCCTTTGCTCTCTCTGTCCTTTCCTCTTCTCTCCTCTGTTACTGTGTACCCATAAACAGTGAAGCCACTTCATACATCATGTGCCCCCGGTGGAACTTGAAGGTGCTCCACTCCTCTCCTCCAGGCTAAGAGATCCTGCTTTGTTTTGAATGTGCAGGAATGGATCATTGTATTCATGGCCTGTCCTCGGGAGTGATCCCATAATCTACAGCCTTTCTAGATCTTTCAGCATGCAGAGAAACAAGGCGCAATGGACAGAGAAAAAGAAGAAGAATTTATAGCGCTATGATCTTGTCATTTCTCACCTTCTCTCTCACTTACTCTTGTCAATGGGCCAGTGGTGAAGTGGGCTGTATTGATCTATTTACCTGCTCTTTTCCCCCTTTTCTCTCTCTTCCTCTGTTTCCCACTCTCCCTATCCCAACCTCTCTCTTTCACATCCACACACACACACACACCCCACACACACATCCTATTTCCCGTAACAGATGTACCATTTCATCAGATGAAGACCAAGGCCAAGCTTTGAGCTTTCAGTGCTACATGGGATCCATTTAATTTGCAGCAACATGAAGGGAAATGAGGCCAGATCTGCCAGGCTCAACTCACTCCACCACCCAGGTCATAATGAGCAGCAGCTAATCACGCTCATCCATTTACTCAAAGATGAGAAAAGCATCACATGCACAGCAAAATGTCTCCGCAGTCCCATCCATGATTATGTACCCAGCAGCATTCACTTGTCTATGCTCAATTTTACAAATGGCCTCCTATGGTAAGTATGTAAGTGGCTGCCTCATACATGTTTACGTATGTGACTAAAGAGTATGTTAAAGCATGGTGGCCCGTGGTTAAATTAACTTAGATGGATAATGCAATGCAAGCTCATTTTAACATGCAGAGAGAATAAGCTACATCTTTTTTATCCGGGGTGATAATCTATCACCTTACAATTACTGTATGTATGTCCTGGTTCTAATAATATTTCAGCATGTAAATGCATTTCCAGGAACTGAAGCAGAACAAATGCATAGGGGCACAAATTGTTTTTTTCCCCTAGTTAATGGGTATATATTTCCTATTAGACATAGAAATAAGCCTGTATGCTTTATAATGTGCTGAACAAAAGCCACCCTCAGATTGTATTCATCACCAGCTGAGGTAAACAGCATGAAATGCACCTTGGTACATGTCTGTAGCCTACTTTTTTAAAGGGGATATAAAAGTGCATACCAAACTTTTTAGCATACACAGCCCATTTGCTATTCTTGACATGAAATAGAGTTGGCCTCTCTGAGGGACTGGGGGTCTGTTTTTGCTGATTCCACTCTGGTGGGGAGAGAGCGCAAGGTGGGCTGGAGGGGTGAGCCGTCGCTGCTGCGGGAGCAAGAGAGGAGCCAGAGGTCCGGGCCGTGTCGAGCCGCCAGTCACCGTTAGATGTTAACGTGCTGAATAACAATCTAAACCGATCTGTCATTAACATCTGTAACTAGCACGCCATGCTGAATGACTAATGCGCTGAACACACAAATTGGATGAGAAAGGCAAACAAACCTTTGGAAACTTACAGTAATCACGAATAACAAAGCGTGCGCTTTTAAGTTTCCTGGGAATTCAGATGGGGAGGAATAGATACAGCATAAGCACACTGCCGCAACTTCCAGTGTCTTGGTTTCCTCCAGAGAATCAAAGACTTTCAGATTCAAAAAATGCCTCACATTCATGGGAAACACTCTATGAAAGGTTTATGAGATACAATCCCTAAAGGGCCTTAAACAATGACAAACTCATCCTAACTACTGGATATTCAGTTTGCAGTTGGGAGGAAAAGTAACTGCACCACAGTAAGCCACGGCAGCACTCTTTTTTTTCTCTCTTCTTCTATTTTTCCCCCATGCTTCGTTCTCCCAGCACCTACAGCAGAAAAAACCTGGCATTACTCGAATCCACACCGGCTGAACAGAGATTAAACATACAGAGGTTTGAAGTGACTGATAAAAAAAGTGATAAATTGATTTGCTGACATGGCTGAATGAGTGAAGCAATGCCACAATCCTCCTGAGCTCTGTGTGTTCGTGTGTTTTCCAGCATGGCGGCACAATCCTACAGTTATTTCTTTTTTGGGTCTCACATTCTGCAGCAACCTTACCTCCTGAGACACCGTCCCTTTGGAAGTCCATCAACACAACATGGTCAGCAGAGCAGAATGTGTGTGTGCACTCTGCTGGTGAGAGTTGCGTGTGCTGAACAAGCACACTTATACGCGCGGCTCCCCTGAACACCTCTCCGCTCACTATTGCACTGCAGTTTCATCATCCATAGTGCAGGTTTGATAGGCAGTTCCTCTTATTAGAAAACCTGGAGGGGGCGAGCCAGTGTTAAAATGAAACCCTCTTTATCAAATTGTGATGAAGTGCCTGAAGTGAACACAAGGTTAACCAAATTGCATATCCCTTCTGCTGAACTCTTTACACTCCGCCATCACCTCGGCACACAGAACCTTAAGACACAGGGGTTTTGTAAGTACAAACGAGATGAGAGAGGTGTTTCTCTGCCCTAAATCACTGTGAAATGTGTCTCACTTGTTAGAATTGCAGCTTGGTTCTAGCCGCAGGCTGAGATGAGGCATCTGAGGTATTTCTGGGTCTCCGACATCACACCAGAGCTGCTGTGCGCTCCCTCCACCACACCTTGACAGTGACTTTGTATGACAGCAGATATAATGTGATTTCTCCTGTCCCCAGGGTCTGAGGCTGATGATGGAGACTTCTGGGCTCTGCTTTGCTTGCCGGCGACAGCCATGACAGAAAGAAAATAATGCTTGAGCATGATGATTAGTGGCATTTTTCACACGGCTTGGACATCCCTTGGTCTGTGGCCAGGCTGCACCGACGGAGAAATTAGGTCCCTATGCTCAGCTTGAAGTTTCCTGCTTGGGTTTACCTCAGTTATGGCACAATAACATCGACTCACTGACACTGTCGGATAATTTTAGCTCCTCCTTTATATCTGTGTAGCCATCAGTACATTGTAGCTTGTTCTCAAAATTATCATGAGTTCACATGAAATGAATGATGAGAATTTTTAAGACGTCATCACCTCTACTGTATCGTGTCACATCAGGTGAAGCTGTGGTGTGTCAAACCTGCAGGCTGCACAGGCCTCTGCTGTCTCTGCAACTTAAGAGCAAGAACAAAGCTAACCGCTTCTGTCATGCGTGTTTTATTCTGGTGTTCAACACATAAAGTGTTTCTGTCTGAAGTTTCGGTTAAGAGCCAAGCTTGTGCAGTCGCAGCTGGTGCTAAAACAACATTGCTTAATTAACTGATTAGTTTTAGCTCTGACAATTGATTAATTGTGTATTTCACTAAGTCATTTATCAAAGAGAAATGCTCAACATTGTCTGGTTATAATTTCTTAAATATGAAGATTTCCTTTCTTTCTCTAATTTACGGGATGATTAATGAAATATGTTTGAGTTTTGGATTGCTGATCCGGCAAAACACGTAATGCAAAGTCAGTCTGAGTTCTGAGAGAGTAACAGACATTTTCCACAATTTTCACAGTTTATGGAGAAATCTGAAAAAAAAAAAAAATAAGACACATTTATTTAAATTATTCATCATGAGCATAACTTTTTTTGCAGCTCTTCATGGTCGAAATACACAAGTTGCTAAACCTTTCAGTGTGGTACAGGGTCTCAGCAACAGTTACGTTATTCCAAAAATTTCAGGGAAAAATGCTTTTGTATTCACTTTTTAGTGTTACATGACAAGATTGATATTAGTCACATTGTCTGCTGGCAGAACCGGTTAGCTTAGCTAATGTGTTAATGTTACAGTCCAGCATGCCCTTCTGCATAATAACACACAGTACATTTCTTTTAAATTAATAAGCTTTGGAGGTTCTGGTAGATTTTGTTAGCTATGGACAGAATCAGGCTAACTGTGTCCTTCTATTTACAATCTTTGTGCAAAGTTAAGGTAAGAGCTAACAGCTACAAAAGTGAACTTTTCTTGCCCACGAAACAGTCACTTACACCACCTTTACTTGTCAGAAGAAATCTGACATGTTGAATAGGGCCTGTGGGCTGTCCCTAAATATTTTGCAGCCCTGCAAATTTCAATGCTTTGTTCTTGGTAATGTTGCTGCCCCTTTCTTTGATCACTTCCTAGTTGGCATGACCAGTGTTGCTCTCTCAACCTGGCTGAGCCGTGGAGGAGGGGCTAACTTTAAATGTTGTGTTTACAAACAGTAACGGACAATTGATGCTTATTAGTCCCTGAGGGGACTACTTGTGATGCACCCTCTAAAGCTGGTTTGCTTCTCTCTCACTTCTGCGAGGTTGGTGACCTTAGGGGCACCCAGCATGGTTCTGTTTGGTTTGATTGTCTTCAGTGTATACTCTTCATGCCACATGTGGTCGTAGGTTAGCACCTATAATTTCCTCACACCAAAACACCCACACATCACCTTTGACTGCTGCCTTCACACATCATGCTTTGCTTGTTTTGAATTATCATTAATGAATCACTTACTTCATTACATTGTTACTGTGCAGACCTCCCTTCTTTGTTGTGAACTGAATTAGTCGAAGATAACAAGCGGAACCAGACAACTTTGGCTTGTCTGTCAGCTCTTCTGCTTTTTTCTCTGTCACCACACACACACACTAACAACAGAAACAAAAATAAATCACCTGGATATCTTTCACCCTAATAACCCCCTAGGTAGTGCACAAATGTGGCTACAGTCTTACCGGCTCCAGTCAACATTTAGACAATCACGGTTTATGAAACACTGAATCCCAGCTTCCTTCCTCCCTTTCTTCCGGCGTTTTATTCCATCTAAATAATGCAGCCACAAGGAGTCATTGGGGGGATCCATTATAGAGGGAGGACTGATATAGAATGCTGGGATGCATGATCAGACACTCTTATCACTTTCACAGAGCATGTTATAGTGCAGCAGGGAGACCTTTGTATTGTCATGTCTCTCCTAAGTGCTTAACCCTTTGCTTGATGTGATGGCAGTACACAGTCGGAACTGTTGGGGATGTATTAAAGAATTCCCCCATCTACATTGGATCCAGATGATGTATGATGACGCTCCAGTATGTGCTCACGGAGGATGGTTAAAGGACATTTCAGGGCCTGGGTGAAATTAACTTTGTGCTGCAACTGCTGGTGTGAAGTGAGCGGCTGCAGCCGTCATGCTTGGTAGAAAAAGGATGAGAAAAAAAAAATCTATCCAGCAGCCACACGGAGGAAGAAAAACACCATATCCATCCAGAGGAGCTTCTGAAGCATTGAGGGCATCGGTGAAAAATGTCATAATAAGATTGGAAGCAGTGAAGGAGCCAACCTTGCCAGATAATTTACTTGATGTCTATTCGTTTTTGTTCTCCACAGCTTCTCTGAGAGGATGCTGTTAATTACATATAGTCTACTGAAGAGCAAATGAGCTTGACAGTGTTCCATCATGCTGTCACGAGAGCGAGAGGAAGAGTGTGTGTTTGCGTGGGCACGCACGCTAACAGGTGGAGTCTGTTATGCTCTTTCTCCTTTCCACTAATCTGCCTGTCAGTAATGAAGTCGGAGGCTTAAGTGTAGAAGAGAGCAGGCGTCATCCATTAGTCTCATCCATTTCCATTAATGTTCACGGATTACTTATTATTCCCTGATTAATAAACACTCAGCGAGCGTGTCCTCATAGCAGCCTCAATAAGGACAGCTTCATTAATGATTAGTATTAAGGCTATTAATATCCCAGTTACTGGCATTCACATGCAGCAGTAGCTCGACCTATATTATTATTACGAGTGTTTTGAGAAAGCATCTTAGGGTTTGCGAGTAATGAGTGCATTAGTTGCCAGCATTAGCCTCTTGTTTCAAGGTACTAATTTCATAAACAATTCACATTACCTTGGTATTTGAACATCCTTGAGCAAAAACAAGTAATCCAATTAGTAAACTGAGTGAGGCACTATTGATTCCAGAAAAACATTACCCAATCAATTTTTGAGGGGGTAATGAAATTCCTTTACTTAGTGCTCCAAAACAGTATGAGGGAGAATGTGTGCCGGGGTGCGTGCACATGCATGTGTGTATTTGCGCTGCTCAGAAGCTAAGAACATAATTTCATGTTAGGTATGCCTCTCAGCCAGGCCACACCCTGTTTGGGTGCAGAGGTCTCCTGCCACACAGATACACACACATGCACAAAAAACCTGTGATGTAATGTATTCAAAATGATCTTGTTTTTAACCTATGTTCTTTGTGTTGCAAAAACATAAATTAGCTGAAAATAATCATGCTTGCTCTACAGTTTCCATTCAAAGCTCTGCATTCTGAGTGGCAGAAACAAACATTGGCACGCACAAACTGTCGCGCTTGTCCACAACACTGCACGTCTTAAATATTCATGTTAGACAGGACTTGAACCCCTGCCACTTTAACTCTTAGTTGGATTATATATTGGACACAATTAGATTCTAGTGGAGTGGTATAAATAGCCTAGGGATGTTTGCATGAATTACACCATGCCGGAAACTGTTGTAATGCATTGTGTTTCAGTGTTCACATTTTGCCTGTGCAAATCTCCCTGGTCTCATGACACTAATCCCTCGCACAGTAAATTCTATGTTGTCTCATTTTACACCAATGCCCGAGGTTGTTTTCTTTTCAATAATCTCATAGGCAAGTGTAACTTGATTAAACTCCAAAAAATTTCAAGGATGGAACTATTGATTGTATGCAAATGGAATTAATCTAAGACACAATTGTGTTGGCCGTATTTCCCAGTATTTATTTCTCTTGGTCCTTTAAATCAGCAGCTTTCACACATACGCACACTCCAATCCAATTATATAGATAAATAGGCTAATCATGCCACAAAATTTCAATATGAGGTCTACGGGCATGGTGATAAGCATAATCATTCACAGTGCCAAATTTACAGCACAATTTTAGATAAGAGAGATGGAAAGAAAGAGAGAGAGGGCAAATTGGACAGATAAATAGTTCCATATTAGACATTAACATATGGATCATACGGGGTCCAGATAATGGAGGAGACATTTCATTAACCGAAATAAACATTCGATTAAAAGACTTTTCTATTTACATCACTTCCCATAATTCATGGGAATCTGATGAGTGCTGCTGTCCAAACATTATAGGAGCCCTTTGTGGAGGGCGACAGATGGGACTTGTATTGTTGAGAAGCCTCTTTCCGGCATTCAAGAATATGCAAAGAAGAAGACCGTTTGGAATTTTATGTCAGACACTTAGAGGCTACACACACGTTGTGGTGTTGTGAACTTCAGAGAAAGATGAATCCCGCTCTTAAACAGAGTGATGTTTATTTACTATGTTTTAGCCGCAGGGCATGCTGTTCTAAAGTTCCCAAAAAACATTAAAATGCAGGATTATTATCACAGTTTCCATTGACAAGATTGGAAGTTTCCTCTGCATGTTTGGTACTTGGTACTTTTTTTCTTTCACAGCAATGCCTGGCGATCCTGTAGTGACGTCATCTTCAACACAAACACACAAGAATGAAGGAGGATATGCTTTGGTGATCCTGCACAGGGGAATGTTGTCCATAGACGAGAGTGTGGTTTTGCAAGTTGTTTCTTTTTAAAATATGGGTCAAATGAATAAAAAGTTGTCAGTGCATGATGTTCATGTTGCTCAAATGAGGATTCTGGTGAGGCTCTCTCTGATCAATTAGCAGTCTCCAGTATTTTTACTCCCCTATTTAGTATTAGCTCAATCTTGATTAAGAAGATAACAAACAGCGTACCAGGTACAGGATGCTATTCGCAACTTGTGACTATGGAAAACCAAAAAAGACTGAAGTCCAGCCGAGCTATACAATGCAGTTGAAACATGCCATAATGTCATTGTTTTGCCTTTGCAATGTCCATTTTCTCCTTTTATTACAGGAAAAGCAAGGCATGTGATGTATGCTCCGTACACATGGTAATCACTTTTCCTTTGTTTTCATAGCTTTCAGCTGACAGCCTCATCATCATAACAACCAAGTGGCTCCCAGATATCCCAAACATCCTGATGACTGAAGAAAGTAATTCTCATAAATGCTCCATTTGGCCTATTTCTTTCCGACTGAGATGTTTTTATTTATTGTTTTTAGTTTTTATAATCAATGACATGTTCCTCTTTGAGGGAGACAAGTGGAAAATCTTGTGAGTGAGCACATCTGTTTAGTTGGGTTAGTACAGAGTATGTGAAGTGTGCTTATGTGCATGAGCGTGCCTGTGTAAAATTAAGAGAAGTAAATATGGATTCACGTAAATGTTGCTAATTTACCTCCATACAGCTGGTATGAAGTTAAAGACCACTTTTCAGAGTCTGGTCATTTATGCTTAAATATCACTTGCATGCATGCACACACACACACACACACGCTAATGTAAAGTGTACACACTGTTCCCTGCCTCAATAGGGAAATTTTCTCCAACTCCACATGAATGTCTGCTTAGACTAAACACAGCACAGCATGACTGTCTTCACAGACATCAACCAGTAAGAAACAAATGCTTGCAAAGTGAAGCCTTAGCTAACCTTTATGCATGAATTCCATCTGCGTTTGTATCCTTTCAAGCTTCGATTAAACCACTATTGTTAAAACAGTTCCATCCGACATACTTGAACTCATTGAACCACGAACAATAGCTTAAAGTTTTATATGCAACATTACAGCAAGCTGCTTTTCAATTACACATAATAATGATTATGATCATGTGCAGTAGAAAAAGTCCACTTTATAGTCATTGTATAATGGTTGTGTTTGTAGGAATGAAAGGTGTCAATTTGAAATATGCCACTCTTCAACAAGCTATATATCCATTGTGACCAAGTGCTCCCGATCAAACATACTTCAATAATGTATCAACCATTAAAGAGCTTATTTCATTACCCTTCCCTCGTGACAGTTTAAGTGCGAAAGTCACCTCTATTGACGGTGCTTACCCTTGTGAAACTGCCTAATGATCAATAACAAAACAATGTCTCCAGAATAGCAAAATACAGCAATAAAACGGGGTGAACACAAGTATATACTAAATGTAACACGGGCTTAATCAACAATCCACTAACAGAACCATCAAAGGGTTCCCTCAAATATCTCCAAGAGCACTTAAGACAGCGATTTAATCAGTGCGTGATCATGCTGATCGATAAGGGATGTGTATTTGAAGGACAAACATGTGTTTTGACTCTGATTTACTTAATGAGTGTCTTTGTCCAGCCCCACACTGTGATTAAGGGTGACAGAAGCGCTGCTGGAGGCCTCTTGAACCATAAGCTTTGTCAGTCAAAATGTCTTTGGTCACAGGATATCTGAGGAAATTACTGTCTTGCATCTGACAGCAACTTTTGCAAAGGTGAATACACACTAGCTTGAATCATCTGATGGAAAATTTTGATCTCAGTCATACTTACGGCTGTATTCAGACCAAATCAGGTGATCTGGCGAAACACCGCAGGGTTGTCCAGCAGTGGGAGTGTCACCATCAGGGAAATTTTACCTGTTGAAATTGAGAGTTACTACGTCTTAGGAGAAGACAAACACAGTGTGATGAATCAGATCTTTTAATCATGCAGCATGGAGAGAAGACCTCTACAAGTGTTCTCTGTTGAGTGTCAGGTTTTC
>JAQLOL010000007.1:13848778-13863804 GCA_029783665.1 Naso thynnoides | reverse complement strand
AAGATAAGATAAGATAAGATAAGATAAGATAAGATAAGATAAGATAAGATAAGATAAGATAAGATAAGATAAGATATGGATTTTATTGATCCCTTGAGAGAGAAATTCAAGTTGACACAGCAGCATAACAAGAGCAGCAGTACAATGAGAGAGATGTTGTTCTAAGGGGGAAAAAAGTAAGATAAAATTAAAGTAACATTACAATAACATGGATTGCAAAATACAATAGAATAAAATGTAAATACTAAAATACTAGACACAGTCAAGATATATTATATAAATACACTAATAGAAATAGAATAGAATAGAAATGTGCAATGTGCAGATCCTGAGATGTGTTAACAAAGGGAAAGTCTGTCATCTGTTTTGTCTGGCTGCCTCCACTTGCGGCTTCGGCACCGGAACCCCAAACTTAAGTGCCTTTGAGTTGAGGAATGCAATACTGTGGTGTTTGGTTTTAGTAATTATGTTGTATTGTGAGAACATTTTACCACCCAGGTTATCCGTGGACCTAGACTATAAAAAAAGGCAGCAAAAACAAAAGTATACTATGAATATGATAAACAGTACATTTTATGGTAGATGTTGTGTGTTGTCTGATGTGTAGGTGGATGGGATCCTGTGCCTGGCAGACATCCTGACTGATGAAAGCAGCGTGGAAGCAGCCCGGGCCGAGGCGGCAGCGGTCGTAGCTCAGATCACCTCACCTCACCACACGTCCACACAGCATCTCGCCAGCTTCCTGGAGAGCATGCATGACATCGTCACTGCGCTCATCAGTGAGTGGATGTGACCCTGATCATGTGATCCTGACCTCTGACTTGTAGGCCTAACCGAGGGTTGTCTGGAGAAACAGGATTTGTTTAAATTTTAAAGCGATGAGCCTTTTTGTGGCTAAATTAAAAGGATCACTTTAATTTTTTTTTTTTTATTTGAGACTTCCTTGAGGTGTAGACCTCTGGAATTGTTATAGATCTGTTTTACAATGAGGGGTGTCTTCACTTTGTTTAACCACTGATCTACCGATGGTGATAACCCACAAAGATACAGTATGCAACAAATAAGCCTCATATCAGGACCTAATTGGCTTCAGTTAAATCTTGATTAAAGTCAAAACTCTTCGCTTCAGGCAAACAAACAAATGCTACAGCCTAAAAACACATGTAAGAAGGGATCTAATTTTCCATAAGACAACAACATCAAGTAAATAATGTGGTTTTTAACAAGCGCACCTCATGGTTCACTCTCCCTGCATTATGTGTGTCTTGTGTTGTTGTGTTACAACCACTGCACTGAGTGACTGATGGTTTTCTTTCAGAGTTGTGTGAGAGCGCCTCCTGTGGCGAAGTATTCCTGCTGGCTTCTGCAGCCTTGGCCAACATCACCTTCTTTGACAGCATGGCCTGTGAGATTCTCCTGCAGCTAAACGCCATCCAGATTCTGCTGCGGGCCTGTAGGGACCGCCAGAGGGTCGACACACCTTACTCCAAAGACCAGGTACACGTCTGCATTTAGAACGAAGGAGAAAGACCAAAAATAAATGTTAAAGGTGACAACTGACAGGGAGTGTGAACATGAATGACTTTGACTGAGAAATGGCCTTTAGCAATTATGAGCTGTTCTGAAGTAAAACTGCAGATGCTTGTGATTCGCACAGGGCAGCTCTGTCATTAGATGTGAATGTATTCAAACTTTACAGAAAACTGCATTGTCAGTGACGACCTCTAAACACTCCACAGCCAGAAAAAGCAAAATAATGTCAAAGAAGCAAAGTATGTATTAAATCTTTCATCACTTCATCAGTTTTTTAATTATTTTCTTCGCTCTGTTGTACTCTCAGGTGGTGACCATCTTGGCAAACCTGTCAGTCTTAGAGCAGTGTGCTTCTGAGGTCCTGCAGGAGCAAGGTAATTTTATTGTTATTTGTGTTATACATCACTGCTATATTTGTTTTTTTCAAAAAAACTGCTTTTTGATGAAATACACCAAAGTATTAAACCACTCACTAATACTAATGAATTGATGTAAAAGCGAGGAAAATCTTTGTAACTTCTCTTTAATCCACAAGATGGCAGCGTCAGATCATATCTGTGAAGCAGCCTGAAGGAGCTGAAATTAAACTTTAACCACTGAACTGAACACTTGCGTTGATATTTTTTAAAAGAATTTTAATGCATTTTTAATTTATGTCATTCTTCATTTTCCTTTTTATATGCTTTACTGTTACATGTGAGTCCATCCTGTGTAACAACTTCCATCATCTGCACGTTTTCCTCTCATATGTTATAAAATACAGATGTCCTCTGTGTAAGTCCTGGTCCTTCTTTCAGTTAATATTTGCAGATTAATTGAATGACTTGATTTTGCTTTTTTAGTAAGTTTTTTTTAAAATCTAAACTGAGTCAGTAAAAAAAAAAAGAAACAAAAAAATCTTTCTCAGTCTTCACAATGATTTTCGATGAACAATAATCACAATGAAATCTAAAGAATTACCTGTAACCACCTGAAGGTCTGAGTTACTGTGCAGTTCCCTTTTTTTCTTTCTCTTTTGTGTTGAGTGTTTTGGGATGATCTTCTTTGCTTTCTGCACCTTTAGTCTAACACATTTCTGACTATTGTGTCTGTTGTCCAGCTCTGTTCTTTTTCATCTTTGCATTTTGTTGCTTCTGAGTCTTTTATAATTTTTATTACTTTTATTTAACACTCAGGGATACATTGAGGGCAAGCTCTCATTTTCAGTGTTGCTGAGCTTATAGGAACAATTGAAAACGTCAGTACTATGTGATCCAGCAGACAAAGCACACAACAACAATGAATAATCAAGATAAACAAAGCAAATATAATAATTCAGTAAGAGAAATTACATTTAGAAACAGGAATGTTTAACATGTATGCTCTGAACTACCCATACAAGGGCAAAGGGCTAAAATTAAACATTTTTTTGCAGTTTATTCTGAACTTGGAGCACTAAAAAAGAAAGCTTACTTCCCCATTTCAGACTTGACTCAAGGTATCTTGAACATAAAAGTATTTTTTGAGCAAGTTAAACAGAGTTCTGATATAACATTTATGCAGTATAGGTAGGGAGTAACCCGGCAATGGCCTTAAAGATGAGCATGTGCCAATGTTTACTTCACCTCTCTGTCAGAGGGGGCAAGCCCACCCTCACATAGAGGACACAGTGGTGGGTATCATAATTATTACCTGTGACTAATCTTAAGGCAAAGTGATTGACTGTGTCTGGCTACTTAAGAGTGGAGGCCGCGCAGTTCCATAAATAACAACACCATAGTCTAATACTGGAAGGATGGCTGCTTCAACTACCCTTTTCTTTTCTTGCTAGGTAGAGGGAAACATGAATTGTCTCTGTAAAGAAATGCAATTTTTGTCTCACTTTGGTGATATGGTTATACATGATATTTAAATGAAAATTTTTCATCCAGCCAGATGCCGAGGTAGGCCTACTTACATACAGAAAAACTCTATTTTAGATCCACTTATAGTCAAAAACTATAAGTTAAATTAAAACCTCACCTGTTTGTTGTTATGTTTGTTTGTTTGTTTTTTTTTGCTTCTGACTGTGTTACATTGTTTCATACTGGTCTTATTTAACTTATTTCTTGTCCTTTTCCTTAATTTATTTTTTTTGTCAGTGTGTTAGTGTCTTACTGTAGACCTCTTTCTTTCTGTCTGTGGTGATTGTCGGTGATTGTTGGGTCTTTGTACCTTTCCATTCTTCCTGACAACTTTGATCCTTTTTGGTCACTAACCTGTCTAAGCTAAACTCTATATTATGTCATTTAGGAATAGAGCGACTGCTGCTGCTGCTTGGAGAAAAGCCATCTTCCCCCAGTCCATCAGAGGGTGCCGCCTGTGAGCGTGTCCAGCAGAAAGCTGCTGTCACACTGGCCCGTCTCAGCAGAGACCCCGACGTGGCCCAAACGGCCATCCAGCTGAAAGGTGTTGCAGAATTTCAGTTCTACTATGACACTGTTAACACTTTTTTTATTCAGTAGAATTGTTGGCTGATGCAGAAAAAACACACCTACAATTAATATTAAAAATGTACACCTGTATCAAAAGGAAGATCATTAGACTAAGAAACATTCTAAAACAACAAAGCTGGACCTCAGATTGAGCCTTGAGGTACTCCATGTTTAATTCGAGAATATGAAACAACAAAACTAAGAACTTTGTGACATCCTCATTCTGCGTATTTATGAAACTTGAATATGTTATTAGGAACATTAGAGTGACAAAAAAGATCATTTCAGCTGTTCCTGTCCTATCGATGGACAGGAACAGCTTTATTTAAATAAACAGAAGTGCTGAATGTCCTCTCTATGCTCTCTAGCTCTCTATGAATGCTTTATTAATCAGGCAGTGGGTAGAAATTAAAGCAGTTTATACTTCGTAACAGAAGCCAGAGATGAAAAGTACTTTTTGTTTCTTTTTATAAACTAAAGTAGAGGTGAACATATTTATAGTTAATTTTATTTAAGGTACACCGAGATGTGCTAAGAAAATTAAGTACAACCAAAGAATTAGTCAGAATCTGGACTGCACAGCTGTATGTGTAAAACTACTTGTAGTTAACAGAATTTTTCCTCTGCTGTCTTTAGCTGTTCCTCGTCTTATTGAACTGTGTCGCTCCCCTACCGAGAGAAATAACAGCGACTCAGTGCTGGTGGCCTGCCTGGTAGGTATAAAGTGAGGGAGCATGTATGTGTGTGTGTGTGTGTATCTGTGTGTGCACACTGATACATATGTGTAAGTGACTCAACTGCCTGAATACAAATATCTAATTTCAAACATCCAAACTGCCTATTTCACCCATGCTCTTTAAAAAACTATATATTTTCAGTTGCACTCACTATATAGAACAAACTGAGGGCATCATACCACCGGCCTTCACATGTAACATCAGTGCACCAAATGACTGTCCAATTTAATTACATCCACAGGGCAAATATGTGAAAACTAAAAACATATCACAACCTCAGTATCTTTAAGCCATGTTGAGAAAGCTGACCGGTGCATATCATCTCAAACGTCGTATGTTTAAATATGTACATATCATGAATAATATCCCTGCTTGCACTTTATCGTCCTCTCATTCTGTTCATAATTATTAAGCGCAGATCTTCGAGCCGATAAGGGGATTTGAAGCGCATAATGGTCAGGGGCTTAATTGGGCTGCCTCGCTGTGCTCAGAGATGCCCTCCTCCTCTCCGCTGTAACCGCACTTGTCAGTCTATTCAAATTAATGTGATTCTATTTTATCCTTTTAGCCAAGGGTTAAGTAGAGCATTTGTGGTTGTTGAATTTTTACCTTCAAAAGGATGCTGAGCTCTCACAGATCGTTTGTAATCTTAAATGTAAATGTTGGAATCTCTGCTGGCTGAATTGGGCGGAGATGTCACACATTACTGTTGTGATGACGAGAAAAATCGAACATCTTTGAATTCAGTACTTCATCACTTCAGTTTGTTGTAAAACTGTAGACACATAAAGACAAAATTATTTTACCTTATTACATGTGCATAGTTACAAATCTGCAAAACCAGCTGTCTGCATGTGTGATTGTGTATGTACTTACAAGACTTCATTTTGTGTGTTTGCATGCATGAGTTCCGCGTGACCTCATGTGATGATGCATTTTTCTATGTGTTTCGAGTGGTCTTTACACATGCATACTGATAATGTGTGTGTGTGTGTGTGTGTGTGTGTTTAATCCTTGTGGTCATATTGTTAACTATTTTGACTATATTATTATAATTATATATTATTACAAAATCAATTTATTTTTATTTTTAAACCAAAATTGAATCACCTTTTTTTCCTGTGTTTTTTTTTTAAAAAGTGACATGACTTTTATCATCTTGCACTGAGCAGTTTCATTCAATTGTTTCATTACGTTGACATCAGCTGTTGGCAGGGGCCAAAAGCTCAAAAATATACAGCCTTACTCTGAGGGTGACATTTTCTTTCTCTCCCTCATCCTCCTCCACCACCTCCTGCTGTTCCTGCTCTGGTAACAGGGGTAATGATGAAGGAGTGGTCCTCCATGACAGAAATGATGTTAGCCTCTAATTCTGCATCACACATAGTATCAGTGTAGTCCTTCATATTTTTTATGATACATCCTACTTTTCAATGATCCAAATTCCTTTCAAGGTTTTATCCCACCTGTGTATCCTGCTTATACCAGAAAGACGACATGATACAAAAGTCAGACACTCTCGAAATGCTGTTTCAGGAAGACTTAAAGGAGAACTCCGGCCATTTTTGACCCTTTTCTCGTTTTCCTGAGGGTCACCCAGTGTTGGGGGTAGCGAAAAAAAACGCGACTAAAAATGATGCGACCAAACCGGAGTTATCCCTTGGCTACTGGAGCTTTGGGATAGCTATAACGCTAACTAGGGGACAACATTTTTTTTACCATATTGCGCCTCTAAACACACTCAGAAAACCAATCCAAGACCTGCGGTACATTAGTCGGGTCCTTACCAGACACCACCATGCACACTGCACTCATATAGTGTAGTGAATGTGTGCCGATTGCAGATGCTCGGCAATCGGCTAGCAATGTCTTTCCCGGCTTTAAACAGATGTGAGTGACTCCATGCAGAAACATACAGTTCTTACAGTTTTGCTACACTTTATGAGTGCATTGTGCATGGTGGTGTCTTGTTAGAGGTGCAATACAGTTAAAAAGGGTGCCCCCTAGTTAGCGTTATAGCTATCTCGAAGCTCCGGTAGCCAAGGGATAACTCCGGTTTGGCTGCATCATTTTTAGTCGCGTTTTTTGCTACCCCCAACACTGGCTGACCCTCAGGAAAATGAGAAAAGGTTCAAAAATGGCCGGAGTTCTCCTTTAAATAACTAAAAATGGCACTACAAGAAAAATAAACACAAAAAATTTTCTCGCCTTAATGAACCACATAAAATTGACATCTAAAAAAAAAAAAAAAAAGAACAAATGCTTCAATTTTAACCATGAAAGATTATTTGATAAAACTACAAAACAGCTGAAGGGCATACGAAGAATGACATTTGACACAGCCATGGTCCCTATAACTAAACATCAGACAGCCAAATATTAAATGGCCTTCCAACCTGAAGGTCAAACTATCGCGCCCAAATAAACATTGCAGGCCTGTGATTTGGCCCTCAAGCTCCATGGATGTCTTCCATCAGTGAGTTCATTTGGAGGAAAAAATGCTCTCTGTTGCCCATATTTATTGACACCAAATTGAGGGGGTCCTGAGGCAACTGCAGGTGAAAATACATTCTTCATTTAGGACATTTTAAATAAGGTAAAGATGATATTTATGAGCTAGAAAGTACTCTTTACAGTGTTCCTGAGAAATAGGATTAGGGTGGAAAATTTAATAATAATAATATTAAAATCTAATAATGGAAATAGGCATTGAATGAGTATGTGCTTGCTAAAACTATAAAGGTTAAAAGAAGATGCACTGAAAGCCTGACAGAATGTGTTTGCTGAAAATTTTGTCAAAAACTCTCCTCAGAACCACTTTAAGGTCACACATGGCCTCAAGTAAAAAACACTCCTTCATCATCTGTTCAATTATAAAGCCACAAAAATAAGAGAGGGTTCCTTTTGTCAACACATGTGTACGTTGTGTTGTTTTGAGAGTCCTTTAGAGTTTGCTAATGTTTATTCATTAACACAAATCTAACAACCTAACTTACTGTTCACATGCAAACTCTATCGACTGTCAGCCACAAAACTGACGGAAACCTCAGAGGTATTATGAAAGCAAAGTCGGACAGCCTTTGAAGGAAACCGGGGGAAAAAAAGCAAACTACTTGAATGACAACTTGTCAGAATGAAAGACTGCCACTTCTTACTTTGCTTCAGGCTAGGAATGGAAACTAGGTAATGACTACAATGATCGCACACAGTCACACAGTCACACACACACACATACTGACTCACAGTTACAGTGGCTGAGGCTGTTTAGTTCACAGCTCTCCCCAGAGCTCGCTGGACTAATTGTAACAGCAAGAGTCCTGATTAGAGTCACCAAAGTAACACAATCAAAACACCTGCTTTCTGTGGCTTTATTAAGTTTGACAGACAAGGTAGAGTAATATTACAGGATTTTACACAAATATGACTCTACACTACCATAACACTGACATAACAAAGAATAACAAAAAAGAATGTCAGAAAGTTTTAGATTTCTTGATGATGATGATTTTGAAGTTGCTATTCTAAGCTCATATAGTTGCATAACACAGCTTTAAATAGTTGCATCTGCATTTTAATGTGTGCGACTAACTCAGAGTTGAATTTATACATCTTCTCAGAATTTTATTCCTCTATGGAAATCTACTGATTTATATTTTTGCAGAAACCTGTCAGCACGTATCTTTTAGAGCCTGGCTCTCCACCAGCCAGCCTGCCTGCACTCTTCCCTGATAGTCCATCACTGACTGTACTGCAACATGTTGTAACACATTTCCCTCTGCACTCAGGTCTCTGTGTTTATACCCAGCCTGCATCGTCTGCACTGTTATATGGCTGTCTGGAGCACACAGCACTCCTCGAGCTGTGACAGAGGTCAGCGAGTGCTCCAAGCCTGGCTGACGTCATGCTGCTGCAATCCCGCAGACACACCAGCAGGCAGGCAGACAAACCAAGGAGCAGGCTGGCTGTATTTATAGCCTCTCCGCCTATGCATCCTCACAGCAAGCTACACGGCCAGATACGCCCCGGAGGCAAACCCATCCTGCACATGTTGTGTTTATTATGTGGCATCCACAAGTCTGCACTCTACAAGTTCAAGCCTTCAAGCGGTTTTTCTTCCTAAAAATGCAGCTTCAGCGTCAGGCATTGAAGTGCCACAATCACGTCAATCACTCTCTCTTTCAACCTTCTGAAAAGGTGCACACGTTGAATGTTCATCTCCCACGGTTAATGAACACATTCTGCTGCACATCAGCTAATAACACAGTGAGGATGTGCGCTTAGCACAATGCTATACACCATTACTTATCTAATAAACTGTAGGAGGCAACTGCCATTAGCACTGGCGCTGATGCTGATATTCACCTCCCACTGGCAGGCTCCTGCAAGCTAATCTGCCGTATACTGTATGCAAATATGAAACTGTTACTGTCAGGATGCAGTCTAATTCCACATTATTCTCCGGGTAGAGGGCCAATCAGGTTGACTTTGAAATGGATCGTGGGTGATTAGCTGGGAATGCTGGGAGAATGCCGAGGTCTCTCTGGTGAAACCCGCAGCTGGTGCCGAAGTCAGCGGAGCAACGATCCAGGTAATTAATTCTTTGACAAGCATCAGTGATTTGGAAAATCAGTAAGAATGGCAGACGCTGATCAAAAGGGAAACACGTGGAGAGATGTTTAAACAGTAGGCGTTCGAGGCGTCAGTCATACAGGGGCCCAGATGTGGGGCCCAAAGCGCAAACACCAAACACCACAATGCACTGAGCTGACTATCAAACAACAGCAGGCTGGAGGATACCCAGCGTGTTTTGGATTGGCACTAACAGAAATGCAGGAAGTTATGCACGGAGTAATGCACACATACACAACTGGATACACACATACACACACAGGCACACATACACACACAGGCAAAGCATCTATATATATACACAAGCATGCCTTCAGACTCATATGCATAGTATAAACATACTATTACAGCGCACTCAACATGTACAATAAACAAGTCATGTATGTGGACTGATAAACCACACATGGATATTCCACTCACAAATCCATGCATGTAGTACAAACACAATGAATGTACACCCTAGGACATAACTCAATATACACACCCGGACATGTGGTAAAGATCAATTCATTTTCAGTATTTATTATACATATTGCACAAAGCCTATATCTGTTGAATGGAATGCAAACAATGGCATGATATTCATAGGCATGAGATCACATAGATGCAAGCGCACACACACAGCACTCTTCATAAATACACAAGAGGTTGGGTCGACGTTACTGCCATATCCTTGATTAAATCATGCGTATATCCTTTATTTGATTGTATGGGCAGAGGCAAAGAACACACGAGCCGAAAAACCGTAATGAAACATCATTGGCACGGCTATTACAGGCACACTGTCCAGAATACAAATTCCCCATGCAGGTATTTGTTTTCATCCATCAGTATTCATTATGCGAGCGAATGTATCATTGGAGTGTAGCTATTGATCCTGTATTAAATCTCATTGTTATATTCCTATTCAGCGGCGAGCCAGGTGAGGGAAAAAAGAAGGGTGACCAAATGTCATGGTGACAACATGCAGCATTGTCAAAGGTAGCTTTATCGATCAAGATAGACAGAGAGGGAGAGGGGGAGAGATATTTCAGCGGGACCCCAACCGGCTGACATTTTAGAAAAGCTGTCCATTCCATTTTGTCACCCTCCATTGTTGCACACAAAGAGCATAGATGCCTTGACTGAGGCAATTTGAGCTCTGGCCTTCGTGCCCAGCAGAGACAGTGGACAGGTTCAGATGTAGCACGGCATAGCAGGGAGTCTTGTTCATTATATTTATCAGTGGTAATTTCACAATTCACATGCTGTGTCCCTGAGAAGGTGGACAAAGCTTTGTGCTGGCATCTTGCTTTGACATTTTAAAGGCCTGGCTGTCGCACCTTATCGGCAGTTAATCTGAGTCACACTGCGGATGGAAGCTCTGGTATGGTGAAGGTCCAATTAGCTTGCTAACCGTGTTCAGCCATTCTTCAGACAACTTAGATGACTCAGAAATGTCCCTGTTGGGACTTCTCTTCTTTGCTTTTCTCACTCAGATCCAAGTAAAAGCGAGTGTTCTGAGGACTGTGGGAGCACGTGGGCAAAAGTCGATGTGGATGACCAAATGAGTACTGTCGTATCAAAGGGAACTGCAACCAAACATGTCAGATTGCAGCAATAACACAATGTGGACAGGCCAGAGTTTCACCGTGACCAGGGAGAGAAGCAGGTCAGGTTCTGGAAGTTTGCTGGCTGAGCTTGATGTTTCTCTCCCTCTCTCGCACGCTCTGTGTCTGACTCACTCAGGTAATTAGCACGGACTTGCATTTTCCCTGTGTATGGCTTAAAGCGTCCTGTGTTAAAGCAGTCCAGATCAAAACGGCGTGTCATACCACATTACCTTCAACACAGCTCCACGGCAACAGCTCTCCAGTCAGCTCTGCTCTTCCTCTGCTTTCCTGGATGTTTATCTGCTGCTCGGACTGGAAAATCTCCACGCTCATTGTTTTGCACCAGGGGGAACTGAGGAGCGGATTAAGTAGATCTCCTGATCTATGGAATGACCTTACATTGTAAGGCTCCAACAGGAAGAGCATTAGCTCTAACTCTCCACACAGGTCCCTCTTTTCATTCAGCACAGTGCAATCCAGCTCATATTAGTCAGGGCTCCTGTGGTCCAACTGGTGGGTGCCGGTCCAGAAGAGGACTGTGGTTCCATTCATAGTGGACTGCACAGGGGGAAAAAAAAAGGAATACAAACTTGATTATGTTGCATTCTAGTACAACAATTTTATTTTGCAGAATAACTGGAGAAGTTATCGTGCACAAAAAAGGCTTGTAGTACAAGTAGTCTTGCTAGCAAGGCTCATAAGAAAGTGGCTTCTTCAAATGCCTCAGGTGGTCGTTAGAGGTCATCTGACTAGTGGCAGAGGCAATGAAGTTAGCTAGCTCCTTATTATGACAGAGCACACAAAATTCATACAGACTATAATAAACTTTTGTCTTTCAATGAGGGCAAGGAAGGGAAAAAAATTATTATCAATAGGATAAATATTAACAGGAACAGATAGAATCAGCCTTTAATAAATGGATTGATATATTTGCCCCCCGTCACCTGGTTGCTGGGGGTTAGGGTTAGGATTACACCACATCATTACTTCTTAAAATTAAAATTTAGTTAAAACACACAGACAACAAACACACACAGCTAGAAACGGCTCATTTTTGCCATACACACTTCATGCAGTGCATGATGTTGTTGTGCAACTTGGTGTCCCTAAATTTGTCTTACTTGACAACATTTAACAACTGTTTGAAAACAAAGTTTCACTTATTTCATGTAAACTAAGTTTGTGAAAAGGACAATTTTTTTTTGAGTAGAAAGGAATCAAATAGAAAGGACTTTATTGTCTTTTTTGCTGTGGATGAGAATTGATGCTGAATATTTCAAATTTTACAAATACAGTAAACAATAACTAATATAAGCTACCTCTTTGTCACCTTTCTACTCCCACACACTTTTGTGGTTGTGTTGTTGCGTCAGGAGAAACTGCGTAAACTTTAAGAAACTTGACTAATTATAAATGATTTGGACAATCTTGTAAACTGAGGAAATGTTATACATTAAGTTGTTTCTTTCTTCTTGTGAAAAACGTGTCGGTTTCTCACAGCATGTTGGCTACTACTGCTGGTCAGTCGGTTCTAAACAACAACGCATTTGGTCTTAGCAAACAGAAAGATGTGGGTGTTTATTTGCATATAGAGCGGGGAAGTGAGATCCGATCACAAGTGGTCACTCCAGACGCATGTGGGAACGCATTGCAATGCCAAGTGTGAACTGAGAGTGTGTGTGTGAGAAAGAGAAGGAGGAAGGGAGATCGGGGAAAGTTTGTCAGTTAATGTCTAGGGGGTAGGTACAAATGGTGCGGCAGAAACTTTGAGTGAAAACCTTGCACAGCAATAAAGTGATATACACATGAATAATGCAGGAGCATTTAGTTCAGTGCTTAGACAGAGGGGGAATCAGATGTCCCTGGTGCCCTGACGGATTCCAGTCTACTGAGCCAGCGTCTCTGGTCGAGAATAGACCAACAAAGACCCAAAGGAGAATCCCAGTGCTCCATGCTGTCCTGCCAAGACGCACATGCACAAGGCAGACACACACATTTACCATAGGGTCCTATACAGCCATGCATTATCGACTGTGTTCGCACATTTTCAGGCAGGATGCATCACATACCTGCACACATACTTTAATCTATGACCCACATCCCTACACACACATTAACACAGTGTCTTCTTTGTCACTGTGTGTGCTGAGTCGATAAAGGAAAGGAGCCCTAACAAATAGAATCATTCTTTATTTTTTATATCTGTGCATCTGTGCAGCAATCCATTGTATCACATTAAAAATCTCTGCCAGCAATGACATCACACATACAGTAAATGAAGGAGCAGTGTGTAGGGAGACGCTCTGAATAATTGCAGTAACATCAGCTCAATGTTGGCTTTTGCTTTTAGGTAATACTTGTGGGATTTGGGGTTTAAAAATAAATCTGTGACTGAGAGACTGTTGGAGCGAGTGGGCAAGAGTTTGAGCGTTAATTTCACAGAACTGCTGAGAAGATTTCATTTTGTCGTCTCAGCTGCCCAAAGAATCAACTAATGACTAATTAATTACCGCACATATCCAAATCAAATCATCTGCTTCTCCTTGCCATGCATATTCTCTCTGGCTGCTGTTCAACTTCTCTCCTTGTAGATCCAAAATGAGGCACATTCTCAGAATTAAAATGTCATAATTTGGAGGTTTTAAAGGAGCAACACACAAAGTCTCTCAGCATCTCTTCCTTTACAGTATATAGTTAGTAGCAAATGTTTAATCCTCTTCCTTCTTTGTCAGTCTTTGGGCATATGGCAATAATGTAATAGTGGTGGGTGTGCGTGCCTGTGCTTGCTTGTCGCCACAGCCTCTATTTACCAGCTTTGCCTCGGCATTAAACCATTTGATTTTCATTCAGCCAATGCAAATGAGGCCAGAAGAGCGTTGCCTCTGTAACATATGCAGCTCCTCATTTGCTGCCAGGGCCACTGAGTCGGGGACAAGGGCGGGGCCCGCTCTTCACATGGGAATGGTAATTCACCAATCAGCGAGGTGACATGCTCGGCAAAAGAAGGGAGAGCCGCACGGAGCTGACAGGGACATCAGTTTCACGAAACATTTCCTCCTCTGCACCTGAAAGCGCACCATAATCACGCGCAGAGGCGATGCACCATGAAATGGAATGGGCGCCCAGATCCGGGGGAGCGGACACAGTGCCGTGTCCACAGAAATGAGGGTCATTCTTTACCCAGAGATGCCAGTGTCAGTAGAAGAGGCCCCGCAGGTCCGGGTCAGACAGATGCACAGGCAGCATCATGATACCACTTCATGTCAAACTTTCATTTTTGACTTGTATGATGCAAAATATGCAGTTTATATGTCAATCAACATCTGCCAAAAAATCTACGTAAGTCTGTATCAGTTTACCCGGAGCAATGCAAGATTTTTGACAATAGGTGCATGATTAATTCACATTAAATATAAAGAGCTTTTTATTTACAAAAATAATGCTATTAAATGGATGTCTTCTAAAACACTCCACCAACATTGCATCCCTAAACACCCACCTACTCCTATACACTCAAGAATCACACACACATACACACACAGTTTCATAGAATTTCTCAAACATAAAAAGTGCCAATGGCCCAGCAATTCTTTGGTTTTGCTGTTTCCATCATCTGTATTTAATGTTTGTCTTTCCTCTATTATTGTGATCATTCCGTCATGTCTCCTAGTTCAACAACATAGTTTTGGCATTACTTGTGTCACTTGTTATGTCTTGCATCACCAAATAATAAAAAAGAAAAGTCTTTTAGAAAAGAAGAAGAGTGCAGAGGAAAAACATAAATATGAAAAAATTAATTATCTCTCTGGGCGAATTGAATCGTAGGCAATTGGACTTGTAACCACTAGTCAGACTAGTAGGCAACTGGACTTGTATTTGTCTAGGAAGACTTTTCTCCTCTTATCATAGGGGCTTCATCAGTTCGTACACATCTGTCTCACTAGTCCGCACTAGTCTGACTAGTGGTTTGGTAAGACTAGTGCGGACTAGTGAGACCAATGTGTACAAACTGATGAAGCCCCTTGGATAAGAGGTGAAACGTCTTCCTAGACAAATACAAGTCCAGTTGCCTACGATTCAAT
>JAQLOL010000007.1:13836377-13848678 GCA_029783665.1 Naso thynnoides | reverse complement strand
CAAACTGATGAAGCCCCTTGGATAAGAGGTGAAACGTCTTCCTAGACAAATACAAGTCCAGTTGCCTACGATTCAATTCGCCCAGAGAGAACTATGACCTGGATGAATGAGAATATCCATAGATAAATTAAATTATGTAAGAAATAAAGGGCTTTGTTAAAGTCCACAAAAAACAGCATTTCAAAAGTATCTAGCTTCGGTATGGTAACGTCTTTCTGGCATAAACGGGATATACAGGCAGGACAAAATGTTGGACGGGATTTGACTGGACCACTGAAAAGTGGAACCATAACAAAGGGGGGAATATCGTGATACAGAGTTAGAGGCTAAGTTTAGCCTCTTCATCATGTGTGTCACTGGAGTAAGAACAGCAAATGATGGTGAATGAAGACGAGGGAGAGAAAGAAAATGTCGCCCTAAGGTAAGGCCGTGAGTAAGGTTGAATATTTTTTAGCCTTAGGCCCCTTCTGATGACTGATGTGGAAGTAATGACACTAGGTTACTGGGATATGATACTGGGTTAAAATTGTTCCAGGCAAGAAAGCAAAAGTCATGTGACATTTTTTCTAACAACAGGAAGAAAATGTGATTGAGTTTTGATATAAAAATACAGAGGAACTGATTTTTTTTCTACCTCATGGTTAAACAAGTGACTAATATGTAATCTAAAAGGATTAAAAAGACATTTGTCATCTCTGGTTGACTTTAAATTAGGTGATGTACAATACCTGCTTTTTTGCACAACCTCTGTTCACATCACCATCAGCAGGAATTGTCTTGTGTCTATGTTTTTGTGGCCATTAGCTTGTATTTCTAAAATCCCCCGGAGGTCATGCGTATTGTACGACATATTTGAGCTTGTAGAGGAACAAATGTGTGCCAAGTGAGATAAGAAATGACTGTTGCTACGTAATAGATTTTGCTTCCAGAGAAAGTTCAACACAGGCAAGAAAATTAAAAAATAAATAAAAAACATGATCTGAATCCTCAAACTAGTGCCTCTCTCTATCTGCCAGATGTATCAATGTTCCTCCAAGCAATCAAGAAGTAATTCCCTTTATCGGCCAACATGAATATTAAAGTTTTGTGCTTGAGGGATCGAGGGTATAAACACCACAGTCACCAGCACCTGTCAGGGATTGCGGTGGATAGTTGATGAGGCGGACCAGGGGCTCACAGTGCAATAGCAAGGCTGTAAAGGTACCAATAGTGACACCAGCCAAAGCTGAAGAACAAGAATGCTGATTAGTGGGAGCGATTAGCATCTTTGTCTTTGGGTACTTGTCATCCGACACATGTAAATTTAAACCGGCGCGACAGCAACAGACCGTCACATTAATGTTGTTTCTATCCAATGCAAATGAAGAGTAAATAAACAGATCTGAATACTGAGGGAGAGGAAGAGGGGTTGCCCAGACTGAAGACCTTTAACGTGTATGCAAATGGTGGATCTCATGGCATGCAACTAGCAGGAAATTAAGACAAAGAGAGGCAGAATTACAGAGCAGTATGGAAATGTGCAGATGTGTGGATATGCAACACTGCTTCATTATGACCAGAAGAATGGCCCACGTTAATATTCAAACATCTTGATAAACAAAAGACACAAATGAAAATGGTTCCCTGAGGACTAGGACAGAACACTGATGATCTTAACACTCACCAGACAACTTCCAACTAAGGGACAAAATTTGTCTCCTAGCGTTACACAATTACGCCCTGCACACAACACACACACACACACACACACACACACTCTGCACTGAATAAACAAAGAGTAGAACATGCTGGAGCATTTAATGTGCATCTGAGGTCAAGTCTGGTAATGCAATTAGAAACAAGATGACTGACGGTGGTCACGAAAGCTGTCGACACCTGCAGATCATTTATCTAATTGCTTTGCAGTTTTCAAAAGGTTTGGACTGTGCAGGAACCTTTGGGTTGAAAAAATGCGGCCAACATGGAAGTTCCTTAAATGCCCACTTGAGGCTGGTCGCCCAACTTTACAGCAGAAATAAATGTGTTTTCAGCCTGGTACAAAGAATGGTCTTGGTCTCTATATTGACTTTTCTTGTTCATGACGACTATATAGGGGGTGAAATTTTTGTAACGAACATGTTGTGATGATATTAAGCTTAAAGCTGCGCATAATTAAAGCTGAGGTTGGCAACATCTGGAAATCAAGCTAGTTGTAGCATGAAATTAGGGAGGAACTCTGTTGCCCACTCCCCTTCTTGTTTTCCTCTGTTTCGCATTTTATTTTGTTAGTTGTCGCCTTCTCTTTTAGCTCGTGAAGTTGCCAGAGGCCACTTTTAGAACGCAAGGCTTGTTTCGACAGCCAATTAGCTTATGGCAATGTTACCTATTGGTCATCACAGTCCTTCATCAGCAGAAGTTGGCTGCGGAACTTTTTTTTTTCTTTTTCTTGCTTTTTTAATTGGGTATTTGCTTTTGAATTTAAGCACATGCAGCGCATATCACACACCAGGTGGAACTTTGTTAATGGAAATTATATGTCAGATCACAGGTAAAGTTAAAGAGCAGCAGGTGTGTGAACTGCAGCAAAAAGTTTTTGACTGTGTTTTCGCTGTTCGCCCCTCAGTGGATAATTAACATGATATTGTTCTAATTAAAAGTCACAACAAGCTTCTTATCAGCCTCGAAACAAGATTGTGGTTGGCCTGTTTTGTTTATTTTTGAATATGAACATAAAAGAGTCAAGCATGTTACATTGTTATGATACAGAAATGATCTCATGTTCAAATGAGTGAAAAAGAATAAATAATAAATAAATAAAACTACATCCATCATGTGGTTTTAATGGTGTGATGTTTTACTTGCAACTTGATCTATTCATGTGAAGCTATAGTTTCATATAATGTAGGGATCATTTTCAGTCTAGTTGTGATTAAGAAAAATGCTTTGCATTGTATTGTTTAAGTTGTTGTACCCCCAAAATGGTGCTTGAACCCAAAATGTGCAGCAGCTTATATCACCTGACAAAGACCAATTATCATGATATGCAGGGTAGAGCAGCCAATAGGAACATGCTCCCTCTAAAATGACCCTTAGATTGGCCGAAAAGTGCCCATCATGGTCTTCATTTTCTAAAGTCTGAATACAGAGCCAAGGAGAGGTGCATAATTGTAGTGTTTTTTCAGACCATCTGAATAACAATATGCTGAAAGGTTAAAATGGAATTTTTGTCAGATGACAGCAAAAGTAAACTGCCTACCCAAGCTTTAAGGGCATGGCTGTTTTAAGTGACAGCCGGTGCTTGGTATTTGCTAGGCATCATGCTCTCCAGCTCTACTCTGTCGTTCAAATATGGTCAATTTTGGCCCTAAAAGATTAAATTTTAAGATTTAAAATAGTACTCTACAAACCACTCAGTGACATCACAGTGGCTCTGTCTGTACTCCAAACTAATGCTGTCATAAACATTTCTTCAAATTCTATCAAATAGTAATAAAATTAAGTCTGGTTTTTCTTTCAAAAGTCGATTTTCAGGACTGAAAAACAATCATCCCTGTTGGTAGAAAATGAGCTGAACAAGCAAATGTACCAAACAGATTTTTCGCTGCAGATTTGCTCAATCTGGTTGTGTGCTCTTGGCTTGTCACTGTCTGTGTTTACAGTGGCATTAGGGTCATCGCTGCACCCACAGTTAATAGACAGAATGGGACGAGAGACAGAGTGAGGCAGAGACAATCGTCCTTGTGTGGAGCACACTATACTGTTGACTTTGTCATGGTGCCATGTTGGATAGCGTCCACTCCATCATATCCATGCCCAGATGCTACAAGAGAGATAAGTGAATTGCACAGAGCAGGCTTGTCAGGGATCCCATATATTCACCCTGAATCTGTGGATAGTAGAGCACAAATAGGCTTTTAAAGTGAAGTGATTTAGATTTTTTTTTTGTCTTTTTTATTATGGATTGTTTTACACTGACATCAACTTGGCTCAGCCTGAAGGCATGTTTCTTGGAAACAAAGCAAAACTGCTGGCAGTATCAAATGTTTTAAATGGCTTTTACAGGCCAGAAAATGTAACATTAGCTACCTATTTGAATGCTTAGCTCATGAGGACTGTAGTAAATGGGAACTGGAATGAGTCCTGAGACATCATTAAGAAGACATGTAGGACTGCCTTCCCTAGAAGTTGAGCTTTCCATAATCAGAAACTAATGCATTTGATGAAAAACCTGAAAATTACCATTAGGTTTTGCAGATTGTTTTTTGGTGTGTCCTCGCTTTATTGTAGTAATGATGCACTTGACTTTATAATGAGTGTTTTAAAAGGAAAGAAAATTGTTAATTTACACCTTTTTTTGATTGGATGGTCTAGTGGCTGTTTGCTGTGCTTTATCAGGGTTTATTGCCAACTGATTATTTTGTGGAATGACTCCCTCACAATAACACCACTGATGCATTAAGTCAAGATAAAAGCAATCTAAATATGAACATGCATGATGGCTACGCTAAATGCACCCAACTAATGGTTTCATTATTTCATAATAAAGGGTTAATGTATATTTAGAATGCCTATTTGCTCAAATTGTTCTTGCATATGGCTCTTAAGAGAAGTGGTCTTCAGCTTCTGTTGAAGTTCGAGTTTTCTGTTTGGGCTACCACAGCTCAGATCAGGCATTTGTTTTCAAATACAGCTTGCCTGGTATTCACAGCCAGAGCTCGCCACTCAGCACAGGGTTAAAAAAGAGATTAGTCAGCTTCCCGTCCCCTACCCCAAAGCACAGACTCACATTCGCACACCCTCTTCCACACCGCATGACCCTGTATATTTTTGAACCTCTGCCAGCTCTCTTCTTTAAGAGTCCAAATCCTGGTGGCTGCCAGTCAACTTCAAAGCGGTTGGGCTGTGGCTGTCTTTCTTAACCTCCAAATCTGGCTGGTCTTGTTACAGCTGCACTGTGGGGACAGAGTGGGCAGTGTTTGCATTTGTATGTATGTGTGTGTGTGTCTGTATCTGTGTGGACAGAGTGGGCAGTGTGCTGGGTCTGCTGATTAACCCCTGGGCCAGGGCCGTTCCCCACAGCCAGACAGATCGGCTTTCGCCAGTCCCGGCCCCTGTAACGGGAGCCCGCTCCAACAAGCCACTTCAAAGAGACGGGGCCAGCAGGAATGTCAGGTTCAGAACCGGGGGGAGCGAGAGAAAAAGAGCAAGAGAAAGATGGTGGAGCAAAGGGAGGAAAAGGCTTGTGTACGTCTAAGTGTATGTGTGGCTCAGTTTCTACATGTAGGGAGGGAGGGCTGTCTCGCTTTCTGGTCAGCAGCAGGACTTTGGCCCTCTCTGAACCTTTCTCACTCAAGCACTTCCTTTTTTTCATTTGCAGCTGAGAGAGGTTGTTTTAATTTAATTTGACTGCAAAGCAAAAGGCCTTTGGGATTGTTTGGCCTGTGTCTGAATCAGCCGTGCCTCTTCAGAGACGGGCAGCATGTGTGTGGAGTTTTTTCCTCTGCTGCTACAAGAGGATGCCTCATCCTGTCTCTGACCTCTCTGAGCCAAAGAAAATCTATCGCAGTCAACACATATTTTGTGTCAGCTCTGCCAAAAATTGAACTACAGTGCAGCACTGAAAAAAAAATGTAAAACTGACATTTCTGATGATTTAGATTTTTGTCATTGGATGTAATAGAAGGAGAAATGATGACAGTGCTCACACAAAAAAGCCTTTATAACTTCTGTCCCCAATTATGTTAGATATATTGTATGTTGTATATGTTTTTGTTAACATTTGTGTACACGTTTTAAGATTAGTTCAGACACACACACACATATGTGTGCACACACAAAACTGACCTTTTTGTTTGACTGTGGCATTATGGGTTCCCATGACTCAACACAGAGAAATGCACGTGGCTTGACGGAAGAAAACAGATCCAGCACACTTTAAACAGGAGCTACAAATCTATCCTTTAAGTTTTACTTGCATGAGAGTGTGCTCTGCGCAATGGTAATTAATTTTGCAAAGGGACACGCCCACAGAAATGTGTTGTCATGAGATTCCTTGAAGTCACACAGAAGAATCCCCTGTGTAGGTTAGGTTTGCTTGAGCAGAGTGAGTCGGTCTGAACCGCTCCGTCGATCACCCAACACTGTGCTGCCTTTTGTGGCTCGGAGACAATGGGCTGCTGCTGGGGGAGAGAGACAGGCAACCTGAACCTGACACAGGAAGCTCCTAAAGCTACACAAAACAAACTGCTGAGCTTTGGCATTTCCCCCTACTGAAAGACTATCTCCACCGTCATTAAAGGTGAACTCAATCGTCTAATCTCCTCCAAAGTCACTGAGCAACCACTGCTATTACCCCCTCCTTCTTTTCTCCTTCCTCCCTCTTTCTCACCGTTCCTCTATTCTTAGTCGCCTCTTGAGGTGGAGGCCATCAATGAAATGCCATCAAATCTGCAGGGGGGTTAGAGGTCATAGGACAAAAATGTTCTGTTGAATGTGCACTGTGGCAGCCTGAAAGAAAAGGCTTGTGTGTTTTGTTCTGCTCTGATCGATGGAAGGTGGTTCACAGGAAGCGTCAGGCAGCACGCTCACCCTCAAGCTAAGCACTTTTGTTTAAGGTTCATCCATATTCCCCAGCAGACTTCAACAAAGGCCTTTTAACACTTGTTTCTTCGCTACAAACATACTGCTTATATAGTTTTCATGCATGTATATTGTTTAACGTTGCAGAAGATTGGCATGCCACTCAACATTCGTGAAATAACAGTTGTAAGAATGTGTATTTTCATGTCTGAAATCCTCAGCAGGTAATCAATACCATGCCAAGAAGAGAGCGGTAAATAGCATGTCTTGTGATGTGAATTGAAAAAAAAACAACGCAACAAACTAACAGCCAACAAAACAGAAAGCCATCCAACCATCACCACAGAGAATATAATGAAAACCCCGAGAATGGACATGCACATTTGCACATACAAACACATTACATTCTCTGCTAGCACAACACATATCATTTTGATGTCATCCACATTTGGCTAAGGCCATTTGCACCTCACGCGTAATATGCTGCCAGCTATACAAATAGCACTGTTTGGAATTCAATTATCTGTTGCCTCTTTAGATTTTTTTTTTAAACCCAGGCACTATGAAAAGGCCTCTCTCTTCTCTCTCAACCGGTGCCGTCATTGAGCAAAGGTGGAAAAATGGTATTCACCCCTCCTATTATCGCATCAAAATCTGCCCGGCCACTGTGCATACCGGCTCATTACCTTTGTGAAAAAGCCACCTTAACCTACATTACAAGCTGGCCCTGTAATTAATGACTTTTTAAGCTATTGAACCAAAAGCAATTAGGTTATAAAGGAGGGCTTGTTCAGTAACATGAATACCTTTCCGTTATTAGTTGCATCCATGAAGGGGAGATGCTAACCAAATGTGACAGTCCCTGGAATTAAGATGCTAATGTTTCCAGTTATTTGAACTTGTCAATCAGGCTTTTTTCATTGTTGTGGGGGAGCACAAAAACACATCCAGAGTTTCAATGGCATTTGAAGGTTGAAACATTTCAGTACAGTCAAGGTGCTGTCATGCTTTTCTGTGTGTTTACATGTGAATATGTACGCGTGTTCGTACGCTTGCCCATTCACGTTAAGTGGAAGAGAACAAACCAGATACAGCCCATTCCATCAGCACAGAATGCACAGCACAGATAAGACTTCATACAGCACATTTGCTTTGTATTTGTTTTTGACTTTATCGCGTGTTCCAGTGGAGGTAGACACAGTCAAGACATGTGGTCTACATTCTAATGCCTGGAAGGGTCAGCTCAGCGGTCAACCAGCACATTACTCTATGTCCACACAGGACAGGTTAGAACGCATAAGACTAATGCTGCAGCTCATCCAAAAGGTCATCTGTGGATATTAATGTGTAACTTTAACTGAACCTGCAGGAGGAACAGTCGGCCCTCTTTTCTCATGAACAGGAGAACACAGTGTGCTGCATGAAGGGAAAAATATGCCTGCAGGATGCAGTTCAAAGTTTATGTAAGTCATTTTGCACTAACCCTGACTTTTCTGAAAGTAAATGAAGGCAAAATAATTCATTGATATTTTTGCTTTTGCTCCAGACAGTAATCGAAGGCCTGTGTATAATTAGTCAGGCTTTTGGAAAACGTCTTTCCTTCAGATTGATCTGGCCAAATGTTTCACTGCTCCTCATTATTCACCAACATGCAGCCTAGAAACAGCTGCCTGACAATAGAACTTGCAGCCGGATAAAGTTTCCTCAATTGATTTTTACCTGTTGAAGCCGTTGGAACAAAGATGTGAAGAACCAACTGTAGTTGCTGTAACTAGATGAAAAATTGTATCCTTTTTATTTAAAGCCCCTGTTAACAATTATGTTAACAATTTTGCCCTATATTAACAGCCTTAAAATCATTTGATGGTGCACAAACTTGTAATTCTGGTTTTGCATCTTGATATTTTCCGGTTGCTCTGCCTAAACTCTTAGTGATTTATGAAGTTAACTGAAGTTACTTGTAACTGCCGCTGCTAACTATAGCTGCCAGTTAGCTCTGTTGGCCATGCAGCAAACTGCTGCTCAGAGAGCTGGTGTTTGCATCACAATGGCACCAAAAAAGTCAACAGCCTCTACTGACTTCATGACAGAGAACAGGAAACAGAGGAGGATGTTGCCAAAGAGAAGAAAAAGAGAGAGTTGCACAGCAGAGAGGCTGTGACAGGGGTAACGTTGACAGCAAAATAAAAGGCTGCAAAATGGATGCAGTATTTTTGCTGTTTGACAAGTATTCATACAAGTATCCGTATAAGCTGGCTGGTTAAATTATGTCTTGTGTTGTGATACTTACTTTGTGATTGAATCAATTGTTATTAACCATACGCCATTTTAGCCAATAGCACTTGTAGGTGTTAGCAGTCACTGGTTCAGGTTATGTTTAGCATGGCATATTGCTGTTCTGAGCAGTGTCCAAAGCTTGTGCAAACTTATGTGCACCACAAAAATGCCTGAGCATGCATGTTTACTTCAAGGTATAAGTTTTCAGGTAATACATAATTATGATGCAGTTGTGTTTTGTTTGTAGTTTGTTGTTTGTAGCACGAGCATCACATTAAATACAGAAACCAGAGATTAGTGATGTTGCACTCAAAAACTACAGGGGCACAAAATTGCACAAAATACCAGCTGCTACTTAATTTGCTTTAAAGATACTTGTCTGGAGCCCTTCTGCCTGCTACACCCACAACATTATACTGAGACAGAGACAAACAAACCAATTATATAAGAATATGCCTTTTAATGAAAAAAAAAAGCTTTGCACCTTTAAATAATATTCAAATTAAATTATAATGATGACAAACATATTAATTCTTTACCTAATGCAGCAGTTTTTTTTTTATCGTAGTTAAACAAATCAGTTCAGACAGCTCAGTCAAAGCAGACCTTAGACATTTAGTCTCTCAAGTAGGTAATTCATTCAACCGTGATTGCAGGAGCTATCAAATCGTACTGAATATTGAGATTGTTTGTGTGCATGTGTACGCAGGAGAGTGAGAAAATGAAAAATTGTGTGTGTGTGTGTGTGTCAAGCACACTTCAGCCTCTAATCACCCTCCCTAAGTTCAACATACAGCAGCAGGAAGGCGATTGATCAACGTGGTCATTAAAAGGAAACTTCAGCAGTCATTTTGCCCTGCTCTTTGAAGCTCCCAAACACGATATTCATACACCAGTAATTATCAGTGTGCCAGAGTCAAATGTTTTTTGTGATCATTTTTTTCTAGAGACTGTATTGATCAGTCTGATTACAATAAATAAAGCAAATTTCTGCACATTAAAGTGTTTTGTATCGACCTGATACAAAAACACGAACAGCTGTGTGCTTAAAATGCACTCCACCACTCTTACAAAGCTCATTTCTTTTTCGCAGCAAATTTGTTCCTCGAATTTATATTTGGCATGAAATATGAAAAGTCTTCTTCATTAGATAGTGTGAAATCCCTCCCTGTCTGCCTCTGCCTCTCTGAGGTCCAGCTAACCATGTTAATCCCACCGCTACGAACTCTGTGGCATCTCCCTCAATAGACTGGTGGGCCCGCTGTCTATATAATTGCCTCATTAGTGTGTGGTGCACAGGTACGGCATAAATGCAAACTTTAGACAAGTGTCTATGTAAATCCAATTGCTTGTCCGACACTCTTTATTCATGTGATCAAAAATCAACTGAATTATACTGGGGACCTCAGCCCTGAAATGGAAATTTAGGGATAACTAATGCATTTTCAACAAGGTGAGCAGTGTGCAGGTTGTAGCTCTGAACAGATGATGTGAAAATAGTTGACAGTTTTCAACTATGGTGTCATCACATTTTAGATGTATGTTATTTAAAAAAAATAACACCTGAAAAAAAAGAACATTAAAAATAACAATAAAAAACTGCAGTCTGTCAAATGCCTAATCACAGAAAATCAGTAAATTGTCTTTCCAAGAACTAGAGAATATTCTCACAACCAAACTGACTTTTTAGAGGAAATGGGGGCAGAATTATTCATGATCAGCTAAATGGTATCAGTTTTAACAGGCTGTATCACAGCAGCTAGCAGTAAATGAGTTGTTATTGGAGGCAGCAAAAACAACTCTTTATGAGGCCACATCGTTTAATTTACATGTAATCAAATCGGCTGGATAAATGCAAATGCAAACTGATTGATTTGACACATTTTATATGCATCTGTAATCAACAGAATCTACAATCTTACCCCACTTATTAATTCCTGTAATATTTTTCCTCAGTGTGTTTTATGGAGCCAATATTTCTCTTTTTGAAATGCAAAGTCTCAACATGAATCCAGTTACACTTTAATCTTACACAAGACAAAGTGCGTTGCAATAACATGACTCGGGGGGCTTGCATAGTTTTGTTTCATCAACATTGTGCTGCAGTTCTTTTAAATGAGTTTCATGAAATGTTACAGAGCTTGAAAAAAGTATTTGTCTGAACAAGTAACAGTAGTGCATTTTAATTAACAAGACTTTAATATCAGACTGAATGATTAAACAGCTGAGTTGTTGTGTGTTATGGTGATACAGCCTTGGAGAGATATAGCAGAGAATTGCTAAAACACTTGCACCAGCCAAGGAGATTTAACTAAATGGCTTCAACAGCATGCTGAAGAGCTCCTTACAGTAGCTTCATTTTTCTCCCTGTGATGATGCACCTGCTGTTACACCTTTGGCCTCACAGCTATGGCTCAGAGCGCATCGCCACCATGGCAGACTGTGGCCTGCATTGACTGTCTGACACAGGCTTTCGAGGTTACCTTGAAATGGCAAAGACCTGATGGACGAGATGACTTTTCCATGTACTGTCATTGCCAAAAGACGGAGTGCACGGGGGCCAGGTGCTCGACAACAACAAATCACACACCGGATTCGGTGTAATTAATCTATTTTGAGCATTATGCTAACAAACAGGGCATCTGTTTATTCTAAAATACGTTTATTAATGGCAGCTAAGGGAAGCTGTAGCACCTTGATGTGTCTCAACTGTCAGGACAGCCCCTTATGTTAGCTGCCGTTTCACTACCGTTCATCAACTTCAACATCAAGGGTACTGGTCTGCCTCTGTCTTCTTCCTTAAGTTGTTAGTATTCAGTCTGTCTCATCCAGGCCAAGTAGAGAGAGCATGTTAAGCAGTTCAAAACGGTCATTATGCAGATTTAAAGTGGACCAGGAGAAGCTTCATGCAACCTTAAATTATGAAAATTATGAAAGCACATGCGTATGCATGCGCCAACCTTGACTGCTTATTGACTTAGCCAAATATGTTTTGGAGGAAATGTAAAGCAGCAATATCACTGTTTTTATATAAAACATGGGTTAAATAGGTCCTATCAAATGCAGTAATGTGAAAGTTGCTGTTCGTACTTACAAAAATACAGAGAATCAACCAGCTCTGCAAGGCTCCTTGGACCTCAGAACATTTTAGCATCTTTTAGCAAATTGTTTTGGTTTTAAAGGACAATTCCGGGCAAATTCAACCCTGAGGTATTTTTTTATGTTACGTTTGGGGTCTAAAAGAATGAATCTGAAGATTTTCAATGTAATTGCTCCTGTTTTGCGAGACCCAAGTGCACGCGCTCTGTGTGTTTACAAAGACGAGACTTTGCTCCAGCATCGGTATCAGCGCAGTTTCACACTTGCAAAAAAGGAGATGGCCTGCTTCAACGCCGGCAAGAACAACTCTTCTTCTTCTCCTCCTTCTCCTTCTGGTTTCTGGCAGAAACAACACCTCGGTAATGGC
>JAQLOL010000007.1:13820783-13832012 GCA_029783665.1 Naso thynnoides | reverse complement strand
CCGATCTTGTGGCTTCTATCTCCTCCTTTGGCCAGCTTATGATCCCAGCGGGGTATGAGAAAACAAATTATGAACAATATTTTTCATCCTTTTGCACTAGATACAAGATAGATACAAATAGAAAGTCCTAAGTAGCTTAAAGAAACATACTCATTAGCTTGTAGCATTAGCTTTACTAGCTTCGTTTAATATTAAACACAACTTTATTTCCAACTCACCTTCATTTTAGCTCAAAAACATATTAAGTCATGCAGATTCCACCATGATACTGTCTACAAAATTTTCCACAATTTTTTGTTTTTTGTTGCATAAGATACAAATAATTGCCACAACTGACTGCAACAGCCCACTTGCTTGTTTGTTCTTTTTTTTTTTCTTCGGTGATGTTGGATTCAGCAACATGTAGAAATCAAGCTAGCTGTAGTGCTGTTGCCCTCTCCCTTCACTGTTTTTGCTCCATAGTTCTGACCTGCCCTTCATCTGGCTGTGTTTTATTACATTTGTTGTTGCTCTCTCTTTTAGATGATTGTCTTGATGCATCTGTCTTCTATTTTTGGGATGGCTTTGCCGTGTACGCTGATGCTAACACTGAAGGAGAGACTTTCCTCTCGGGTTGTCCACCATTATATTGGGCTTTAACTTGCTGAAGGGACATGAATGCACATTTACCTTTATTGAACAGCCAATGGGAACACATGCTCTCTGAAATTACTCGTTTTTGGCTGACAAGTGCTGTCACAGTCTTTATTTTTTAAATCCTGAATGAAGAGCCAAGGAGAGGTGCAGGATTCTAGTGTTATTTCAGACCACTTGAATTACAGTATGCTGAAAGATTATTTTGAAAGTTTTGTCAGATAAAACCAAAAATAAACTGCCTACCTCAGCTTTAATTCTTGTGTATTCCTGTGAGCTCCCACTGTGTGCTCCTGTGTCTTTACTAATTGTCTGCCACGTGCATCTTAAAGATTTAAATATTAAAATTCTGTTGAATCTATATTAATTTCTGTGATCTTCCATATTTTTAAAAATGGGTTAAGATCCCCGGATCCTGTTGTGTGCACTGGGCTTCCAGTGTGGTGCTGATGAGGTCATATGCCAACTGCCACTAACGTTCCTCAATTATGCTCTTATTCAGTGACCCTCCACTCAAGTTTTAAGCGTACTTCCTTTACAGAGCGTTAAGGTTGTGAGATGGGACATTTTAACATTTCTTAAAATCCTAATGGGTTTGCTGCTGGGGGGGAAAGAGGGTGAAACTTAATTGGAATAGACTTTCCACCTCTAAATTTTAATGAACTGCTGGGCTGAATGTCTCTTATTAGGTGAAATTGACCATTAGCATTTTAAATGACCAGCTATCTTCATTATAATCAGGACGAGATGCATTTCGGTGCTGAGGATCTATTGATTGCTCAGCAATGTCAAAGTCTACATGAAGAGAGAGGCAGGCTGCATGTGACATGCTCCAGCCACAGCTGAAGGAGGATCGGCTCAGCAGTTGGAGCAACCAGGCAGAGGAAAACGGGAATAATCCCTTTTGCACACTTACAAATAATTACAGTAATATAAAGATAATTACAGCAGAGGCAAGGCAGCTTTATCATGAGGCAAACATGTCCTATACAGTAATTCAATTTATGCTTCCTGTGAAAATAATCGCTCACTGCGACTACACAGAGTGGAGATGACACATTTGCAATTGTGTTTTGCTTCTTTAGATGCATGGGTTTAACATCTAGTCCTTTTGTATTTTTATAACAACAAACTCATGTACGTGTTTGAGGATTCAACAGACATTACTTTTATGCATATTAATCACATTATAGTAGTTTAGAGTGCTATTATCAAGCAGTTACACATAAGAGAAGCCGTGATATGAGAAGAATACATGCATCAAAAGCTTTTCACTAATTACTTCAAATGCATTATGGCATATTGCAGTTTCCGTGTCACACTATACATTTAAGTGCCGTTAATTTTTGACAGAAAAGCCTTTTTAATTGCTCGCCTTTAAAAAAGAGGGAAACATTTCAAATATGGCAGCACGTAGACATCTGCTGTTTGATTTCTGTTGCCACTCTATAATGAAAAAAGTGCTACTTATTTCAGTCAGCCTTCAAAGCACCAACGATAAGAGAATGATTATAATATTATTGAATAAATATTAAATGCTAATTTCATGAAAGTCTTTGTTTAATGATCACCTGTGATTTTTATTAGGGTGGTTTGAGTTATTCCATTTTTCAAAAATTACCCCCGGTTTCTCTGATAGCTTTGACAGTTTTTCAATTTTTGACTCAAAGCACCCCGAGCAAATATTTGAAAGCCTTTCAGACGAAAGCAAACTTGAGACCAAAGTTGGCAAACATTTGCAGTGTATATCACACAGACCTCATATACAGCCACAATCACACGTGCCCCCCAACTCATTATCAACCTCCGAGCCCAAAGTATGATCACAATAATCTCATTTTAATTTGAGTTATATTGCAAGAGGGCGGGTTGGGGTTGGGGGGCTGAATAATCAGATTGTCCTAGTTGGAGTGGGGAGAGTTGGCCGGTGTTTGAAAATAATTCCAGATGGTGCTGAGCCGGCAGACTGGCACTGAGAAAGAACTGGGGACCCCCTCCCTCAGACAGCATGCCATGCCCTTAACCCTCCACCCTACGCTCACTCCCCTTCTCCTTCCTGCCATGTTTTCCTTGTCCCTTTCAAATCCCATGATTCCTTCTTATTTTCTTCTCCTATCTGTCCCTCCCTCCTGTCTCTTCTTAACTCCTCACATCCTTTTGCTTATCCTAACAGGTCTTGCAGTGTGTTGCCCCACCATAAGGCTGAAGCCAAACCAACACGGCCCTCCTCCTCCTCCCTCAATCATCCTCCTCGCTCTCCTACGGAGGGCGACAGAGCCTTGCCCTCCGATTACACTTGGGGCACCGGGTTAGAATACAGCCCTGAGGGCCGGCAGCTGTCAATTAGTGATAACTGCCGAGAAAGAGACACACACACGTGTGTGCACACACACAGCCTCCCCCCCCCCCCCCCTTCGTTAATCAGGGGGCCATCACCTAGCAACGGTCCTAAGGAAGTTCTCAGTGGGGATGCCTGGTGAGAGACACACACAGAACCGACGATGAGGTGGAGTGAGAGATGGAGAGAGCAGGAGGAGGGAGAGAGAATGATGAGAGATGGAGGGGGGTCGATGGACAGAGGATAATGAAACCTTTCCAGAGGACGTTTTTGACGCGAGACACTCTTTGTCTGTCCGTGTAAAGATGTTGTTATATGTAAGCTGTCCTACATATCCACAGGTGTTTGCATAACATCCCTTCCTAAAGACATTAGATATTGTTTTAAGAAACTTTAAAAATTTCCCCCCTTGTTAATAACACCACACATGATGAGGAGGGGGTATTATGCATGAAAATTGAATGTGTCTCAATCAGGGAGGGCTTTTGAGGGATGTGCACACGAAAATAGCTTCATTGAGAGAAAGCGATGGCCTACTCCCTAATACATGCACTTCATCAGCCAACCTCATTGCCTTGTTCCTCCAGGCGAGCTGAGTTCTCTTGCAAATACATTAATATGAGGTGAATATGACTGCTGCATGCCAGAGCCAACCCCCCCCCCCCAACTGCCAGCACCACCTCTGTCTGACAGAGTGGCAGCACATAGAGCCATGAACAGGTGATAAATCCTTGTCAGGTTTTATTAAAACCCAGCCAGACCAAACGGAACACCTCATATTGTGCTGTAATACCCAAGGAGACACTGTATGAGAGAGAGGGAGAGCAGTCCTGCTTGGTATGCTCCCCAGCAGCGAGCCACTGTCTCTTCTCTGATGTCATTAGAGGTGGAGGTGGAGGAGGAATAGACTTTTCAGAACACACACTAACACACACCCACACACACACCTCTGCCCCCTGCTGGTCTTATAAGACCACAGGGCAGGTTGTCATTACTTTCTCCTAAATCCTCCCAGCAAGAAATGATAGGGTGCTGAACTGAAAGCTCTGTCACTGCAAACAAAAAGCAAGGTGAACCTTTAAGTCTCAATTAAAACGAAAGCCAGTCCTTTCACAAGAAGATATGCTTGTGAAGCATGACCTAAGTGCATCCTGAAAAAGTTATTTCCCATTAAAAATGGAACAAGATTCGCACAGATGATCCTCACAGGCAGACACAAAAATGCGGACACACTCTGTCTCTCCTTTACACACCCACACATACAAACAAACACCTCTGGAGGCCAATTTATGTTTCTTTAAATATTCTATTTTCACTTCTCCTCCCTCCGCAGGGTTTTTTCACAGTCGACCTCTTAGCAGGTCAAGCTGCTGACTGGACAACAATAGAAATCATCACTTTGCTCATTATTTATTTACCTGGCGGAGGAGCACTTTTGAGACAATTAATCAAGTCAGTGAAAGATTTATAAGCAGCTTGACCGGAGTGCTCAGACAGTAAATGGGGCAGGTTGTCAAATACGGGGAGTGATCTGTGCAAACCAATTACTCTGTCATGTCATGACGACCCAAATAACCCAAGCGGGAGGTTGTTGAAAAATATGAAGCTGAAAATATGTCTGTGATGCCTGCGGTGTGAGTTCAGTGTTTGAGCAGCCGACTGGACGCTGTCATCACTCTGCAGGGAGAAAAACCAACCCCCTCACTTGAAGAATGCTTTTCCTTGATGTGCACTTGCACATAAGAGCGTGCATGTCCTCGCCTCATAGAATCAGATGCTCAGAGTCACACACTCGCATATGCAACAATGAACAATACCTTAACAGTGCTGACAGTACATGTGGCTTCACATCTGAGTGCACACACTACATGTAAAAGCTTGTGTCATCTCAGCACATTTCAGCAGGACTGTCTGAAAGGAGATAGCCGCACTCCTCCCCTCCCTCTTTTTCTTTTCTCAATCCCTAATTTCTCTCTCCTTCTCCCTCCTCTGTGTCTTTGTCCTTGATGACCAAGCTGTTGGGTGGTCCGTCTGACCGCGCTGACCCTTGCGCTTGGGCTGACGTAAATTCGCTAATGGTTAGCGTCTTGCTCCTCCTGTGACAGGCATTTCTGCACTCAGCTGATGTGAGCCAGTGCTCCTGCAGAGGCGAAGTGGACTGACGGGGGGTTTGAGTGTGCATATGTGTGTCAGCTCAGAGAGGGAATATTTGGGAATATCTCCACACTTTGTTGCCTGCAGACCAGTAGGTGCAAGTGTAGAAACACATGTTTAGCAGCAGCGCAGGACGCTTAGATGCTGCTGTGGGCAATTGACACACATTTATGTCCTGAGGTTTATTACAGCTTTTGTGTTTTTGTGCAGAAACACTCTGATTTTTTTTTCCAGCAAGGTCAGAGAGCAAATGCTGGCTTCTTGCCACAGTGGTGAGGCGCCAACCTCTGTTTGAAACCAGGAACTTTGTTATGCTGTGTTTTCTCTCTCAGAAAATCTTCAGTATTACCCCTATTTTTATTTCACATCAGTTCCCTGTACATGCTTGATCTGACTTCAAGATTCCTCTTTTCACTACTTTAAAATATTACACTTACACTACAATTGCACCATCCTACTTATCACCTCTAGTCAGTCCTTGTATACTTGCTAGTGCTCTACAATGTCAAAATGGGATTATATAAATAAAACATTTGTAGGTGGAGGAGCCTCCTCTAACGAAGCCCCTCTTACTCAGAACCATCTTCATACTCAAATTCAGGAGGAAAGCAGACTATTTCTTCAAAAGTTAACTCAATATATCTTTTTTCATGAGCCTTCAGCCTTGCTTATCTGCCCTAAATATACAGCTCTGCTGTTTATGTGCACATGGTTAAAATTTACGAGCTCACGCTTCTCTTTCTGTATATACAGTATGTTTGTATTTGCACTTCTGTGCATTTTTATTTTTTGTGCTACTCATTACTTTTTTTGTATGTGTCAAATATTTGTTTTGTTATGCTCTATACGTCATTTCTCTCATTTGCACAGTGAGATGTTGCTCATTCAAATTGTGATATATTTACTGCCATTGCTTTGTGATACTGGGCTGTGATAAACTTTGACTTGACTTGACTTGATTGAATTACCTTGGGAGTGTTCACCTTCATCATACTCAAACACAACAGTTCACCAAGCTTTGATTTCTACAGAGGACCCTTGGTGTCAGCTGAGAAAATAAAAGAGTTAAAAATTTGTCTGCATGTTTTGCTTGACTCCATCTCTGTCCCAGCTGACACCAGGGGAGCTCTTCCTGTTTAAGGCATCAGACAAAACATGTTCAAATAATTCTGATCTTTCTTTCAAAACTGCAATATTTGGCAACAATCTGCAAATTAACTCAGCAACAGTGAGGTCAAGCTTGAGCTCTGAAGCCCTCTTTGGCTGTAGAAAGACCAGGAGGTGCAGGGGCCACATCTTTTGTTTGTGCACTATAACAGAACTAGAGCGGGCCTGAGGTACTTGATTAGTGGAAAACAAAACCTGGTACTTAAATGAACAGTGGATCAGCCATTGCTGTGATTCAGCCAGTTCTTCTCGCTTTCTTTTAATGAGGAATGTTTCTGTGTTTTAGCTTCCTACATTTAGAAATTTGCAGTAAACCACCCAATAAAGTGATAAGATATTTGAAAACTGTATATAGTGTCTTCATAATTTGTAAAACAAAACAAAAAAAACCAAAAACAAAAACAAAAGAAGAAGAAGCAGAAGCAGAACTTTTTTTTTCATTAAGTGTTGGGCTCTGTGCAGTTCTCCAATAATTACCATTTTATCTTGTGCTCCCTTTGTAAACACATATAAATCCAAGGCAATAAGGAGATTGTTACCCTGTCTTATTATTGTTACACTGTAGCTCTCACAGCTGGAAGGTCTTAGGAAATCTTGGCATCGCTATATTGGATGGGGTTCACTTTCAGCTTTGAAAACTGTTTGCTGTCCTCCTAAAAATAACAGACACAAACACATCGAGAGAGAGAGAGAGGGAGAGGGAGAGGGAGAAAGAGAGGGAGAGGGAGAAAGAGAGGGAGAGGGAGAAAGAGAGGGAGCAGGAATTCAATCTCAGTTCCTTGCTGTAATTCAGTCATCCATTTACTGTAAATATACAGCTGGAAAAAGGCAAAGCACTGGGCAAATGCTGATGTTTGGACTGCCAAATTAAAAAGAAATCGTACAGCATGGTTCCTATGACACACAAGAGAGTGTATCCTCTGCGTGATTCCTCTCTCAGTCTCTTCTTATACTTTACCCTGCCTTTATAAACACTGCAATCAGCACATCTCTCATTCTCGCCATGTCTAACCTCACAAACCAAAAACAGATCACGTAAAACTATGTTTTACAACCAGGGTTCAAGGAGAGAAGTATAGGGATGCAGCGGAGCCTGCTGCTTCTTTTACGATGGTAGAAAGAGAAAGTGAGCTGTGGGGAGAGAGAACTATCAGAGACCCCGAGATGGGTCAAGGTTGAAGTGCACTGCGCTAACAGCAGCTGCCTGTAAACAGAGGCACACCTGCCACTCTGCAAGAGTCTGCGCGCCAAGGAGAGGTTAGCGCTTTGGCGTCTGCCAGCCCTATTTATACAGTAACCAAACAGAAAGAGAGGAACCGGAGAGTGTCTTCAAAGACAACCTGACTCTCTGTAATCACTCCTGTTTGGGCTTTGATCTCAGGGAGGGGAGAGAGAAAATAATTACATGTTTCTGGGTGCCCTTTTACAATGAATGAAAGGCAATGTTAGATTTGAATCGTATGGTAATGGGAGGTTGTCTGTGCGAATGTGATGGGGAGGTGTTGAATGCTTCTTGAGGGAAATAAAACAAGACCCGCTGAGACATTTTGCTACCGTCCCTGAAAGCTTCCTGCCTCTGCAGAACACAGAGGAGGGGTCAGAAAACAACGTGGGGGCTGACGTTATCGAGCCCCTGGTGCACTTTGCAAGAGGGGAGGACACACTGACTGACTGACTGCCCACTCTGCATTTCAAAGTGCCTCCACTTATTTGTGCCATGGTCCGTTTGGAGAGGGGAAAAAAAAAGGTTTTATTTTGTGCTGAGCCCCTTTTATGAGCGTCTCCCTATGATCTACGCGATAACGGAGCGCACTGAGAAGCACGTTAGGATTCTATTTTGCAGACATTTTACTTTCCTTTCATCTTCTATCAGTATGAAAGCCACAGACATCAAGTAGTCTGGAGCTCTGAAAGAGACGTCCTTGTTTTGTCATAATGAATTTGAGCACAGACTGCAGCACATGAGGCTGTCTTGAAAAGGTCTAGACAGCAAAATATAGCAAATGTCTGGACGGGAAGAATTTGACTCGTATTAACCTGGAGATGAACAAAAGCAAAGTGAAGTGGTGTGTTATTAATGTGCTCAATTTTTCATCATGGTCATCTCAATGATACCTCAGTCTTGATAAAGCGTCTCCATCCACACTGAGTTTTGAGTATATGCTTCATAATAGATGAAAAGTGATTGAATGTTCTGGTCAGAAACCCAGCTTGCCTTGACTCTTATGCAATTACGAGCTGGATGTGCGGACGTGTAATCAATTGAGAAATCCATGACAGTTCCTCCATTCGGATCACATGGCAAGACAGCCAGTCATCCTTCACGTGCCCTTTGTGACTGATGCATCTACTTCCAGTCTACAACATGTATGACCATATTGCACACACATACAACATTGGATCGTGCATAATGTATTGAGGTTGTCTAAACATGATGATGGGGAAACCAGCAATAAGTATCAGTCATCCTGCCAAGACCATGAGCTTCCATTTTTGAGCGATTGGGCTTTGAGAGGGCTTGGTCTGAGTGCTCCGAGTCTGACTGTGACTGCATCTGCAGGCTTTGACCCCACAAATAGAAGTGACCTCACTGGGCCGTTCTCTGCAGTGTCCCGGTTGACTGCTAAAAGCATTTGACAAAATAAACCCGCCTACCTTTTTCTTACCATTTCTTCAAAAAACTGAGGAGGATTCTAGAGACGTGCATTGATGTTCTGTTGACATGCTGAAATTGCCCATTTTAGCATTTTCCTGATGAGCGACCTCTGGTGGTCGTGCAAATAAAGACTGTCCTCTCTTTGAAGCAACAGGGGTCAAGAGGATATTAGTGTAACTATCAAACCTTTAAAGAATATTCCAACTGTTTTGAATTGAACCATAATGTTTTGTTGTTTTTTTCCTCCCTGTATCATACAGAATTTGTCACATATGGTTGTGAATGATTTGAGGGGTTTTTTTTTGCATGCACCTTTGATGGTGTGATTGAATAAAAATAAAGCAATCAGTTTTTCTCATGAATATTTTGAAAATGTTATTAATAATGAAATAGATAATGGATATTTGATTGCATTTTTCAAGTAGCTTTCCCCAATACTGTGACTGAGCTTCAGAGGTGCTGGTGGTCAGATTGTTTCACCTGGTTTACAGTCTTCATGCTAAGCTAAGCTAAGCTAACTAGAGCTGCTGGCTGTTCCTTTCTATTTACTGGACAAGCAAAATGGTAGTATTAACCTTCTATTAACCTTATAGGGGCTCTCAAAATAAAGCATTAACATGAATTAATCATAGAAAAATCACAGAAAAAATAATGTGTCGAAAAAATAATGCTTATTAAATGTGTATATAGTTTCAGCAAATCTCTCATGCTCTGCAGCGCTACTCATACAGTGTCAGTGAGAGGAGGAGTGCAGGTTCAACAAGCATTTAGGCATTCAATCCTGTTTAAAAGTTTCCTGTGTTTTGCCCATTGATCTTTTATGGTTTTGCCGCATCAGCCAGCTAGTTTTAGTTTAATTGATTACTTAGACTTACGGGCTGACAGCGCTGTGCTGCGCAGCTGCTACGGACATTAGAAAGTTTTTTTTCTCCTCAGGCGCGAGGCAGCCTCGGCTGCCACCGCACGCAGATGATTCAGTTTTTTGATGAATCCACAATGGACTATAACCTACCTGTGAGCTGCTGTGCTGAGTGAGGAACCAATCCATGTTAGGCTAATTGCCAGCTATCTCCAGCTAGATCAACCCCCATCAACAGAAAGTGGTTCAGCATCATCAGTCAGAGAACCACAGATGGATGTTGTTTCAGGTTCGTAAACCCACAGCTGTAATTCTAACTTTTAGTCCTCTCTACTGCACCTTTGATTCTTACTATTACCCATGCTTCGCCCACGCTGGCACAGTAGCATTCAGCTTTAAAGCCTATCATTTCTATTACTCATTATTTCACTCATCTGCCAAAATTTATTTAAATTAAAATATTTTGAAATACATTAACAGCAAAAATTGATGGATGTGATTAATTTAAATTAATTAATCAAAGAGCATATCATTTATTAGATTTTCTTATAACCACTTGACAGCCCTACTTCTCATCCAACTCTCACCAAGAAGAGCAATTCCCCAAAAAATGTTAAATTAAAGAGTTCTCTATGCATTCCTGTAATGTTGGACTCATTGTGAAAAGTTGGGGGGGAAAAAGTATCAAACCTCAAATGGCAAAATCAGCATTATCATTCTTAATGTAACAGTGGAGAGACAAACCAAGATGGTTTTTGGTGAAATTTTCTTTTCTTTTCTCTCTGCTGGGTGGAAATGAAATGTGCTGTTTGATGAGTTAAGGTAGTTAAACTCATCTTGGAGAGAAACTTGACTTTAGTGAGTGTATGACAGTATTTTTCTGTTTAATAATGAGTAAAACAAAAATGAAGGAATACATCCTTTAAATTGAAGGAGTTTGTTTTGTTTATTTTGTTAGACTAAAAAGCTAAAAGCTTGTGAAACAAAGCAAACTTGCGTTTTGCACATATCTCCTAGCTGAAGCTGTACACTTAGGAGAAAAGCACCTCTTGAGGTGCAAAATGGTATTACAAGACAGGACAGGCTGGGGCTAGCTGGTAGCATGCTAACTTCAAAAGATAGCCCTGCAATGAAATTCATAAATATCTTTGACCTAACATCAGAATGATTATTTCTTCAGTTTATATTCATAATATCTACAAATTTCACGCTTCATGTGTGCAATAATTACTTGAACTTTTTGGGAAGACAACAACAAACCACCAACAGTACTTCGATTATTATTGTTTAGGTGTGAGACTTGTTGGGATTTTGTGCATACTGGAGATGTTTATTTCCTCCAAAAACAAAGAGTGTAAACAGAATGTCTTCTGGCAATACATGCCAGCCCAGCGGTGTCATTCTTATCACATCCTGTGTAAT
>JAQLOL010000007.1:13808537-13820180 GCA_029783665.1 Naso thynnoides | reverse complement strand
CTGTGTAATACAGAGATGACACATCACTGTATGTAAGATAGACCAGCACCTGAGGGAGTGTTTGCTGAGCTCTACTGCTGTCACACCTGTGATTGGGCAGAACAGGGATGCAAGGAAGCAGAGATGGAGAGATGGAGGAGTGCAGCCAAATGAGAGAGAAGGGGTGGAGGTATGAGGGGAGGAGAAAAGGAGATGCAGATGAAAGAAAAGGCAGTGACAGATTCAGGAGAAAGGCGGTGAGGGGAGGGTGGAGAGACAGGGGCAAGAAGAGGAACAGAGGCAGGCAACCCAGCAGGTGTTCTTAGCATGCCTGCCTCCTCCGCTGCAGGTTCGCAGCCAGAGGAAGGACGACACAGCTGCTGCTGTGCAGGCCAGATGACTGAAAGACCCAGCAGCCAATCTGTTACCGCAGGGCATAACAGGACTTGCCTGAGCCACATCCAACTTTGCCACTTCATCTTTGTGTAAAAGTAAGAGAGTGAGAGAAGGAGAGAAGATGTGAATGTGAAGTCAGGTAATGGAAACAGTCTTGCCAATATGTATGCTTGTACTATGCCAAATGGATAATAAAAACATGAATAAATGAAAATAAAACCCCTTCAGCAGGTCTATTCATAACACACTTCAGTCTAATCAGTGTGTAGGCAGCAATACACAGCTGGGATAAGAGGTTTTAAAATTATTAGATGACAAAATGCCGTTTATGATGAGGATAAGGACATTTATATAATTTGATTGAACAGCATCCCTGGTTAAGTGACTGATGGCAGTCAGGTCTGCGGTTCTACTCTGTAAACCTAATCCTGTTTCTGTGTCAGTTGGTGTGTTTTTATTGTGTCTGACACCAGGTGGATTATGATGGTTAATTCACAATAAATCAAACAAAAGCTAATACTAATCCAGAGCGAGGCTTCGGTGTGATGTCTGACGCTCTGGATTAATTCACAACATTCCCCAACCAGCCTAATCCTTAACGAACCAGACGGGATGGGATCCTAACTGACAGTTTCTGTCTCGTTATGGAAGGGTGATATGCTTCGCCTACCTCTTCCCTCGGAAAATCCATTCTGATGAGTGAGACAAAGGGGAAGCCATTACAGAAAAAATAAACTGGGTAAAAACTTTCCCAACAGGTTTTCCTCGGCAGCCATTAAGCCCGTCTGGAAGCCTTTTGGAGTGTGTTCTGCTGCTCTTAAAGGTTTAAGTTTTGACATTTTGAAATCAATAAGAGGCAGAGAGATTTTTTTTTTTTAAGCTGTTTCATGAAGATGGGGTGGAAACACTTCAATCAGGCCAGCAGACGAACTGACACGGGAGACGGGAGGATCGATTCATAATGAGTGGAGCCCTACCTGGGGTTCTGCTCAAGGCTCATCTCTTCTCAACCACCTCGGATCCAGCATATCTTCCATCCCCACTAAACTCACTGATTACATCAACCAACTGAAGTATATTCTGTCCAGAAAAAAAGAGGAAAAAACTCCCTGTGAAATTGTTCAAGCTCATTTTGTCCTAAGGGTTCAGCTTTTGGAACTACAGTCTGTGCGTTTACATGTAGAATTAATTCTAGTTGTGGTTCTAGCTTGATTAGGCCATTTAATTTTATTACTGTCTTTGTTCCAGTAAGAACTGGGGGAGGGTCTATTTATTGATGAAAGTATGTCGGACTCAGCCACAGCAGGTGGCAATATACCCTCTTTCAGCTGGTTGGACGGTCGTCCGATTCACCTTTTATATCACATACCAAACAAACATCAAACAAGTTAGCAATTAACAAGCTGATTCCATGTCCATGTCCATAAAAAAAATCAAACAAAACAAAACAAAAAAAATGGACAACTTTACAGCGCAGTACATTAAGTATGTACTCCACACTTGACTTTTTTTGTTACCTTCTTCTTGTTTTTCACTGGTTTTCTTCTACAAAGTTATGCTGTACGACTTCCAGGTCAAAGACCGCTACTGGAACTGTGGGTCATGTGCAGAACTCCAAGGCTGGTTCGGGCCAAGTAGAGTAAATCAATCCCAAAATCACATTGGCACGTTTGTTAGAAATTTGACTTAGTACGATTTTTATTAAGATGACATATTCACATGTATTTTAGAAGTGCAGTTTTAGTCTGACTTACACAAAAAAATGACTTTCTAAAGTCATGTAAATGTACTGACTGATTTATCTGCAGTTTATGTAAAGTGCAGTTACACACTGCACAGAACTGTAAAAAAAAAATCAAGAGGAACCACTGACTTAAGATAACAGGAAAAGCAAGAATTGCTTTTTGCAATTCTTGTAAATATATAAAACTGTTCAACTGCAGAGTGCTGAAATAATTTGTACTAACTTATGTGAATAAACCGGCAAGCTATGAAACTATTTTTGCACAGTCTAAAACAGTGTCTGAAGTACTCTCAGTTTTTGATTTTTGTTCTCTAAGAGCTTCAAAAATGTGTGTTTGTATACATTTAGTATGAATACAAGCCAGATCTGACCCCCCATCCTCATCACTGCAGCCCCAGCCACTGTTCCAGAAACGTACTGGCCATTTCAAAAGATGCTATTGTATCATCAAGCCAGCCTATTTAATTGGGCTTCCAGCCGGTCCTCCTCTGTTGAATACACAGTCCCTGTGGGCCCCACAGCTGCTTCTGCTATAGAGGTTAAGTGCTAAAACATGTTCCCCCAACTACATGACTCACAGAGGTATAGCGCCAATGGATTTCTAGTTACCTTACAGATCTCTGCGTTTGTCAAAGGGCAGCAAAGAGGGGGAGCTGAAAGAAGTGATGATCTGATAACATTTTTCATGAATAAGATTTTTAAAAACAGGGGCTGGCTGCAGCTGTGAGGGATAAAACATCTCAAGCTGGTGGATTTAACCAATTTTATTTGCATTGTAATCTGCTTCACAGTGCTGCCGACTTCAAAGAGCATGACCTGATAGCAGCCCGCTCACCTCAAACTCCCTCTGTCTCCAGGAATTCACACGATGTCATCAAGGCCAACTGAGTCATTCTCCCAAAAATATGATTTGCAGTTGTGCATCAGCAGTTTGGAATGGCCTAGCCTCCATAGCATTAAAGTCATCACTGACCCAGGAGGAAAAGTCATCAAGATACCAAGACCAGCTCCCAAATATTACAGAATTAAATAAACATTGTGAGGCTTTTTTTTTCTTCAGAGAAGTATCTGGGAAAGCTGTCAAAGTATTCCACCATGAAGCATTAAAAGGCTACGTAGCATTTTAGCGCCTAGTAAATCTGCTGTGTAAAATAGTGGTGTGAGGTTTCCTTTCTGCATGTGTCACTTGGTGTGCGAGCGTGCGTGAGTTTCTCTGCAATGGATTTGTTATATGGCGAGTCAGTAAAGCAGCCCAATGTGAAAACCATCCTCCCAAAGTCAGGGAAATGTGATGTGGATCGACTCTGATAATAAATAGCCGTGATAACTGGGGGAGGAACCCATCATCTGGTAGTGAGATGGGTCTGCACGAGGACGAAGCAGCCATAAAAGCCCGAATGAAGAGATGTAAAACAATAAGGCCAGAGAGGATGGGAGGAAAGGAGGGGTTGATGGGGGTGAGGGGGGGTTGACGACCCCCGGCAAGTGAGCAGAAAATAGAGATAGAGAGATAGATGCAGAGGAGGAGGAGGAAGAGAGAGAGGGTGAGTCAGCCATGTCTGCACTCCATCAAAAACTGTGTCAGTCATTCACCACCACCGACCAGTCCCCCCCCACCCCCCCGCTCCACTCTCTCTTCAACTCACACATTAATTCCACTTCTTTTAACCGCCAGCCAGGGGTGTCCTCGACTGAATGTCAATCCTCTGTTCAGGGTGACAGGAGAGCGAACGAGAGAGAAGAGAGAGAGAGAGAGTGAGGGCAGGCGCGGAGGGAGGCGCGGGGGTTGAAAACTGCTTGGCTTGCTCAGAGGCCTTTTTCATCCGAAGGTCCTACCCAACGCGACCCGCTCCTTTCCATTTTAATTACACTCTTTTTAATATTACTCCCGTCTCTTCGACTGGCATTTAGAGACATTTGATAAGATACCGCGCCACGTCAGAGTGTTTGACAGGCGTGAAGACAGTAGACGTCTGAGGCTCAGACGTTCTGACGTGGACAGACAGACAGGCAGCAAGGGTGACAAGTGCACAGACTGACAGTGTCGCCAAACAGCCAGGCGATGCAGGAGGAGATCGGAGATGCAAGGTGATCGAGGTGGCACACAGCAAACCAACTGCTGACGGGAATCATGGGAGTGTATTCCCTGTGCTGCAAATTCCAATTAATCAGTGCCAACTGCCTTCGGACCTGAATCAGATCTGGACGGAAATGTATGTCCCAGCTGGTTCTCACTTTGGGCAACGATTTTCTTTATGTACTGCCCAAACCAACCCAGAGGAATCAGGTTACTGTTGATACATGTAAGCAAAGTATGCACGTGTGAATGTGCACACACATTCTGCCGTCACTTCACACACAGGGAGGCCTGATAAATAGAACACAAGCAGTGTATATCTGGTCAACATGGCATGCGTGAAAAATAATTACACTTAGGGTGACACCCAAGGTCGACAACATCCAACAGCTGCCCAGTCATTGCTGGCTATTTTTCCTTCTCCTGTCCGGACTTGGCTGAGTATAAAAAAAAATATATGGTACACAATATTTTTCATTTTGTCATGTGATAGCACATGAAGGCCTCATTCACTATCAAGAAATTCTAAAACAATTGCAGGCTCCTCTGCGAGTTATTGTTAAGAGGGAGTGAAATGAGAGCGGGGGACTCCGGGTATGTTTCCATCCACCTGTTTTACACACATTTTCTCTTAGAAATCCTTTTGAGTTCTTTAAAAAAAAGCCAAAATTGTAGAAAGTTTTTCTGCTTTGGTGGTGCAGAAAAGTTTGGAAGATCTGAAAGACTAGAAGAACAGATTTTCCTAGTACACATTTATGTCTCTACTCCATTAGAAAGCCAACAAATTAAGAATAAAAGGAGAGGTGCAGGGAGTTTATGTGATTACTTGGTTAGAGTCCAGGTGGGAACCATATTGTGTATCACCCCCTGAACAGCCTTTAAAAGCACCACAAGGCACATGTGGTTCAAAAGAAACAATTAAAAATAACATAAATGCCAACATAGAGTTATTGGGGCTTACATAATTATATCAGCTTGTCACATTCTCTTGAATTTATTTAGATAATGATAATTGATGTGCAGACTGAGCTTTTATTCTGAAAATTTCAGAAAAATGCTCAAGATTTGTGCCACATTTAGTTGAAAAAACTGTTTGGTGGGTTAAAGAAACTAAACAAAATTTAAATACTTGTATTGTGATCCGGTCTCTGTTTGAAGTATAAAGGTATAAGCCCCAATTTCATTCACTAATCCACATTAGGTTAGAGATATACTCTAATGTATTAATTTATCAGTGATTAGACTGTCCCTATCTGATTCTTCTGATTTGTTAAGATTTGGGATCCTTGTCTTTCATGTGTCAAATATATCACATAATTTTTATGTTTGCATTTATTAAAGCTGGGGTAGGCAATTTATCTTTGGTGTCATTTTACTGAAATTCCATAATTACCTTTCAACATATTGTAAATCAGGTGGTCTGAAAGAACACTACACTTCTGGACCTCTCTTTGGCTCTGTATTCAGACCGTGATGGGACTGTTTAGAGAGCATGTGTTCCTATTGGCTGCTCTACGCTGCACTTCTCAATGACTGGTGATGTAACTACGAGTTGATTAGCTTTAAAACCAAGGGATTTGTCTCATATTCTAAAACTGGCTGCAGGCAACTTGACAGAGTTGCAGGTGTCAGCATCTCCAGGTGAGTCGAGCTGAGACAGACCAGTTTACATTGCTGCAACTTTCCCTGCAATCGTTTTGTGTCTTTGTGAATCTTTGGTGTAAACTGGCCTTAAAAAAGAGAGCGAAATAAAATGTGAGTCCGAGCAATGTTGTTTTATTTTGTTTATTCATTAAAATAAACCAAAGAAAAGAACAGAAATTTAAAATAACAAAAATAATATACTAACATCCCTGCATAACTATTCAACATGTATGGAGACTGCATTTCTCTTTATTATGGTAATGCCACAAGATGCAATAAAACCACAGTTACCTAAAAAAAAAAAAAAAAAAAGAGGGAGAAGCTGGCATTCATTAAAAAGTACTCATGTCCACTCAAGCTTTCAACAGTGGACACATTTTCACCATCTACAAACTCTGTCATCAAGCCTCACTTTCTGGAACAAATGCCTTGCTGCTGACATGTCAGAGTAAGAGAGAGACTACCGCCATCTTGGATATTCATTAGAATGTGGGAGAGTCAGGGGAGTATTTCGGCAAAACAAGGTGGTCCCTAAACACTCAGCTCACTGTGCCACGGCCCCACACTTTCAGCAGACCACAGCGAACTCTCCCCTAAGAGTGAAAAATGGGCACGGGCAGATGGGGAGGCAGTCCTGGGTGAAATTCAAGGCCAAAGCACTCATGTCTCCTCCATCTACCACCTCCCACCTCAGGCGCAACACATTACCTCTCTCCTGGATATAATCACACCCAGAGAGGAGTGAGTTTTGGCTGCACTGTGTATGAGCGAGTGAGGGTGTGTTTCTATTTATGTGTGTGTTAGCATATCTGCGTGTCTGTGTAGTGGCCATGCGAGCAGTTGGTGTGTGGGGGTGTGTTTTTTTGTGTGTGCCTGTGCATACAGCATGTGTCTACTGTATTTGATTGCCAAGGGAAATGCACTGGGAATTACACCCAGGCCCACGTGTCCCTTCATAAGAGTCCCACTTCAGCTTATTCTCTTTTATTAACATGTCCTCTTTTTTCATTAACTGAAAAGGTTACCGGTGCATCTGTAATACCCCACATCGCCTGCACCCCGCCTGCCTATGGTTAAGGTAAGGCCCCCAAACCCCCCCAAGACACACACACCCTCCTTGGTCTCCTTTAGCTGCAAGAGGACATTTCAATGGCATTGTCCTCCCCTCTGCCTCCCAAACACAGGTAGGGAAATATCACCCAGGGAATAAATAACTCGGCCAGGTTAATTATTTGGCAGACGCGTCTGTAGATTAATAACAGAATAAAAATGCGGAGGTGGACGGAGGTGCTCTGAAAGGTGTGGGGGGAGCGGCTGGTGGAGGAGGAGGACGAATGATGGGCAATTGAGCGGAGTTATTGGAGAGCAACAGTGCATGTGCTGGCTTCAGATAGATGTAGGAGCCCGGTCTAGCCCCAAGGCTGTGAATAGGCTGTCTGGGAGGAAAGAGATTAACTAAGGCAGCTCGGTGACATCATGCCTGCAGAGACAGTTATGAGGAGTATCCATCACAGGCATCATCTGCAAGAAACGCAAGAAGAGAAAAAACAGGATAATATCTTGAAATGATGTATAAAAAATAAAATATGCAAGGGAAAGGAAGGTACTAGTTCATCTGAAATTGTGGGTGCACACTCTCTGTCATTCAGATTGTTTTCTCCAGCAATTGAATCCTCTGGCAGATGCCTGCATATCATCATTTCCAGCTGAGTGTGTGATGGAGATGTTACTTTTCTGCACCAGAAGTTACACTCCAATTTTTAACCTTTGCTGGAACTCATAAAAGAAAGGGAAAAAAACAAAACAAGACAGTGCATAGACAGATAAATCATAAAACCTGGTAAATCTATCAAGGGTGTTGATCAGTTTGATAAAATGAGAAGCAACCCCATGTTGAGTTATTATCATCACAAATGCACAAACAACCCAAATGCCCTTAATCTAGTCAAGGGGTAAAGCCTGTATTGACCTAGTGGTGTTGTGTGTGTGCATGAGTGTCCCAGTGTCTGACCTAGTCTGCTGCTTGGTGCTTGTTGCAGTGACAGAATCCCTGAGCTCTGTTCACCTGAGGAGGGCAGACTGGGGTAATTTTCCTATCTTTGAAGGGAGAGAAAGAGAAAAAGAGAGAGAGAGAGAGAGAGAGAGAAAGAGAAAGAGAAAGAGAAAGAGAAAGAGAGAAAAATGAATTTCCTGGATCCTTGTTTCTTCTTCTCCTTTAGCAAATCTCCATTCATGTTACACAGCAAGCTCATTTGTGTTTATTTGACCAGTGAGATTTCTCACTTATAGCATAGAGAAACACTTATTAATGCTTCCTTGCATTAACAGTCATACAAGCACAAGGACATCACATGGTGTTTAAGGGAAGTATAAACTGTTTTTTAATAAAGTTTTTTCTTAAATTTTTTATGTTTTATTCATTTACATTTGACTTAAGAGTATAAACTTTTTGCCAAACTGGTAAGGCTAGCAGGGAGAGCTCATTTAACTCAGCTGCATTCAATGTTGCTACTGCTATTGATTTGTGGAAGATATCAGGTCTCGCATTTTCAAAGCCAAACTTTGTTTTTGAAAAGGCAAAGAGATTGAAGGAACAGCAAAAGCGATAAAAAAGAGATTTTGCGAAAAAGCCAGAGGCAGAGAGAAAAATCTACAGAGGCCAAAGACCCTGGTCATTTTCATGCATCAGGCCCTTTTGCGTCTCTCCCTTCCCCCATCCATCCGTCCATCCATCCATCCATCTATCTGCCCTCCACCCACCCATCTCCCCTCTCACCCCTCTCGCCCTGCAGGGCAGGCCCTGCCTTCCATCTGTTGTCTGTCCCAGCTAGGAGCAGCCCCGTTCCCCCTCCACTCGCATTTACAATTCAATTAAAAGCAACAAGCCCCTTCTTCCTCCCTCCCTCTTCCTCCTGCTCCTCCTCCTCCTCATTGCTTTTTTTAAGCTGTGCCTGGATGAGCACAGCAGAAAGGCCCTACACCCCATGTAGGGATGCAGCAATGACACACACTTACCAAGTCCACAGATGATGCAAACACACACTGACATGTAAATACACAGAGCGTGTGCAAAAGAGCAAAGGAGAGGGACACAAGAAGATGAACACGCTCACGCACACAATGATTTTTTTTATTCTCATTTTGACATAGTGAATAGAAAACAGGGTTGGTGGGGCTAAGCCCAGGAACAATGCAACTGAAGTAAGTGGGTCACACTTTGCATTAGAATAACGTATGTAACGATGATGTAACAACTCGAGAACTAAAAAAAAAAAAAGTTTATTTGATTAGTTAGTTCTATGACAGGAGTCTTAACATTGCTTTAGCATTTAAAAGAGACAGAACAGAAGTAATTATACAAAGTGTGGTTCAACTACTCACTGGCTCACCTAGTATGGTAAAGTTAATGTTTGTGCTCCAGCAAGTTTCCACAGAGGAATTAATGATGCTTCCTCTGTCAACAGAGGAAGTTTATTAACTCTTTATAATAACACAACTTTACCATAGACAACCTTATTTCTAAATAATCTTCAATGATATAATCTATCTGTATCTCTGTAATTTAAAAATTAAATAAACTACACATACAAATTCTGAAAGCTGGGAATCCTCAGTCCTTAAAAAATCTCTCTCTCTCTCTCTCTCTCTCTCTCTCTCTCTCTCTCTCTTGCTGCTGTAATGCGAAAGCAATATCCACAGGCATCCCTCCTCTTGGAAAAAACAGGGGAAAAAATGAGTCTTTAATATTTAATTATGGTGGTGCCAACATGCAACTTTTATCACTTTCTTGTGTCATTTGCATCTCGGGCGAGCCCAGAAGATATACACAAAGAGTGAGTATGAGAGATGGAGCAAAAGGGGTAGAGAGAAGGAAAGAAAGAGAGACTTAGGAGTCTAATAAGGACAGAGGGAGAGAAGGAGAGGGGCTGAGGAATGGAAGAAGAACGAGAGGAAACACACTGTCATGGGGGGAACATGCCAGAGAGGGTGAGCTCAGGAGAGATGAAGGGGTAAGACAGCAAAATAAAATGAAAAAGAGTGGGGAAAAATAAATATTAAAAAAATTAGGGTAAATACAAAAAAGAGAGGAGGAGGTGGAGAAACAGAATCAAAACATAAAAACAGACTTTCTATCCAATGGGACCAGTGATTTTGCACTATCGCAAGTTGAATAAGTTTCTGGCTGTAAGCAGCATCACACGACCTTGAGTGCAGTCATGTCTATATGTCCCCACGTCTCCAATGTCAATACAAGCACACTCCCCCAGCCCCCATCCATGTCTCCCTCTGCATTGAGGCCTACCTCGCTGCCTGTCTCAGGCGCTGAGCCAGACTGCGGTAATGACTGATAATGTGTGTAATTACCAGCCCAACAGCCACGCAGAGCTGATGAAGAATCAGACCAGTGCTCCACTCCTCATCTAGGGCCCCTTGTTCCCCCTCATTCACTCTGAATGGTGGTGGACTCTAAATGAAGCCTCATTGGATGCTGCTACTGCTGCACTTACAGGGCTGACAGTCATTAGGATGGCCATCTAAATGAAAAGAAGGGGGGAAAACTGTCATTACCATAAGAATGCATGTCAAAGCCATTCTGATGTGGCTTTAATTTTAGTGCAGAAGGGTTCGTGGAGAGCTCTGTCTGCATTATAGTACAGATAGACATTCAGAGCTCTCCACTAATTTAACAGATCATATACCTAGGCAAGGCTCTCATTTAAGTCACCACCTCCAGACTGGAGGCAAATAACTGACTAATGACGATTATGATCGTCTTCTTTGACAGAGTGTCTCTCTGAACTGTATTTTCCAAAGGCAGGGTATCTAAACTGCTGTAAATATTTAATACCCTGCACACAAAAACGGTGCTAGAGTCCAAGACCTCCACCTGTGTAAACTCGTAAAGCTTGTGCAAAAAACCTCGAGGGCTGTGGAATGGTGTTTCTGCTCTTTCCCGGTTGCGGGAAGTCATGGGAGAGTCTCGGGCCATTTGAGGATGTCGGCTGGGGTCCAGACTTTTGCACTGGTGGCAAGAGCAGATGTGAGATTTACAGAGTGTAGAATATCTATGTTTTCCCATCGTGCCATTGATAGGTTTGCCTCGAGCTGACAGATTCAAGGTGAGTAAAATACGCTCAGCTGAGGATACAGGCAGTTACGGACAGGGAAGCAATAGAAACTCTGACGTAGCTGGCGAAGAACGTTAAGAGACTTGACAAATGTTAGATGTAACACATTGTGGGCATCTAGCGTAATACATAGCATAAGCGTTGAGCGACACTTTCTAAACAACAGCAACTGTATAATGGGACAAAAACCATTATCATTAATGTTAGGTGGAAATTAATCTCACCCTTTGCTCAGAGGATAAAAAACTCCAGGCCCTTATTGTTTTTCCCCTATTAGCAGACATTTTGGCCTAGACGAGAGCAGCACTACTAAAAACGGAAAGGTTTTTCCTTTGTCTTTAAAAAAAAAAGTGCATTTACATGAACAGCCAAAAGTGCTGTAGTATGCATGCCAGGCCAGTAGTCGGCAGTGTAGGCTTGTAATGACATATCATGTGAGCTAGCCAAATTGGCCACAAATTAAAGAAATTCAGTCTTGGTTTGACTCCTAAAATTATTCTATGAACACTAGAATTTGCCTCAATAGAATGTTGTCATATTTGATTTGCTTTGAGTGCACTGTGTTTAATCAGAGTTTGCTAGTGACTAGAACAGAATACATTGACTTGTGCTAGCATTAGGATTAGCCTAGTCACTGTCGTCATTGGCTTTGTGGTTTGCCGGTTTACACAGCT
>JAQLOL010000007.1:13766255-13784976 GCA_029783665.1 Naso thynnoides | reverse complement strand
GCTCATTGTACCAAGAAAAAAAAAGAGAGAGAGAGAGAGAGAGAGAGAGAGAGAGAGAGAGAGAGAGAGTTAAAAGACTGTCTGCCCTGAATCACTTCATAGCCACAGGCAGTTGCACAGCACAGGAGAAATGTGCTTACATCATCACATGCAGCCCAGGCATCCTGCAGAGGGCACTGCTAATAGCACAAACACAGAGCAGAGGAGGCAACCAAGCAGCCCAGGAGAAACTCGGCGAGGCGCTCCCACGCAACTAGGATTTCTGACATTCTTGGCAACCTTTCAGAGAGGTCAGTCCAAAAGTATTCAAGCAGAGCTAACCTTCAAGAGGGACCGTGTTCCAGCAGGCTGAGACCAGGGCTTAATTCATCACTAATTAAAGTCTGCATGGGGTACGGGGATGAATCTTTCTAAGAGAATCTCTAACCCCACTATCCAAAGTAATAGCCCTATGATTTGGACAAGATGTTTCACCCTGGCAGGCACTGAGTGATATCATGGCAGATGAGTTGCTTGTTTGAAGACTTTCTCTCCTCTTAGTGCAAAAAGGGAGAGAGAGAGAGAGATTCTGCATCATTCTTCACACTGTGACCCAGATAAGGTCCTCAGTGTACACGTGGAACCGATCGTACATGTAACATGTGAGTTATGGATGTTCTGCACATGCAGCAGGGATAGAAAGTGTCATGCTGCCCACACTGAGGCTCACACTGCCTTGAGTACAAGTCTTTTCCAAGGATAACATAGTCAGTGCCAAAGTGGGAATCAAAGTTACAAGCATAAATGCAGCAAACGTCCTCCAGCCGTATCTTCCCCAGCTGTTCTAATCTAGTCTACAAGCATGACTGCAACAGCACACACCCGCCTTGTTCGATGTATCAGACCCATCTCATTCAGAGCAACATTTTTCTAGGTGTAATAACGGATCGGATCATGTAGCAAATGCCTGAGTCAAAGATGAGAGCTATGAGCCCTCTGCAATGAAGAGCATTCCTCTTGTGAGTCTCTTTAACCACCAGTGCAACTGAATCTTTTTGTTTGTGTGTGTGTGTGTGTGTGTCCGTGTGTGCAAAGTGTGTGTCGTTGCAGGTTCCAGAAGCGTGGGTAGCCAGCTGCACAGCCATTCTGGATGCTGATTGGAAGTGAGTGTTGAGCGCTCAGGACAATTATGGAATCATTACCACCGCCACGCCAGAGGCAAAATATGAACACCATGCCATTTGTCAAGCAACCACAGCTTTCTAATCAAGCTCACATGTGTTTGTATGTTAGTCTTGGTGTGCCTGTGTGCACATGTTTGCGTGGTTGCATGTGTGCTAAGCTGAGAGCCTTGGCATGCTGGCAGAGGAGATGGAATGTCGCTCGGTATGTGTGTGCGTATGTTTTTGAGGGGTAATGGATGAGTCAAGAACCCTGCCCAATAGTTTGCGTCTGTGTATTTGTTTAAATGTGTGATGGCATCCGATAGGACCACAGCACATGTGTGTGGGTGTGAGCGCTGGTAGAAGGTGAGGAATGCCCTGCCTGAACGCAGCTCTGAACATGTCCCCGTCAGCTGTCTTTCCGCTCCCTTCATGGAAAAATAACTCAGCATGAATTTGTTTTGTTTTTTTCACCGCACCCCACACTAACATCTCACTGAGAGGTTGTGCATGGGAATGTCCCTCAGTGGCCTCTTTTAACCTGTCAAGTGTACGAACAAATTTGTGTGGGAGCCTCTAGGAGGAGGATAAAAATGGAGGAACGAGGGGCTGAGGAATGGAGGAAAACACCTCGCACTCCTCTTTAATCAGTCTTCTTTTTTTTCGTCTGTCTACAGAAAGCACCTGTAATCCATCTCCCTGTTCTGGGATCGGTGGGGTAACGAGTGGCATAAATGTTTTAGGAAGATTTAATTAATTGATTCAATGAGTGATAATAGCAGGCAGTATTTATCACAGGTGCATTCGCTTTCATGGCTTGAAAGAGCCGACGGCAAAGTCAGTGTAGTGTGCAACTCCAGTGGTATGTGTGTGTTATCAGCATTCATAAAAGTGGAATAATACTCGTGACATTTTAACATTTTCAAAAAGTTTTGCTCTAGAAGCATTTATATAGTTAACTGGGCTCTTTCTACCCACTCTAGCTCTCCCACTCTGCTACAATAAAGTGGAGCTGCTCTCAGGCTTGTGTGTATGCATCAAGTCACTCACTGAGATATGAGTGCTGTAAGTGCACAAGGGATTAGCAGTTTAAACATTGATCACTGATAAGCTACAAAAAGTGGTCGTGCATCTTGTCACTGTCTCTGCAACGCTCTTCCTCACAGGACTCGGCTAAGCCAGTCTCTGTATGTAAAACACAAAAAAAGACACATGGCCTGCCCTGATGAAATCTCTGTTTGACATAGCGAGCCAAGATCCCCCCCAGACAAAAACAAGCCATTACTATTAGTCAAAAGAGATCAAAGACATGCCCCAGCTGAACACAGTGTTTGGGATCGCTGCGTTGGACAGCCATCTGAGCAAGCAGGAGCAAGCATTAGACATTGATAGCAAAGCAACAAGTTTTTTTCTCAACGTCAGGTTTGATAAATTTGTGCAAGCTCTGCTTTACTTGGAGGATGGAAGTAAATGCAGGAAAAGTTTGAAAGGGAGGGAGAAATGGAGAGAAAAAGTAGAGATAATAGAAAGTTTAAAAGAAGATGAGGGGAAAAATGAAAAGGGAAAAAAAGACGAGCAGAGCCTAGAATTGTGGAGAGCCACTGGGGGTGAGTTTAGATAAAGGATTGGAGAGGAAGACGAGAGGGGAAACAGAAAGACCGAAGGTCCCTCGGTGAGACAAATTGGCAAGGAGTTCAGAGTAAGCAAACGTCTTCATCTCAAAGCCTGTGGAGCAATGGATGCCCAAGACAAATCAACATGTTTCACAGTTTGCCTGCATAAAACGCAAATACCATAAGCTTCAAAAACTATGATCTTCCCTGGAGCATATGAGCAGGGGTTTGCTCCTCTGGGTTTACTGGATTGGTCTGTGGATCGATCACAAAAACAGCATTTCAAAGGCTTTGAGGAACTATGAGTTCTTTCTCTTTTCCCAGACTTTAACAAAACAGACTCCAACATAGACAGCCCTGCAGACACTTGTGGCTGTGGGGTCCCAAAAGGCTTAAAGATGTCTCTTGTCTTTTCACCACCACTCAGAAGAGCTTGGTGAAAACAGCAGTAGGCTATATCAGTCTAGCTCTATGCACCGAAATACAATCCTGAGGAAGTTCGAAGTAAACAGAGAAAAAAGAGAAAAAGGACTTGATCAAAGAGAGAGAACGATGGGAGCCCAGATTCAAAAAAAGCTTTGGACAGCAGCCCAACTGCAGAGACGAAGACGCAGATGATGTAGAGGAAGGCTGCCATATGTGCGCCGGTCGCACTGACCAAGTTTTAACCTACATGCACAGTTTAGTTGGGACATGTGTTTTAGCTATCAGAGCCATTAAAATCCCATTACATAGTGCAACAACAGCGATCGTAAGTCTTTCTGCAACTTCAGGAATCATTTATCATGTAAATTTACCATGAATGATGTATTTACATGCAAAAAAGATGCACATTGTTTGACATTTAATGGCTCTGCTACAATTTATCAGTTTCATAATTTGAGATATAAGATGCATAACACATATTTTTTAGATTAATAAGGGGAGATTTAACAGATGGGGATTGAAGAAAATTACATTTTTCCAGACTACTCAAGCTTAGCTATCTAGGAAAAAGCATAAAGAGGTCATCAGTTACTTGTTTCTCGTGTAGATAATTGTCAGATGTTCAGTCATTACAAATAGTGTTGCATTCTCTACAGTGGAGGCTAATGGTGTCCTGACCCACAGGGGAGGAATGCCAACTCTCACCACAGCTGCACTCTGAGGCCAAGAGCTGGAGTGGACTCTGGGATCAGAGGTCAGCCATGATGTGACTTGATCCTACACAATCAATGGACACAGGGTCCTGGCCTTTGGCAAGCTTGCTCTTAATGGGGTGCAGCAACTAGACAAATGGTAAAGAGGAGAGCTCAGAAGTACACTGACCACATTTGAGTAACAAATTAGCCTTTTGGAGAAAAAAAGGATAGCATGTATGAAAATTAACAAAACCAAAATGAGGAAGTTAAAGCTGGGGTAGGCAACATCTGGAAATCAAGCTAGCTGTAGCATAAGACTGAAGCGACTCTGTTGCCCCCTCCCCTCCCTGTTTTTGCTTTGTAGCTCCGCCCTTCACTTGGCTTGCGTTTTATTAAATTTTTTGTTGTTGCTTTCTTTATTACATGTTTGTCTTGAAACATCTGTCGTCCTTTATTTGGGTGGCTTCACCTTGTCTGCAGTTGTTGCTTAAGTCGGAAGAGTGACTTTTCCTCTGGGGTTTTTTGCCATTGTTTTGGGCTTTCACTAGCTGAGGGGACATCAGCACACATCTACCTTTAACAGCCAACAAGTACATTCACTTTTTAAAATCAACTGTGGTCAGTGGAAGTGCTCATCAAGGTCTTCATTTTCTAAAGCCTGAATTCAGAGCCAAGGAGAGGCGCAGAAGTCTAGCAGACCACCTGAATGGTGGAATATGCTGGAATTTTTGCCCAGTGACACTGAAAATGAACTGCCTATCCCAGACACGCACCAAGTATGCATCCAAAAAAGCCAAATGAAGAGGTTCTGATGCACTAAGTATTGCTATTTGAGAGGCATGCTTTTCTGTCATTCGTCATGTAGGAAGCAACAAATGCAGAACTCAGAGTGTCCATGAATTAGTTTTGTAGCACATAAATAGAAATTAGTGTCTGGGTTTGTTAGGTCATTAGGACTCAGGGTTTGTGTGTGTAAGAAGCATTTTAATTGCAACCCCTGGACTCAGGCATAGGCTCTGTAAATAACCCAGTCAATATTTTAATGTGTTCATCATTATCCCATTCAATCATCTGAATGGAAAGAACATGTTCGGTTTTGCTTTAACCCCAAGGAGCTGGCTAAGTAACAACTTATCAGAATGAACCAACTACTGAACTATTTTTCACTAGTAAAATCTTAAGTGCCAGCAGACCTATAAATTTAGATTTCCAAACTGTCGAGATTCGGGGGTGTAAATGCCCATAAATGTGGAGTCACCTCTGCAATGAGCAACAGACAGAGCAACGCAGGGAGAGACTTTGCATTGGTCCATTTCACACTTCATAAAGCAGCGACATATTTATTCCATGCATTCATACTCACATGTCCCCTCAACCAGGTAACGGCTATACAGCTTGAAATGATTCATTTGCTCAGCCATTTTCCCCACTTAGTTCAGGGTTTTAAGTGCAAGTTTCAGAATACTGCATTGTGTGACGATGTTTTTACCTGATGTTTTTATCTCACTGCAGGGAATGAGCAGGGAATTACCTCTCGCTCATAAGTACATTCTTTAAAAAGCCAAATACACACTGCTTAAAACGAGGCTGTAAAAAGTGCTGTGAAACGAAATGGTAAATATCCCACCTCTGCTAGGGCAATTTACTAAACCTTGTAATGCACAATAAAAAGACGCATATAAACAGCTTTCTTTTTTTCCAAATTAGTCAGCCACATGTTTATATAACATTTAATGATAAAGACACACAAACTTAATCAGGAATATAATTTGTTCCTTTGAGAGACATGCAGAGCTGAGGTCGAAAGGGTAAGCCTCAGGTAAATGTGAGGCAGTGGGAGTACACAGACCTGCCTCTTATTCCTGTCTGATTTAAGAGAATCCATAGGGGGCCTGTGGTAAACACAGCAGGGACGTGAACCTTCAAGAGAGGGAGAATGAGGGGCTGGTGTTGTACTTAGGCTTCATATAAAGACCAACAAGAACCCCCTCTTTCTTCACTCCCCACATACCAACTCCCACTCCACCATTCCTGCTCCAATTCTATAGGTTTGACCACTAAGACCCTCATTCAACCTGTGCATACGAAAAACCTTTCTTTTCCCTCCACTCTCTCCCTTCTCCAGTTCAGCACTCCCTCACTCCAGTGAGAGGCAGGTCCCTTTCAGACGGCTGGCCGAGCTCCCGCTGTTTTATGGGAAGTATTGTGATCCCGCAAGCTCTCTCAGGGGGGATCAGCACTTACGAGGGCCGATAGAGCTGCTGATTTGATCTTCTCTTCTTTCACAGCCTTACTCAAGTTTTCATCAAAACTTCTTGGCCAAGCTCGCCATGGGAAGCCACAGCGCAAATGTGATTCTCCGTGTCCGTGAAACAGTCATCATCTGTGACAGCGGAGACACTGATGAGGACAGGGATACGGGAGAGAATAGGGCCTGAACCTCACGTCAACCCAGTCACATGAAAGCAGTGGAACTCTAAATATTAAGCAATGCTTCAAACACTTCTTTCAATATTTAAAAGCCATTTCTTCCCAACAGACAGTCATCCTCATCTTGGTGAGTGGCATGAATCATTTGTGTGCCCTTGCAAGAGTTCAATCATTTTAATGATTTAATAATCTATGAGTTTCATCAGTGTCATTTAGCATCCAAATAATCACAGGCTATTGTTAGCACTCACAGCTGGCAAGCTAGCATAATAGCATTTGGAATTTATGGCTGAACATTTTCTGTCATTCTTGTGCAACTTGCCCTAGCTTAGCAATATATCTGCCTTGCCTGGTAGGGCCTTCAAACATGCACAATGAGTGGACAGGCAGAGAGTACGTGGATGGAAAGGTAGGCCATCCAATCGTTTTCGTTGAGGACTATTAAATGATGATACATGCTTTTTATTGGTCTGCAAGAGGCAAAAATAAAAATCTTTCTTTGTAGCTGTCAGAGCATTTTGTTGTCGTTGCTGGCAAGATGTAAAGAGAACAAAATGGACAAAAAATATCTTTTTTATGCATCAAAAATGCATTATTATACTAGTTTTCTTGTTATATCAGCTAGTGTTGGTTAGATGTAGCACACTTTATAGAATATATTCTGCAAAAAGGTTGAAAGTATCTTGGTATCTTACCTACAAGCCACTCACTTACTTTCAGTCAGTGGATTTCAAAGTTTTATTGGATTCACGTCGTGCTTAATTTAAAGGAAGGTTGCACAAAATGTGTCTATGAGTCTACACAACTGAGCTATTAAATTGATAAACAGCATTATCATTATTTTTTTAAATAATTAAATTTAAGATATAGCAACACAACTGGCACAACTGTTTAAGTTTTCTACTGGTCACAATGCTGCTGAAAACACATCTGCCTGGAGCGCTGCTGCAAATGAGACTAGTGGAGGTGGGGAGGCCTTCTTACAGAGAGTTTGACAGGAAGTTAGCCTTTAAAGCCAGAGAGTAATTGTTGACCAATTACAGTGTTAAATTTTCCACTTTGTTCTGTGACAGTAAAAACACTGCTCAGTCTGCCTTTGCAGGACACAGTCTATCGCTTGTCAGTGTCACTAAGTAAAGCGGCACAGACTTGTTGCATTGTGCTTTGATATCCATGGATAACAGCAGAACGCAACAGTTATTGTAAACTGATAGCAAAGGCTTATGTCGGGGAAATCCCAATGGCATGGCCAGCATTTACTGGTAAACCAAAACATAAAGCCAATAATCTCTGTGTCATTAAGAGTGATTTTCCTCCACTCAACCTAATGTGATGACAGAGATAAAACCATGTCGGTTGAACTGTACATGGGAGAATCAGAGGCCGTTTTAGGGAAGTAAATAATGACAGAGCTAGCACAAACTGACTCAACATTGTAAGTTTTCATGACAAAATTATAGCAACAGCTTGATTCATTCCTGCTAACCAATGTGATGTGTTAACAGGATAATTCAGGTAAAAAAAAAAAAAATCCATTATCAGGGGTTCAACTGAGAATTCGTAATGGTTTTAAAAAAGCTGAATTTCAAACAGTTCAGTACAAAATCAAAAATGATGAATACTTGACAACACAAAGGTTACGTCCTCGCTATATTTTCTTTTCAGATATATTTTACGGGGTCATCTAAATGATCATATAAGTCCATAACGATGTGTTCCGAAGCACCTACCAGCAGAGAAAAAGAGCTCTTAGACGGCACTTTTCACAAAGACAGCTTTTAACATAGCAATCAGTGGTTTGCTACACGGCGAGGTGCTGCGCAGGTCATGCATTCATTTTGGAACCAAGCGGAAAGTTGTCACACTTACCAGAGAGAGAAGCCCTAGCGTAATTAACACATTGGCAGATAACCCCTGCAATCTCCCCAGATACTGAGACTTCCACTGCACCTCACACAGGCTCACACGGTCGTCTACAGTCCTTTGAGGGCCTTGTTAAACATGTTTGTTTTGGTTTTGACAGGTTTCTGTCACAGGCACACTGAGACAGAGGACTCCAAAGGCCAACTATCTTCCCAGTTGTTCTGCAGTTTGTTTAGTTAGTCAGTCACTGTGCTTCAGAAGCTTAATAGCTTCCTCTACTTTCTAATGCCTGCATTTATGGCTCAGAGTATACATGCCTGTGCAAACACAGCTCATTGAGTCCAAGGATATCCCACGTCCGTGTTAGAAAAACTGATTTTTCTCCTCTGTGTGTCTTTGTTGCACTGTATGTTTAAGTGTTTCTTAATAATTCTGAAATGAGCTACTGCCGTCCCACGGTGCAACAGTCACTTTATGTTTCAAAAACGTCATTTGGAAGTAATTCAGTAAGCACCCTCATGAAAAAGAGATGAAATACAGATTGCCATTGGGTATATTAACACCTGTCACATCACAGCGGTATCATATTGCATTTCCGTAGTTACGCAGCTTTCTATTATTTTCTCGATTCCCTAAGCATCACCTTATCCTCTTAATTTACCAATGTAATTACCTCATTTAAAAAAAAAGATGATACACAAAGCCCCTAAAATAGGATTTGTGGACTTGGGATAAACAAAACAAAATACAGAAAAAAAGAGAAACATATCATCACATCCAACATATGTGAGACGTGTGACGTTTAGAAGTCAGGGGAGCAAAGCCTTGAGGGCATACAATCAATATTACATTTTCCATTGCCACCTTCATAGCTATTGTAAATGGCTTGTGTCAAAAATAATAACAGGTTGTATCAGGAACCTTGGGTTTGCAATTTCGCTCCTAGTGCTCGGAGGCCCTGTCTGCTCTCCCTCCCTTACTTCAGCACCACTGGGTGTTAATGACGCCATGGTGGCAGACACTTCTCACACCATGGCTGACTTTTTTTTTTTCTCCTGCCCATTCTTTATCTCTTTACTCCTGACAGTTCTGAGAACTGCGGGGGAAATGTGTACGTATGTGTAAGAAAACGCTTAGTGCTAGAGATGATTAGCCCTTTGTGCCAGTTTCAGTGCCCTGGCAGTAACGTAGTATTATTAGCAGGACTGGAGAGATTAAATCTATTCTCACCTCTGTTGTCATAGCACTCTAGGCAGCAATAAGAAAGATGAGATGCAGTAATATGCACGCTAGAGGGACGGACACCTCTTCAGTGGAATCAGAGCTACTTTAAGTTCTTCTGAGAGAGAGGTACTTACCTGAATGCCTTATTTTGAGATGAGCTGATTGCTTTATCTTATCCAGCCTTTATCTTAGGTGTGGACTTTCACACCCACACACAAAATCCTACACCGGGCCGAACCCGCGAAGAAAAGACAGAAACCCAAATAAAACCTCACCACATTTAGATTTGTTCTCTTTATTCAAGTCTCAACGTTCGTGGTAATTTTAAACTTTATATCTACAATAACTTAACATTGTTTTATATGTAGCACTGATTATCTCCTTTTAAATTTGAGAAGTTCAGCGTTTAACTCTCCTTTTACCTTTGTCTTTGGTCTCCATCAATTCCCAAGAAAAATATATGAGAATAAAAGTCTTTTGCCGCTAAATGTATCACTTTGTTTAGCAGGTAGGCGCTAACTTTGTCTCTCTGCGTTCTGAGTGGTAGTCAGTCAGTGTGGGGTTTTTTTTTAAGCTCCTTTGCTAGAAAACATCTGCCTTCCGTGTCAGAAAACCAGATCATGAAAGCAGTGAGAGGGAACCAAAATAGTAAATTTCCAGGACAGAAAGCCAGCTCAGCAGAATGGATGGGGAACCAGAGTCTGTTGATAACTCCCTGTGGGTTCATCAACAACAGCAGCCATCTTTGTATTTAAGTAATGTAATCCACTGATAATGAAATAATATCAATTACAGCTGCTTAAACCAGAGCTTTGTTTACAAGTATTGAAATTTTGAAAGCCTCCCTGTGTCAGACTTGAATAAGATTTCAATGTTATATTGAAAATTGCTGTCCTGTGTTGAGCAAATTAAGAAAGATTCTAAAATATTGAGACTGGTTTCAAGAACTCCAAGTATGATAATTATGTCAAATTACATGATAAATTTACTGGCCTCAGCTCATCAAACAACACCAAACCAAAATTATGGAAAATAGCAAGTGGTTGCCAAAAATTTTAGAAACTTCAAGAATATGAGTTTCATAGAAGACAAGGACAAGTGTGTTTGCTTAATTTGCAAAGAATCTGTTGCATACCTGCCAACACTCCCAATCTCCCGATTATATAGTGATACAACTCAAATGCTTGTTTCACACTTTCTGTGATTTGTCCAGACTGTAGGATATGTGTTGTGGTACGTGGCAAGAGGCAGAGGCACACGACCCTGCCTTACGTGCTGTGCGTCACTAGTTACTGTATTTGCCCAAGCTCTCAACTGCTCTGCTGGCTTTGCCGCTGAAAAAGGATTGAAAAGGTCCAAAGAAAGAGAAATATGCTTCCGTATTTTAGTCCACTTGGTGGGAGACATTCCCTTTTCTAACTGCAGCCACGTCAGCTATCACCATGGTTTGCAAGCAATATTGGGTCGACTTAAGCGACTTTTTCTAAATTTAACATTTGCCTTCTGTCTCACTTGCCCCCACTCCGTAGACTGAAGAGTTGCATCATTTTATCCTTCCTGTTCATCTTTTTTAAGGTGGTCTTGACAAAAATGGCTCCTCAATACACTCATTGACACTCTCATGATAATGCACTTGATATATTTTTATAATGTACATTTAAGTAATTGTTTTTAGTCTTTTTTTTCTTTTGTAAGCTGCATTTTAATTATTTTATCATTACATATTTTACTATTAGCTGGGATTTTTTGACCAATTAAAAGTCATTTACTTCACATCCTTGTATTTGATCTATTAATTATTGGTGAAGGACTGTATTGGGTCGAAGACGCTGAGGGTATCCCATTCCAAACAATACTCCAGAAACTTTCCCTCTTTTTCGCAGCCTAATGTCGTCAAGTAAGTTCTTGTGGCAAAGAATGTTAAGTTAAAAGACACTATAAAACCTGCACTTTGTACGTTGGCGCAGAGCAGAAAGTGAAGATAGCCTGTTAGCTCAACAACAGCATTTTCTTTGAGCACGAAAGTAAAGATTTTTTAGGTGTTGCTAGCTATAAGACATGGAACGGCAAAACCTCCTCAGATGGTGACTTTATAAAACAATGCCAACACTAAAGATGCTGTGATACTGTGACCAGAGAAAATACAAGCACTAAATGTCAGCATGTCAAAAAAAATGCTGAGGAAGTCAGCTAACCTACTGTAAAAGAGCAAGTGTCAGGCAAAACTACTGCATTTGATTTTCATTTATTGAGTGTGACGAGAGCACAGATGCACATAACTGTTACTTTTTCTGCTAGAGTTTAAAGTAGTGCTCGAGCCTAAAGGGAAGAACGACTGGCGAGGATATTTTTGAAGCAGTTTCCTTTGCGATCGATGGTGCTGCCCTAGGTCAAGCTGTGTGGAATTACAATGGATGGAGCTCCAGCAATGACCGGCAAACAGAATGGGATGGCTGGTGAGGCTGTTAAAATGCATTGTGTTATCCACCCATGACGTATTATGGCCCGTGACTCCTTATACTTTCCTGTATATGGTCCTCAATCAAAAAAGTTTGGTCGCCCCTGATTTAACACATGTCAAACCCTTCGATGGGTTTTGATATCCAGCAGCGATGATTTCCCCTGCAGAGACTCAAATAAGCACCATCCTTTCCAAAACAGTATGTTGTCACACTTCCAGAAACATCACCTGTGATATGATGGTGTCTATCAACTGCTATGTGATAAATGAGTTTAAGCAAAGAGTGCTATTGAGGTGTGCAAAGCAAAAAGTAATATAGTATGACAGGATGATGCTGGGGCCAGTCATCACATTGACAGACAAGAGCCTGGCAGCTATGGCTTTTTGTATGTGCAGTTCTTTTCCTCAGGCTTCCAGAGAAACTCTTTTATACTTGTCTCTGTCTGTGCAGGGCTTTTAAATTGTTCGCCCTTATCTGGAGAGGAATCTGCAGGAAGTCACAGAATCCCTGCTTATCTCGGCTAATTGTGGATGTGTTTGCGTATGTGTGCGTGCGTGTGTGTGTGTGTGTGTGTGTGTGTGTGTGTGTGTGTGTGTGTGTGTGTGTGTGCATGGCAAAGGAGGAGGGGAATTGAGAGAGTGCCAAATGCCGCAAGATGCATCAGAGCACGTCAGGACAAGAGAGTCAGAGGCACCAGCGAGACTGACAGACACAACACTAACATCTGACGGAAACAACACACAACAGCGGCCATACAGGGACTGATGGAAACTCCCAGATCATAGGTGACATTTAATCCATCCATCACATTTGGGCCAAAAGGCAGATGTCAAGGATGTTTAAACCTTGTATACGCACTGTTTGGGAGGTAAATGTAAACACTGAGTTGATTAGTGGCATGACAGAATTTCAATGGAAGTAAAGAACACTGCCTAATGTCGCTCTGAACATACAGGGATAGTTTGACAGAATCTGATCATAACGTTTCATACGTTCATCAAACAAAGGCCGCTTCTCATTGGTTTGAGGCAATAAACGCTGACATCCAATAGACACGCAGCAGCACAGGGATGTGCTGCATCCAGTTGTGCAACATGAGAGATTGCTCCAAAGGGTGTCTTAAGGAGGTGATAAAAAGGTCCGTGACCTTCCCCAAATGAAAGCTCCCCCCTTGATTTGTGAGTCACAGCTATGGAGAATGTTGTTTGAGGGAGAGAGAGTGGGTGGTCCGTTACTGGGTTCATGCACCTTTCTCTCTACAAACAGCCCAAATTTACATCTTTTTAATGGCTGCTGTGTCCACTGGTTGTTGTAAATCAAGAGAGGGGTTTTAACCTCTAGGAGCCAGCAGGGGTTAATGCTGAGGGTAACAGCCACTGCTGTTTTGGCCTGGGACAGAGCAAATGGACGCCCTTGAAAACAACATGCTTTAAGCTGTTAGAGGGTATTTGAGACACGTTTGGCTTACTGTAGCTGGTCTATATATAGCATCTCATTTAAAAAGCCTAATGAACAGCATATAAAACAGGGCGTACTGTATAAAGATTTCAAATGACTTGTTTTAGTCTTATGGTCACATCTACATGACACTAGAAACATATGATTTTTTTGTCAGTCAAACTAAAACTAGACTTTTTAAATACCTGTAAACATGTAAGTCCCACTGAAATCTGAAACTTCTCAAAGTTGAAATTTTACACCTAGATAAAGCAGTTGGGGATAGATTTACTCTTACATGTATAAACCTCAATGAGCCCCAAAATGGTGTTCTGCATTTGACCTGTAGGCGGTCTTTAACCTGGAAGTCACCAGCATAACTTAAGAAGCATAACTAAAAACAGAGTCGGGAAGACAACAAGAAGAAGGTATCAAAAAGAAGTTAAGTGTAGATTACGTGTGAAATGTACAGCACTATATTATTATTCTTGTTCTAATTGTTTGATGTGGAACCTGTTTGACTCTTGGTAACTTGTTTGTTGCTGTTTGGAATGTGACGTATAGGTCAACCAGAAGAAGGTCCAAAAGCAACAAAATGAACAGGGCAAATCACCATCTACTGTAGCGGGGTCAGACATACTTGTGTCTATGAATCGATTTTCACTGGGAAAAGAACAGTAGTCCAGTCAAATGGCCTAATAAAGCTATATCCACAGCTTGACTCAACTGTGCATGTAAATGCATATAGTCCTGACAGCTGTTTATAAAGCAGTTAGTGTTTGCTGTTTGACTCTCAAAGACTTGAATGAAATCAAGGAAACAATTGTGCTTGTTTTACCCTTTCCACTCCACATCCATGCACGATACTTTCCTTTCTGGCATTTTCCTCTGCCACCATAAAGGGCACTCACACATATTGAGATCTCCCGGGCACAAATGAGCAATCAGAGCAAGAGCAACACACCTGGACAGGCTCAGAGCTTCTCTTGAAAGGCCATCGGCGCACCAGGAGAATTGGCTTCCTCGTAATTGAGATCCGGGCAGATTATTCTCATTTGATTGCCTAATGACCATCTGAATGAGATCCCTACCATAATAAGAGTGCTATTTGACCAGGCGCTGCAGGAGATGCGAATGTCAGTCAGATGCTCCCCTTCTGTCTTTGTGTTATTAGACTTCTAAATTTGGCATGAATACAGACAACACAGTCAGAAGGTTATTGAGTTTTTGCTGCATTTTGTTCCTGTGGAAACATATAAAATCAACTGTTTGCTTTTGAATCAGAGCACTGGAGTGAAATAAATATATTGAATGAAAAGGGACAGCATTCCTCTGTTAACACTGTTGAAAACTGGACAACACAGTTGACTCTACATTGTAAAATAAGGCGAAATTGTGATTGATTAGAATTTTCCAAGTGGCAATTTTTGACCTGTCAAACTATAATTCCCATTCGTCATTGCTTCATCAATGTTGATGGGGCTATTTCCGAACCAATTCTCTGAGCAGGAGAAACATGGGCTTGACCTTACGCAACAATATAAAACATTGCTTACCCCCACTACCATGATTCCATGGAGCCCAAATGAAGTTATCGATTATGCTCTTGCAAATACGGTGAGGTAAGGGAATGACACCGCACTTAGAGATCATTGCGCAAATGTACCCTAAATCACAAAAACGGTGGACAGGCAGTTATCAGCATGGACGTCGGTCTTTGCGAGGGTGAGTACTCGCACATTCACTCAGTGTTTAATCAATGGATAAAACTGTCTATCCATTCAAGTATTGATGTTTCCTATGACAACTGCTTATCCACGTAGAGCAGGGAGACACCAGAGGCTTTTCAATCATCTGCCAGCTAAGAGGAACAGGAGGGGTGAGACACATGAATCTCTAATACTGAATTCATGCCGCATGACCAATTATTCCTCTGCCACAATGCAAGTTAGAGGAGAGGAGGAGTCAAATCACCATGTACACAGCACAGGTTCTGCCACTGTGTGAGAGCTTGACTTTGTTATTCCCTTACAATGGCAGCTAATCAATATGGATCCACTCCTTTTGATCTGCTGCCTCTGACCAACAACAATCACTAACAACAGTATAATTGCAATGACCATAATGGCAGCCATTCATAGCGCTCCACACCCGAGAAAAGGGAAGAGGAAGAAGAATCGCTGATAGCGCTCGGGCCATAACCTATCCCTATCTCTCTCTTGTGATCTTTCTCACATGTATGAGCACACTTCTGCATCATCATGCTCTGTGGTATTGTGGTATAGACGGTCAGTCCAGTCACCTTATTAACATCATGTTTAGACACATATTGACCTGACTGCAGTGACGATCAATCTGTGGTAAGGAAAGACAATAATGCCCAGTTCATCCCCGCATTGTCTAATGGCCCTAAAGGCACTTAACATGTGTCTTATACACGTAAAAAACAATAATAATTTCCCACTGTGATGCCTGGTAGCACCAAATAATTGCATTAATATAATTTAAATGCATTTGTTACTGACTTTAAAGTTAAATATTTGGGATTTCTGGCCAAGGGCAGCATACCAAGAGCACCAAATGAAGGCAGGCATGGATGTATTGAGTGCTACAAGGCATTGTATGTGATGATGACAGCCTGCGCCCATTCTAATAGGACCAGGATCACTTAGCATTTGATGACTAATATGGCTTCTTAATCTCTTTGACGCCATGAACCTATGACAGATCTAGGAGATGATGGAACAGACTGGTAACATAATAAAGGCGCCCTTCTTCTCACTCAGCATCTCTCATATTAATATTTTCATCCTGTAATAACTAAAAGCTATTTCATTACTCATTAATCAGTATCTGAAGCTGCCGCTTCCCAGTACACACAGAAATGTGATCCTCGATTTCACAGGAAGAGCGATGTATAATGACCCTGCAGCTGGCGGGGTAATAAAACACAGTATGCATGGTGTCTGTCAGGAAAACTTACCTAAGCACGCCAAAACAACAGACAGGCCCAAGTGAAACACTAGACTCCTTCTGAACAGCCAGACACAGACGTTGCATCCCCGTCGCGTTTCTTCCAGGCCTCTGCAACAATCGATACTTAAAACAACCGCAAGAAAATATGTGGAATCAGCACCTGTGAAATAAAAGAGCGACAAAATTGATTTGCAGAGGCTTCGTCCAAACATTCAAGGGGATTTTAAACGGAGCGCAATACGCCCAGTCAGATCACTCGTCAAATCCATATCAGGCTGTGGGCTTATGAGTTTTGGTGTTTATTAAAGTGACTGACATCTAAATAGGACAGGTCAGCATAAAGCAGTGCCACCTGAAAATGTACAGACATTGAATCTGATTTATGCGTATGGTCATCCGTGTTAGAAGTTGTATGTGTTTGTGCTCATACGTGTGTGTGTGTGTGTGTGTGTGTGTGTTTTCTTTGTGTGTTTAAATCAATGGTCATCCCCTGATACAAGATGGCTTCATAAATCATTGTTTGTTGATCACTTGTCAGGAGGCAGGGGCCTTATGGCATTCTCCTAATTATTCCAGCTCACAGCTCCACTGGATGAATAAGGACAGAATGCCAAAGCAAATCAAGGCAACGGAATTTACAGAAATATGGCCTTAAAGGTGGTTTAGTTTGGATGGATGAGGAAGGGGGGGTTGGGGATGGAAGTTGTGTGAGGAGGGGGGAAGAAGCCTGTGTGGGTGGTAGGGTTGGGCAGGTTGGATTCTAAGGTGCACTGAAGTGAGAAATCTAGTGTATGAGATATCAGTCACGCAATTCCAATGTGCTAGGGGACTCTGTCATGACAGGAGTGAGCCGGCTGCCTGATTGAAATTGGACAAAAACAACTAAATCTGTTATTGTGACCATTCAATCACTTTGAGGCTTGTATCTCTCTTTAAACACAATTTGAACACATCTTTGTTGCCACTCACTGTCAACTCCTGAGTGGTATTACCTGCACGGACAACAAACCTCTACAATCTGTGTTTGTCTTTTGCGGCGTGATATTGCATCTGACATCAAGGGTGATGTTTTCTTTGTTTTACATGCTTGTGCTAGTGGAGCAAATGTGCAAAATCCATCAGTTTTTCAGTAAAGGAATTTATTAAAATGACAAATTCTGCCAAGCAGTAGGTCTAAGTGGTGGAGGTACAGTATTAGCTTACAGTGTCATTAACTTTTCAGCAGTAAGCAGGTTTCTGTCGCCACTGACCAAATTGCTTTAAATGCACAGCAATTACACGCTTGAGGCTGGTGCTTAGGAGATGAGTAGGGTATAGTTTCTGTAGTGAGACCTAATGGGATTATTAGTGAGTTTTTGTGAGAGGGGAACTTGCCGCTCGCAGTAATACTGGAAGTGGGATTATGTTTCAGTGATATACTGTACGAGCCAGCTGGTCCTAATGTTAATTACTGGATTACCCTTTCTAATTAAGAAATCTGTAAAGGGGAGTTTAATAATTCATCAAATCACAGTGGCACAATTTCTTCTGTTACTCTCTCTTGTTCCCTATATACCCATTTTGATTTTTTTTTTTTTTTTTTTTTTACCTCAGTGGCTCCCATGCAGAGGCATGGGGGCAACACCTCGTTATTCAGAGTTAAAATGTGTTAGCTTGAGGCTTAAACATGGTCTTAGCATGTTTAAATCATGCTGAGCATATCACAGAGGCCATGCCGGCTGTTCCCTTTGATATATATTTGCAGCATAATGTGTGGTTTTGAAAATCAATAAGCAGTCCTCTTTTGATCGCAGTTGTGTCCCTCATCTCTCCACTGTGTAAAAAACAGCATATGACCGTCCCGCCACAGAGGTGAGCTGCATGCAGACACAACATGCGGGCAAGTGCAGACACAAGCCTGACTTTGCAATGACCCTTATTTGACCAGAAGTCTGGTGTGAATGATTAAATGTACATTAAACCTGTAGTCAATACATACAATACATGATGTGTGTATGAAAGGGAGATCAGCTGCACACATTCACCCCTGAGGGTCACCCCTGTACATGAGCACCACATCCTTTTGTAACTGGCTATATCCTTCCACAATGCTTCTTTAACAGCACTTTTTGATTGGTTTATTTAGAAATTTACTCATTTTGGGTTATTAAAACATCCAAATCAAAAAAATATTATATGTGCTGCCCAACAGGGGAGTTTTAAACTATCTCAACCTGCAGTTTTTAGCAAAAACTCGTTGAAATATGCACATTTTTACAGGATTTCTGATTTAAAAAGACATAATGAACAAAGTACACAATTAAAATAATTACTGCTGAAGTGCAAATGTTGTTTCTTTAAGATAATTAAAAAAAAAAAAAAAAAAGACGACAACCAATTTTTATTCCAAGATTTGAATTAAATAAAATTTAAATTATAATAAATTCATTTGATAAGGAAATTTGAATTTTTAT
>JAQLOL010000007.1:13739465-13751542 GCA_029783665.1 Naso thynnoides | reverse complement strand
TGTGCATGTGTGTGTGTGTGCATGTGTACATGTATGTGCATGTGCTTGCTCAAAGACACCTGCGTGTTGGGGTGTGGGAAAGACGTGTGGGAATGTGCTTAAACTCTGTTTTATACACTAATTGTATTCTTACCCATTCATTTTTAATGGCCGGCCATTTTTGACTGGGAACACCACGGGTGTTTACAAGTTCAATAAAACACACAAAATTAAATAAAAATTCTCAAAATTTATTTTGTGTGTGCAGATGCCATGTGTGAACAAAGTCATGGAACCTCATGACAATTAAATGAAATTAACTGCATTTTGTTAGAAAAAAATCTTGGAAATCGGTCAGATTTGACCGAACATAATAGAAGGGTCAATGCAACACCGTGTTACTTTGACCACTACCCATGGCTTCGGAAAATGAAACTGAATGATGCGCATTAACACGTTGCACAAAACAGCAATTTTAGTAAAATCGGGTCATATTTTGTGGAGAAAATGTCCTCTGGTTTTCCCTCTAATGTTCTACGAATGCTCTCTCTCAACTCTGTGATTCACAAGTTCCTGGAAGCAACATGTAGGCTGACAGCAGCGGGTATTTGTGTGGGACAGCTTCACTAAATAAAAAGCTGCAGATGTGCGGAGCAGTCATAGGTCGTCAGAGGGAAAACCAGAGGACATTTTCTCCCTAAAAGATGACCTGGTTTTGCTAAAATAGCTGTTTTGCGTGACATATTAACATGCATCATTTAGTTTCGTTTTTCGAAGCCACGGGCCGTGGTCAAAGTTGCATAGTTCCTTTGAGAGAACTTGATGCAGCGGAGTCACTATTTGTTTATCCCAGAGATTTATGCATGTTAATGCTCGAGAGACAATTTAATATGTTTTGCAGAGTAATTCTTGTTTTGTTAGATCGTGAAGAAAGCTGAAGCAAAGAATCCCTCTATCTAAAAATTCCTCCAGTTTTTCGAAATCTCAAGGTTGGCAAAGACACCTTCGGCCCAAAAAGCATTTTCCCCATTCACTGCCATTGTTCAAGAGAGGTCTGCTGACATGTCACCTCAAGTTGCAAACAACCTCAGGTGTGTCTCTTTGTGTTTTGTATTTTTAATCCATGGAAGTTTTGTATATGTAAAACTTTCCGCAAGCTGAAAAAAGAAATTTTAAAGTAATTGACTTCACCACACTGTAAAGTCTATGGGCAGAGCAGGAACTCATGGGCGTAGCCATTGGGGAGAACTCAATCGTGCATATTCAGTGGGCCTCATAACCAGGAAGTAAACCTAGAAACCAGAAAACTTGTTTGACATGTGCGCTGGATGAGCAATTCTCTTTGATTTGAATGGACAGCCATCTTTGTGTACTGAATCCAGTTCTCTTAATAATGATAATTCTAATGTAACAAAATAAAAAAACTCTAATTTTCAAGTGATTATGCACTAATGAAACCTAGTTATGAATATTATTTTGTTGATACCTCCTGATACTTCTTTTCTTTATGAGTCTGAACACTTCTTCTACCATTGATTATATAACCAAATTCAACAATCTCGCCAGTGAACACTCAACCAACCACTTCTGTACTAAACCCTGAGGGGGTTATAAAGTAAAAGTGGAGCCATGAGGATTAGGATGCAAATATATTAGTAACTGAATACTCAGTCATTAAGGCAATTATTGCACTTAGGAATGTGAGGTATGAAAACCGAGACTTTAATTAGCTGGGTACACAAAACCTGGTTCTATGTAACTGACAACTGTTTGAATCTGTGAACTATGGATGAGATCAAGTACAATTTCTGAAACTGTGCTGATGAACTCCTCCACCATCCCGCAGTCTGAGTTTCCTGTCTCAGTTCCTGTCATTTCCTTACATTACAGATGCTGACCCACAATGCAGCGGGAATCCACAATGGCCTAAAGGAGATGACATCATCCCGGAGCAACTCAGGCTTACACAGTACAGTGTGTTCTGCAGTAATCATATTGCCATGTCATTCCCCATAAGCTCTGGCCATTTAAATCCTTTAATTATATACCAGCAGCATTGAAGCAGTGTTTACTGTAAGAGTCCGGTGTACCTAGTTTTGTGTTGTACACTGTGTCTTGTGTTAATAAACTTGTGTAGAGGAAGAGCCCTGCAGGCGTTCACAGCCACTGTAATGAGACTGTGTTTAGTCTGGAGACTGCGTAGGACTAATGCTGATGGATTGTATGGCTGCAGGTCAGGTCTTGCTCTCACACTCACTGGTTGGAGACTCTGGAAGGAACCAGGGAAAGTTTCATTTGTGAGATTATGAAACATAATGTGTGTCAGTCCAACATAAAGTTATTATTACTTTGTTCATACTAGCAAGTAAAAGCTTCACATCCTTACAAGTGAAATACAGAGGGGGGGTATTGTTTACAGTTGCTGGCTTTTGGTGGTGGAGTGATAAAATAGTTTGTCAATAAATCCCGCGAGTCGAACATAGAGCCAAAACACCATTAATCTCGGGGAAATAGATCTGTTTATCACGTTTAACTCAGGCAGTTGTTTTCTCAGAAGCATGGGACGGTTCTCACTGCAGCCATGTGGCTCTGTTCCCCTGCCGACAGGCCCAGGCCTGCCCCAAAACCAGATAAGATAGTGTTGACTGCAGACCACTCTGTGTAGATGGGTGAGGGGCCTCCACTGCTCTTAAGAGGCCAGTTCATATGCATAAGTCCACACTTCTCTGCCGTCACATCAGGGGGGGGTTATATGCAGTTTCAGAGCAACCGTCCCATTCACACCCACATCCCAAAAAGGAGCCAGGGTTTGGAATTCTTTTTCAGCTCTCTTTTTAATCCTTCACAGAAACTTTTTTGTCACTTTTGATATATCAATATCTTACACTGATATTTAATATTTATTTAGTCACTTAAAAGTGCAAAGAACAACACATGGTTCAGTACACCAGTAGCTTAGATTGTACAAACAGGGTCAGCAGTTCATGCATTAACTAATGACCGCAAAGGCTTAGGCACAAGGCCTATATATGCCTGTCCTACAGCCTTTTCAATTTAAGCTACCCTTTAGGTATAAAAGTCTATTAAAAAAGTTACCAAAAAAAGATTACTTAAGAATCATTTAAAAAACAAAAAACAAAAGTGAATTGCACATTCTTAACTTAATATTGGCCTTATTCCATAAATTAACCCCAGTTTACACACATCTCTCAATTGTATTGAAAAGAACCTTTGCTATGTAGTCTAGGATTTTTCATGTAACCAACACTAGAATGTCTTTCAGGAGAGACTAAAAATGTGCACCGTTACATCTATTTTTTTAAAAAAGTGCGTTGTTGCCGCTGTATAGTAGTCAACTTTTTTTTTCTTTAAATGCAGCCATTGTGGATCAGAAATTAACTGTTTAATTTCCAACAGGGTGGGACAACACATCATACAAACCACTTCTTTCTAGTATAAGAAGTCCTTTCGTTACCCTCAGTTGCATCCTGTGCTCTGAAGTTTTACTGGTTTATGATCTTTGCACCACCAGTGGAATCATGGGAGTTCAAAGCAGCATGGCGAATCAACAATCCATGCCCTGTGGACACATCTCAATCAGCATAGTGTTAGCTCCTCAAGTTTTTATAATTAGCAGGAAGTATAACCCAGAATTAAAGTCATGGATTGTTAGTTTTATTTTTCTCTTGATGGCCTCCTCACATTGCTTTTTATTGGTATTTAGGGTTAATTAATTACTGTAAACTGTCTTATGCTAAAATAATGACGTGCAATGACAGTTGTAAGCCAGAATCCAGTGTATCTGTCACCCATGAGCTCTGTGCGGGATCATTTTTATTGCCATTACCATCTGATAAGTTTTATGTTGCAGAACAACCATAGACATGCATTCACAAAGGCAATTTCCTAAAAGCAGATTTTATCATTGAATTTTATTTGATTTTTTTTAGACCAAACCTAACATAAAGACTGCATGTTTTACAAATGAATGTAAGAATACTGTGGCTTGGCTTTCAATCATCCCTTATGCGTGACTTTTTCAACAGAAGTGATTTAGTTGCAAGCTGGATAAAAACAGCATTTTGAAAATCAGGAGCATCAATCAGGCTTTAACCTTGAGAACAAAAGCAAGTAGAAATGGACCCATGCAGACGCAAACACCTCAAGCAAAGCTGAGCATTCACTCTTGTTTGAACAGTGAGCAGATAAGATAGCTCAAAGTTATCAGCACAAGATGAATTCCCAGAGGAACCCCCAGGAGGGGTTTCATCAATGTTGTGGGAGGGAGAAAATCAATCCCTCAAAGCACAAATAGTGACAAATAACCACAGAAATCTGAAATTAAATTACCAAAAAACAAGGAAAATCTAAAAAGAAAAAGATGTAAAAGGGTCGCCAGTGCTGCATGACAATGAAACACTGCAAGTAAACACTGTGGGACTTTGTAAACATAATCATGATCATGTGGGCCAGAATGAAAACACACTTTTTTTCCAGTTGTGGGGCCAATTCTGGTGATCTGAAACCAGACAGAATTGCCTTTGACATACTTCCCATAATCATTCATCACACACATTCATTGATTTTGACATTAAAATGAGAGCTGGCCAGTATTAAAGAAAGTATTGTCTTGTATGTAGATTTGAACTTCTTTAAATACCAACTAAAGTCTGTAGAGAAGGTCACTTCAATATCAACCTTTATCATAAGTAAAGTTTTCCTCAAATATATTTATGTCCTGGGTGTATGTCTGCAGAGACCAATGGTGCCTCGGAAAAAGGAGAAAACATCAATAGAGTCTTCAGACTTCCTTTTTACTTTGCATTACATATGCACATATAGACTGGTATTTTCCCCAGCATTCCATCCATATCAGAGCCTCAGTATGTCCTCTCCATATACTGACTCACTGCCCTTTCCTTCATGTCTCTTAAGGATTTCTTAGACAGGCTTCAAAAAAGATTTTCATAAATGTCCTCTTTTGCAAATCCTCCACAACCCTCTGCATGCGCTGAGAGCTATCTCTATCTTAACAGTAAAGGTCAGTGGAGGAGACTGAGGGATGTGGGAAGACTAAGCTGTGTGCAGGAAGAGTGTTTAACAACTATCTAGAAATCAATAAGAGAAGGTTTGATAATGAGTGTGTCAAATCACAGTCACAGACTCACTCAGGTGTGGCGAAAGCTTGATGCTTTCATCAGACTTTGATCTCTCGGGTGTCTTCAGGAAGTGAACAAGTTCGACATCTGGATTTTGTAACTTTTAGATTGTTGGAAAAATATTCAGCACTCCGAGTTGAGTGTTAGACATTGTTGTATGTGTTAATAGTCACAACCTCTCACCCCTCGTTGCAGACAGCGTGATTAGACACTGATTATGTTAATATGTGTGTATGATTTTCTCTGCTGATTATGTTAATGTGTGGGAGTAATATACCGCCTTGAAAAAAATGAGGCAGGCTTTAACTGCATATTAAATATTAAGAAAAATCTGATATTGTCAACACAAGTCTCATGGGGTCTTTTTAAACAGGGTTCCAGTGTCAGTAGACGAGCTCAGGATTACAAGATGAGAGTCGTAAATTCAGATAATAAAAGGAAAGCAAAGTTTCGGAGAAAAAAACGCAGAATAAATTAATGCAGTCATAAAAGTGTGAGCGGATTAGCTCTTCTCTTATTTCCAACATTTCCTCTTTGATACATCCAGACACTAATCTCATTATAAGTGTCTGTCAAGCATACATGACAATTCATTTTAACAAGGTAGAGTTTCCTGTTTCCTTTTAAATTCGCAGGCTTCTTCTCAAATGAAAACACATGAGAGGTTCCGCTGGAACAGGCACAGCCTAACAAGGAAACGAGAGTAAGGCTCAGCACTCTTGATCATTTTAAATCCCGACTAACAGAAATGGTTTTAAATTTGAAATGTTATTCTTGGAAATATGTTCACTGTGACCACTGCAGTGTTTAATAGTATAACGACCTAAGAGTCAGTGCCTGGAGTCAGTGCCTGGAGTTTTCCTGCTGAAAAGGACCCATAAAAATCCACATTCACATTTATGCTGAATCTTATACCCATGTATAGTTCATTCTATGTCTCTTGAAGCACCATACCAGTGTTACTACATGTCATTGTCCTCAGTCAACATGGGCCATATGGGTCACATAAACCCCACGCTTTTTTCTTAAAATAACTTTGACTATGAGAGCTCTCACTTGTATCCCCTCTCACAACCATTTCTTCATCAGTATATTCGTACCAATTTGGCTCCACAGTCATGCCATAACATGTAGCATTTCCAACTTCGTCCACATCTATTTCACATTCATAGTCAGACATGTTCTCGGGGTGTTGTGTAGCCAGACAGTTTCTTAATAATGACTCTTAGTCGTTACCCCTTCCTTTTTATACAGTCCAGTCAGAGCCAGCCAGAGATGTTTTGGCCAATGGGATGTTGCAATGTTTCTTGCAACTATGACCACCAAGGCCAACAGGAGCACCTTGAACAGGAAAACAAGTGGAGTCAGTAAATGCTTCTAGCGTGGAAAGTAGCGACGAATACATATAAATGTGCCAAACCGAGTGGCTCGTATGTGACTAATACAGCAATTTTTGGCCAAATAAACACAGACATCCTCTTCAGAAGGGTGAATTATCCATATGTAGCAACTTTCTCATTTCCTGCAGTGTTTCTAAACCCAGTTTCATAATGAATGGCAGTGAGTGGGGTTTAAAAATGCAGTCTGAGATCTACTTAAGTATACACTAGGTTGAATTTAAACATTTGTAGAAGGGTCGATCTTTACTAATGTGAGAAGTCAAAAAAAGACTGATACAGTCTGTGAATCAGTGCTGTCAGAACTAGCTTTTTAATCCCCTTAAGATCAGTGTAACTATGTTGTCATGAAGATTTATCATTATGCCTTCATGTCCATGTGAAGAAATATTGCTGTTTTATGAAAGTATCTGAAGAATAATGGGCAGCTCATAAAGCTTTGTGCTCCAGATAAACCTGTAGAGCAAGCAACACATAATTAGTGTCTTGTTAATTGGGGAGAACCATTATTGCATACTTAGTGTGATGCTAGACTAAATTGTTTGCCAACAGAACATAATGATTTTACACTCGGCGAATGTGTCTTGTGTAAGACCTACCTCCCTTTCTTTTTAACGAGAAATGTGGAAAATATCCCGAGGCATTATTTTTGATCTACTTTTACATAACAAGCTGATTGCATAAATATTACATCTGCTCTCTGTCTGCAGCCTATAGTGCAGCACTTCATATCACATATGGTGATGTAACTTTCAAAAGCCAAACAAAGCTAGATGGTGCTTATAATGCCCTTCAAAACTAACTGTCTAGATATATCATGGCCTCTGCAATCTCTATCTGTCCATCACTGGAGTAATCTGACCATTTCGGATAAATACTGTGAAAGGTCTTAAAGCACTAGGAAGACCAGTACCTTAATCATGGCTAATCCCTGGTAGCTAGACATGTCTTGGGGGGACACGGGATGGACACATCACCCCAATTAGCAGAAGCCATAGCTTTAAAACCCTGTCATTAGGAGCACATAACCTTCCTGTCAGTCACCGTAGCTGCTGCAGCCCTTTACTTGGTGCTCTGTTACAATTTGTCACATTTTTTGCACAACACCCATGCATGGTGGAATTCACACGTGCACATGCAAAGCAATGTTTTAAGTGAGTCAGTGTTGATGCAGGAAGTCATTGCATGTATGCAATCTCCAGTGAGGCAAGCTGGGCATATGTCAAGTTACTTGCGGGGATAAAACCTTAATATTCTGATTTATGTATGACATTCCTCCAGAGCATTGCCAAAGCCACGGAGTGCCCACACTGTTACGCCATGTTCAATATACACCATGGCTGACATATTAGAAATATACCTGGGAATGAAATGAGCATTTCTTTTTGGTTAATAAATGATAGGGGAACATGTACAGGCATTTGAAATGTCCATATAGCTATCGGCTCAGTATGCAGATAAGGTCCCCAGTGTTTTAGTGTGAGATAGTCTTTGCAGACCCTTGCTGGTAGACAGTGGAGCATTAACTGTTATCTCGGAGAAAGCACTACCATTAAGCCTGCAACAATAAGACCAGGGTCAAGGATGAAGTTGAATGACAGCTCAGGATGAATATAATTTCCGAGGAAACGATAAAGAGGGGTCTTGTACTCACACTAAAAAGCAGAATAATAATTTTTTCACCAGGTTGTCTGCCCCTACATATTTCCATTCTTTTACTCCGTTCTCAAGTGAAGAGGTCAGATATAAAGGAGGACAATGACCAAGCCAGCAAGATTGATGGCGAGGATGAACAGGCCAGCGGAATCTCAGCTAAATCAAAGCTATTCACCGTTAATGAAAATAAGAGAGAGACCGCACTGTAAATCATCTTATGGTCTAATGTATTAGTGATAATGAATTCACGCTGCCACATTTAACCTTAGTTTTGCAATTCATTATATTTGAGATTAACAAGGGAGGGAACTTAAGTGAACTGTCTGCAGGGAATTACAGCTGGGGCCTCATTGTCAATCAAGGATTGTGTTCCGATGTCTTTCATTAGGGTTGGAGGAATTAAATAAGACTTTCTTTTAATGGCGGATGGCTCTCCCATTTAACGCTCCTCTTGCTCTCCCAAGATGGTTAACTCTTCATTACCCAAATTAAAGGCATCCATCTCTGTTGGCTCCTGCCACATTGCCATGACCTCTACCTGTCAAAACTTTCATGTAGGCTCTTGAGTGATGGATGATACCCCTGAACCCCATTGTCAAAATTATCCAGCGACTGTCCAACCCTCTCTGATCCATTCAATCCATCTCCCCAGGCTACGTGCCACCAGCTATGATTTAACAATGAAGCCGAGGCGCTAATTTACTCTCACAGAAATTAGAAACTACCTTTTAATTATATGCCTGGGAGTGTTTTTAGGGTTCACAAGGATCACCCCGAAAGCTTTTAACTCCACTTTGTGCTAGCTGATCATTTATATTCTTCAGACGTGTTATTTCAGGGGTCGTTCGACATAACTTGGACCAGAGGGAATTTGAGAAACCATCAGGAATGAGGAAGAAGGAAAATATTGAAATCAGCGTTCACATTTGAAGGTCACTACCATAAAGATCAGATGGAAAAATATTTAAATGAGAAAATACAACAAAATGTAAAAAATATTTCTGAAAATCTGTTGATCAAGCCTGACCAGTTTTCAGAAGATTATCACATTGTGCATAGATACTTTAGCACTGATTTTGAAAGTCTTTACATGCATCTGGAACTCTGATCAATAGATGATATGCACTGAGGGTATTACAGGTTCAGCTCTGGAATTGCATCATGCTCAACTGTTTACGGACAGTCTTTGTTGACAAAGGAAACACAGTTCTCTGAACTTCCTCCCTCTTTTTCCTCTCTATTTGCATCACCTTCAGACACATGTAAATATTCAAACACATGCCACACGTCATACATAAAACATGATATAAGTGGTCCCATTCTTGTCTGACCTCTTGTCCTCCTGCTTCTCACCCAGACAGATGTAGATAACACTCCAGACACACCTCACTTCCTGAGAGGAGAGTTATAGCTTCCTGGGAGAGGCACCGCCGTCCCCTGGAGCCCTGAGGAGTTGGACAGCTACCTATGGAGAGGGCACGTCTCTGACTTGTAGACCTGCTCTGAGGCTTCTCCTCTCACTTTGAGATCCTCTGTGTACCTGTCAAAGGGTCAAAAGGGTACGTTCAATGCAGACAACAGGACTGTGTTTGTGTGTCTCGGTGTGTTTGTGTTTGCATGTGTGCACATGTGTGTGTTGGTAGTTGCACCCCCTCACACACACATGCACACCCCACACCCCCGGTGACAGATGCCAGGCTGTTTATGTGTGAGGTGTGGGAGTGCTGGGTGGGCAGGTGGGTAGATGTGTGAAGGGAAGTGTGTGTGCGTTGTTGTGGGTGGTTTAGAGCAGTAGTATAATCTGAGAAACTGCACTTGTCAGAGTGTGCAGACATGCGTGTGAATGTATTTGCATACACAGGCATATGTGTGCGCACGTGTCTGTACCTACGCACACTCTGCGAGTTTAACTCTGCTGGGAGTCAAATGAGAACCTGTTACCAGGCCTCATAAGCACCCAAACCAAAAACTGTCCTCCCAGAACTAGAGCATAACAGATGGGGGGGTGCTGCTGCTCTGGCAGCCGAGCAAATGATGAGCTAATCGTAGCAAAGGAGGTGACCATAGTTGGTTACAGCTTATTCAGGATTATGACTCAATCATGGAGGCTTATGGCACTTAGGTAATTATTTAATCAAAGAGTGGACGTGTCAATAGAAGTCGACAAGAGATTAATTATAAGTCGGGGATGACTTCAACTCATTGTTTTTACTGGTCTCCTCTCTCCTCACTGGCAGGAGAGAGAGTTGAAGGGGTCACTGGGAACGTGAGTGACAGCTCTAGTGGAGCAGGAATAATCAGAGTGGTATAGTTAACACTTAATGCCCCTTAGCAGGGACTGAGATCAATACAATGCTATCCTTGATTAAAATGTTTAATTAGCTATATTAAAGTGCAGCACGAATCCATTGAGAGGGAGAGAAAACATTCCCTTTCCCCAAGGAACTGAGCAGTGGTTATCTTTAAAATCAGCCTGTGTTATAAGCTACCTGCAGCTTTGTCTTCAAAATTTTCCAGCATTTTGTGTTGCTGTTCTTCGAGTTAGCTCCCAACTGCTGCTAAGTGCTTTTTAAATCTTCCGCTGGAGGGTGACACACTTAAAACATCATCAAAACATCACACTCACGTCCCATCCTCTCTTTTTACATAGATGTCTGCTTGGGGCAGTTAAAACCATGACAGCCACTCAGAAACTTGAAGCAATGACCCACCTCTTCTTTGTACTTTTTATACAAAATGCATATAAAATATTTCCTCCTTGAACTTTCTATTGAAAAGGTAGTAAAAGTTAAATCCCTACCTCCTCTCTTACCTCCAAACAGATGGCTAATTACAGCATGAGGTGGGCGTGAATGATCATCAGTTTCAGAAGAAGGCACAGAAATGGTTAGATAGACCTCCTGATACACCCCAAGAGCTCAACTAAATGACGAGAAGTGAAGAGCAGAGGGAATGCAAAGTCAGCAGTTTACTGCCAAACACAAGGTGCGTAATTTACAAAGTAACAAAGGAAATATTAACAATGCTGGTGTAGTTAGCAGTAAGCTAACACGATCAAAAGTTGTTGCAGTGTGCAAGGGCGTGTAAGCATTGCTGACAGCATCAAAACAAACAAAAATACATTTACTAAAGCTCCGTACACTAACCATAGACTAAATAAAACTGATGCTTCTGGCTATACTAAAGAGTCTGAGCGATTTACAAAAGTGTAGCATTACAAAGGCCCCCTGACTGACCTAAGCAATCTGTGAAGGATCCATAGTTTTCATGGTGGTCTTCGACACGGAAGTCAAACAGCATACATTTGTAGAAGAAAGACTGTACACTACATTCCTACATTGTAGGAATGTTTTACCTGACATTTGACAAAATGTTTCTTAATCACATTAGATTTATGTCATACTCCCCCTGAAAACTGACTACAGTGACAGTGAAATTGATGACACCTAATGTTAAAGTTTGCTAATTTGCCACTGTACCCTTGCTTTGACAATGAAGAATTTCTTGTCTTTCACCTTTCAGATGGCAGCATTATTGACCCATCCACAACAAAAATACATACTGTCAGAACTTTTGTGCACTTTCATCCTAACAGAAATGTGAGGTGAGGGATTCTCTACAAGATAAATGCAAATACTACCACCAAAGTGGAGCTCTGGGAGGGACTTTGCTTTTTTTCAGTGGTTGAAAAAGTCTGGTGGGCACGGTATATGGGTCGCACATGCCCAAAACCTGCAGTTTGCTCACTTTTTTAGGGTTCAAACCCCGAAGGGGTAGAACCCTTCTAAGATTCACGCGGTTTATTATTATTTATTATTTTTCTGCTGCATTTGCTCAAATTCCCGTGAGCTGGAAAGAGCCAGAAAGATGAAACTTGGCACAATAA
>JAQLOL010000007.1:13720555-13739365 GCA_029783665.1 Naso thynnoides | reverse complement strand
GTGAGGTGCTGCTCCACACCTGTACAGTTCTCCATTGTAGTCTTCCCTTGCCTCTAACCTCAGCAAGGACCTGCGGTGCAGTTATTTTTATTGTTCATTTCAAAGAGGACAAATACAACATGGACCTTTATATTCTTTGAACAGTAATAAGCCGTGGTTTTAGACAACCCTGTATGCCTCTCTTTCCCTCGCTGAGTTTGATTCTATACCCTCTAGACTTGTACATCTCCCTTCTCCACCTCTTTCCTTCCCTTCTTCCTCCCTTTGTCACTTTATTGCTCTCTCCAGACCTCCTTTTTAGACAGGCGGTGGAGAGAAAACTGGGGGAAGTGAGGGGAGGGTAATGAATCAAAGAGAGCTGGTAGGATCTAATACTGGTTGTGTCTTTGTGCAAGACTTGGTTGTGTTGTATATAGTTACTGTAGAGTCAGTAGACTCATATTATTGATAAGGAAAAAATCTGTCATTGAACATAAGTTGACTTTTAAGACACCCATTACTGAAAGTAAAACACATGAAATTTAAAAAAAAGACAATAAATATGGCTATTAATGTTTTTGTGTTATGCTCCTTGTTTTGCTGTTCCCGTATACAAGAGAGGAATTTATATGAATAATTTAAGTTTGTATCTGTATCTTTCAGTATGCAAATAAATATAGGTGGCAATGTGAAAAATTGGTTTTCCTTAAGCAAAGGTACAAAACACTGAGCAGTTCAACAGTGATCTAAAATGAAGCAGTAGCTCATGAAAATTAAGTTTATATCATCTCTACAGTGTACAGCATTGGCCATGTGAAATTCATGTATGACTGTATTGACAGACGTCATTTAAAATGTTCATAATCTTTAAAAAAAAAAAAAACATTTATTGATTCACTCATTTACAACAGAATCTTTTGCTTCAGCAGCACAAACAAACCTTTAAACACAAGAAAAAAAATTTACACCCACTTCACAAAAATGAATTAAAGATTAGTCACAAACTCATGAATTTGGGGACAGCAGGATAAATTCTATTTTTTATGCTTCAAAGTTGTCCTCAGAGTAGCTGCAGTCCGTCAACAGCAAGGGTGTTCTCCAAGGCAGTATGATAGATTTCCAAGGCCTCCTCCAGAGGCAGCGCCCCTCCTTCACTGGTCTCAATGATGGCTATGGTCTCCCCAAACTCATTACACATGATCGTAGGAGTACCCTGTGCCTGAGAGGAGAACAATTCAGAAGAGGTTTAACTAACAGCCGAGTGGTTGCACCAACAGATTAACAGGCCCTATTCAAATGTCATCCTCCCACTAATTTCAACCGAAAAAGCTTAATTTTCTAAACTAGAAACAGTTGATTTAAGGCAGAATGAGTAAAAATTGTTGTTTGCAGTTTGTGAACACAACTTTTGACACTGGTCCCTCTGCCATGGGCTGCATTCTACCACGTGGTTGTTACACTTAAGTAGAGTCCCACCCTCACACTTCACACATTGTTACTAGCGGGGCGCTACACACCTACTGGCCAAAAGTTGAAACCAAAAAAACTTCCTGAGCACAGCAAAATAAGTAAATACAGGCAGTGGGCAGCATCCCTGCAGGTATGGACTCCACCACACACTTCTGGTCAGTCACGAGTGATGATTTTGAAATTGGTTCCATATGAGTCTACACTGTTCTACGTTCTACCTTTGATATTTTACTAGACAGGGTTAATTCATTCCCTAGGATAACCTACTAATTCCAGCTTCGCGCAAAGCTTTTAATGGCATGAGAATAATTCTGACCTGTTGAAGATCTGAGGCTTGGATCTGGATGAGCTGAGGTTGCCCATTAGCTAGTTCTACTGACGAGGCGTCCACCACTGCCACAGCAGAGCTGTTCTCCACGGCAGCTTGGGCAGCAGCCTCTTCATCCAGCCTCTGCTGCCTTGCGTGGGTCTTCTTATGGTTTCTCAGGTTGGAGAAGGTCTTGAAGGCTTTGCCACACTGGGGACACACATGCGGCCGTTCGCCTGTGTGTGTTCGACGGTGTTCAGCCAGGTGCATACTCTGGATGAAACCCTTTCCGCACACTTCACATCGAAATGGCCGCTCACCTGAGTGTGTCCGCAGGTGCTCTCTAAGATGTGTGTTCTGGCGGAAGCGCTTGCCACACACTTGGCAAGGAAAGGGACGTTCACCAGTGTGGACTCGCTGGTGAAGTGCAACTCCGGAGGAAGAAACAAACAGTTTGCCACAGACAGGACACTGGTGGGCTTTGGATCGCTTCCCTGTGGTGCATCGCGGTCGCCCAGGGCCTAAAGCGCAGTGGCTTAGTCTGTGAAGTCGCAGATTGGCAGGAGAATTGAGTTTCTTCCCACAAATGTTGCAATCTAGACCCCCACGCACGACACTGGTTGAATCAACTGATTCTGTCTTTGCTGTGGTTGAGGTGGAGGGTTCTACGGTCAGATCTCTACCCAACTCTTTGCTGATTTCTATTCCCGCACCAGACTGCAGCTGAGTTGGATGCTGCTCCAGACAGTGACTGTCACGTTGCTTCCTGGTCAAGAAGCCAGCCTCACACTGAGAACATGGAAACGGGGCTGGAGAGCCTGGATGTTGGGTGTATCGATGTGCTGCTAACTTTGTGGGCCAGCGGAAGGTTGCAGGGCAGTCTGGGCAGGACAGTGCTGCAGTATTAGAGTGCAGCAGACTGTGCTGACGGAGGTTGGAGGACTGCGAGAAGGAGCGATGGCAGACATCACAGCGGTATGGTCGCACACCAGAGTGGATAAGATTGTGCCTCATCAGATTGGCTAAAGATGAGAATGTTTTGCCGCAGTCGGAGCACTGAAAAGGCCGCTCACCGGTATGAGTGCGAATGTGGTTGCGCACATGGATATGCTTCTTAAATGACTTCCCACACATGCCACAAATAAATCTGCGCTCAGAGACATGTGACTTGCGTCGATGGTGAAGTAGCTGCAGCTGGGAGGGAAAGGTCTTAGAGCATGAACGACAAGAAAAAGGCCCTTTGTCTGATGATGCAGCTGAAGCAGCTTCTGCTGAATCATCTGCACCAAATGTGAGTCCTGCACTAGTGTCATCCAGGGGAGCCGGATTTGTCGCTAAGGCAGACCTTGTGGCATCCTCCACATGTTGGTCATCATCTACACTGCCTTCAAGTGGGGCAGATACCTCCATGTTGGTGTTCTCTGCCTGCTTCTGCACTTCACGCCCTTCCACTTTGATCTGAGAACTTTGCACTGGATCTTCTCCCATTCTTTCCATCTCATCCTCTGTGAGAGGGGCCATCAGCTTATTTTTTAACTCACCAGTGTTGGAATTCTTTTCTCTTGCTCTCTTAAGGATGGCAAGAGTAGAAAGAGATGCTCTCCTTGGAATGGATACCTAGAAAAGATAGCAAGAAAATGTCAAATTGAAACATCATAATAACCTGAGCTGATGACACCACTTTTGAGGATATGCTTATTGTACTACCATGGAGACAGGGCCAGGTGTGCCAGATGAATCACGGTTGAGGTGGGTTCTTCGGTGGTAGAGGTACTTGGTCATGTTGGTGAAAGTTTTGTTGCAGAACTGACACTTGTGAAGGGGGTCTGCAGTGTGGGACTTCCTGCAAGACACCAGGAGAAAAAGATGCAACAAAATCAAAAGATCACATCAGCTGTTAGTATCTCACTGTTATCTGAGCTCCTGTGGTGTCGCCATGCCTTTTACCTGTGCATGATAAGAGTCATCTCAGTGGTGAAGCCATTGCCACAGTCCACACACAAATACCTTGCCACACCCGAGTGTGTGCGCATGTGTGTTTGCAGTGATGTTGCCTTCTTGAACACCTTGCCACACTCGGGACATTCATGCGTTCCCTGCTCGTGCACGCGTTTGTGAGCAGCAAGTCGGTTGACTGAGTTGAAGGTGCGGTTGCAGAGTTCACACTGTTGAGGTTTTGCCCAGACTGCCCCTTTCTTTTCTGCTACTCTAATCCTAATGTCCTCCACCTTCTCTGTGGTCTCTTCCCTCCCTCGCACTTCATCAAAGCCACTCATGACACCTGGCCCTCCACTTTCTTTGTCCTGACATAGGAAGTGCTCTCCCTGGTGCTGGAGGAAGTCCTCTGGGGTCTGGAAAAGAAGCGAGCATTCTGAGCACTCATAAGGGTGGATGACCACCACCTCTGTTGGTTGCTGCTGATGCTGTGGGTTATCCTGGACACTAGGGGCCAACCTTAACTCCAGTCTCTGGACACCGTTCTCAGATACCCCTAGCTTTGCCGCTTTCCCCTGGCCCACAGCAGGCAGCAGAGTGTTTAGCTTGGAGAGGCGCTGACTTGGAGCGCTGGAGTTGTCTGCCAGAGCTTGAGCTGTGAGAATCTGCAGGTGCATGGTGGCAGAGCCGGGTGTGGGAGTCACTGGAGGCAGAAGAGAGGAACGGGAGGATGTGGCAGCCTTGGAGGCAGACTGACGTTTCTTCTGCTGTTGCTGCTGAGCAAGTACCTAGAAGATACAAACAAATGAAAAGAAAACAAGTTTCAAAGGGAGCAAAACCTTAACACCCTAAGTTATCATAATCATTTGTCTGTTGTGAGGTGTTTACAATGCCAAGTACCTGTGCCAAGATCTCTCCAGCCTGCTGCTCACTCAGCACATAGTTCTGCGTGTTGTTCAGTGGAGTGATGGTGCCATCAGGCTGTAGCACATACTCCTGTTGCAAGGGACAAAAAAATATGGGTTTCTACAATTTTATATTCTGTCACTGAAGTGCTACAAAAAAAGAAGCTTTTTTTTTTTTTTTTATAAATTGCTTTCATTTAGAATAGGAGAGGTGCTACAGTGAAGAGCTGTCGTCACACTGATTCATCTCCCTTCTGGTTGATAATGAGATGTGACTGGAGACTGAATGTCTAACTGAATGTTTAGAAAACTAGTCAGCGCTGGCTTCATTTACCTCCATGAGTCACTGAGGTAAATGTGTAACTTTTATGCATTTTGAATGCAGTCTACAATATATATGACCTTAATGAGAGACTACAGTGAATCCCTCTTGGATATGCTGAGTGTTCTCATCATGCAGAGATTTCAGGGAGCGTTTGCTTTTGTATTGGCAGAGAGAACAAGTAAAAGATAAATATTACCAGAAACCAATACTGCTTTTGGCTGCTGTCAAATATTGTTAACAGTTTAGCACAGCAGAGAATTGCTGCTGTCACCAGTGTGGCTGGTCGAAAACTGTTGCTCCATTGTCAGCCTTAAGCCTCTACAATGAAATCTGACCCAATAATATCTGTACAATCAAAAAGTCTGCGCCAGTCAATTTTATAAAATTCTAAATAATTTTTACAACAGAAACACAAGCTTAAATTTGCAGTAAGTAACTTCTGCTAACTAGCTAGCAAGCTAACGTTAGCTGTAGCATGAGACTCATTAGAAAGCACCTTCGCTGCGGTCGTTTGCTCCAGCTTGCATTTTATTAGGGTTCAAACCCTGAAGGGGTAGAACCCTTCTAAGATTCACCCGTTTTATTATTTTTCTGCCGCATTTGCTCAAATTCCCGTGAGCTGGAAAGAGCCAGAAAGATGAAACTTGGCACAATAACTGGAAAGTGTGTGCATCAGGTTCTGAAGAAATATGAACCAAATTGGCTACATGGTGGCGCTATAATTAAGGATTGTCTCTAAAAGGCCACACCCCTCACACCAGCTGAAGTGACTTCCCTCACCTTTGTGAAAGCAGAAACCTACCAGTGGCCACAGCCAACTTCAGTTTTGGCAGATTGAGCTGCGTCTTTCGGTGGAACGCGAAGAAGGTTCGAACCTGGTGATTGCCGCTTGCTGAGAGGTGATCTAGATATTCCCATCTTGAAATAAACAGGAAATTCACCAGTCTGTATTATAGCTCTATCGAGTGTATGCTGTGATAAACTAATGTGTTGTCTGCCGGGGCTTCGAGTGAGTCACGTGACTGAAAGCTATGACTAGCTACCAACTGAACTGAGCGTATCGCCACCTACTGTAGAGAAGTAGGACAATACATCGATTCTCCCTGTTGGCTTGTATACTGGGACAAGGACAGTATTCCAGTTGAATGGCCTAATCGAGCTATAAACGTAGCTTGACTTAACTGTGCATATACTGAGTGAGAATTTCACAAAGGTTGGAGGGCGAGGAAGACTGAGACACTGCTGTCAGCACAAACGCTCCGCATCACAACCCAATAGCTAAATAGATCGGCCTCTGACTCTGCCAATCCTTAGTGGTCATGTCACTGGAGGTTAATCAGTGTGTGTTGGAGCTGCCACCTGTCAGATAACACACAGATCCACATAAAGAAAAAGAGAGCTCCTACATCCCATCACAAACAGAGTTACGCAACATGCAAAAAATAAAATATAGAACTTATATAACCCTCCCTCCGATCCTTTAACAGAAAGGTGTGGAGGGAGGGGGTTTCCAAAGCTCTTGACTCAGTGTTTCGGCCTCTAAGCCCTCTGTGACAGCTGTAGGAGAAGAAGCAGGCCAGTGGCATCAAGTAGGTGTATGAGTCACTCAGCCCATCATTAGTAACCTACCATTATTTATAGCAGAGTGAAGGAGGATGAAAGGCAACTGAGAATTCTCTCTTAGTTATCTGCCAACAGCTTTCTACTAATAACTGTCACTTCAAAATGCATAGGGGCTTTCATGTTGGTGGGAGTGACCTGATGTTCACATCTTAGCGATTGCAGTGATGATATTCAAAATAGACTCCCAAAACTCCAGACACATGATCCAAGGAAACGGCTAATTTTAAAGCAAAAAGTGGTGCCAAAATATGTCCTCCAATTAGTTTTTAGATTTTTTGTTGATGTATAGATTTTTTGAGTAATTGAATTAGTAGTAGAAAATCTTTCATGCTGATCATTCATCCAAACATTTTTATCTTCTAACCGGCCTCCATTCCAAAGAGTAATAACGCTCTGTTAAACTTCAGTAGGCTGATTCTTGGGATTCCCCTGCACATGTTTTATCCAGTCCTGCAGTTGTATTTGGCTGATGGAGAACAGGATGTGAGATTTACACTAGCAGAGAAAAACGGGGGCAAGTTAAGACACAAAGATGGACACGCCGGTTAACTCCCTGATCGTGTCACCGGAGAGGAGAGATAAATGGTGCAAGGAAAACAAGCAAGGGGAAGCTGACTATTTTTCTAAAAGCTGCACGGAAGTTTCTAATTATATCCACTCTGAGACCTGTAACCTCTGCTGAGACACTCAGCCACACACTGACACACATTCACCACCATCTACACACAGACACACACACGCACACACACACTGCTGCAGAGACCTAACCTTTGCTGGCCTAGCAGTCCCCTCCGAGCAAGAACCAAATTAGACGGCAAGAGGAAAATAATGTTCCTCGTCTTGGCTGCTGTTAAAGGCCAGTAATCTCTCATTTACACTGACATTAAGGAGAAGCAAGTTTCACACTAACACACTCCTGTCAGTAAAATAGAGGAGGAGAGGAGAAGAGAGGAAAAAAGAGGAGAAGGTGTGTGTGTAAGGGGTTGATCGAGGGCAAAGCTGTCATGCCTGCTAATATGGAAACTAAGCCACAGAGCCCCCAGCCCCAGGCGGGCAGATGGTAGGGTGGGCAGCGAGGGGCGAGGGTCCCCTGTCTCTAATTCTCAGCTGCACTTGTAAGATATGCGCTATGTATGAAATGTGTTGGCAAGGATCCATGTCCTTCAACTCCTTATGTACCCCTAGCGGCTCCACCCAAGCCAGCTGTGTCTGTGTGAGCTCACCGGGCTCTGACAGCAGGGATCAAAACAACATGTGAACCAGCCGTGACATCGACCACCATCAAAACAAGCGAGCAGCCACGACAAGGCTCCCATAGCTACATCACAAGAGGGTGAGGCGTGTTATGAGCGACGGCGGGCATTCTTGAGCGCATGTTTTTTGCGTCTCCATCAAACACAACGATGGCTAATGCATTAGTCAGTCCTCGTGTCACGCTGTGATGTTGCTGAGCACAATTAGCTCTTTGAGCTGCAGCGGAAACCAAACGTGAACCAACATGGACCTTTGTGCTTTGTTTTCAGATCAAGGGGAAGCTCAGAGCGGGGCAAACTTTGTTACCTTTTTTATTTTTGTTTGAAAGTGAGCACACACACTTGCAGGCACATACCTCACAAAGACAGAGCAATAGACAAGAGAGAAAAAGACAGAGAAAAATGGAGTGAGTAAGCATGAGAGAGTGAGAGGAGAAAGATGGGAAAAAGTTTGACGAGTGTGCATGTGTATTACCTTCCAGCCCATATGGGCCGAAGGCAGGAAGTTCATGCCTTCCTGTTTGATTACATTGGAAGAGAAGAAGCTCACAAATAGACACGGGATGGTAGAAGTATTAGCTAGGACTGCTTATTTTAACTGCTGCACAGGTGTTCTCATTTAATGCAAAGGATATACAAGGAAAAAAGAAGGGGGATGAAAGAATAATATGAAAGAAAGAAGAATGAGGAAAACATCAAAGCTCTGACAGATGAAGTTTCAATCAATTGATAAATGCCTCTGGACTCAAGTTGGCCCCAGTTGCAGAAAAAGGAGCCCCCATCCTTTGAAACTCTAAATCAGTCTAAAGGAAATGTTAAGGAGGGTTAAATTCCTGTGACCCGCACGAACAGATTTAATAGAGATCAAAATCTAATATTAAAAAATTCACCATTGCTTCAGATCCAAACAAAGTGAGAGAGACAGACAACGTGAATGGAATAAAATAAAATGTGTTGTATCTCAGCCCCTCCCTTGTCTCTGCCCCACACACACACACCTATGGTGCTTCTGTCACACCTGGGCCAGTTTCTCTTGGCAGCGAGGTTTTGTATCAGTAGTATTTGTGGGTGACTGGAACAGACAATCAGTTGTTTAGCTGTCCTCTTCTTCACACTGGAGGGAGCTGACAGCTTTAGGCCATCGCTTAGGTCACGTATTAGAGGCCCGCTCAGTACCTCGGTGTCCACACACACACACACACACACGCACACACACACAGTGATGCTCTGTGCCGCACTCACAGCAGATGGAGTCCTGAGTGACACGTCCTGGCAGAGGAAGGTTACATCATGTAAATAATGTGATACTCTGCCAGACTTTAATGACATCAGATTTTAATTCCACCTCTGTTTTATGCCGCACATACACACACACAAACACACCTACACACACACACACACACACACACACAATATCTCATCCAACTATTTACTATGCTGAATTGCATCTGTAAGCCCCAGCTGGCTTTGAAATTATATTTATGGTAATTATGAACTTGATTATGACATTTTAACTTAATGTATTTTTAAGTTCAGAACACTTACTCACACACACTGAGGTATTTTGCAGATATTCTGCACTTGACAGCACAGCCCTGCTAACCATATGCCGTTGAAAACTGATTATTAGATTTGATTAATGCGTATCATACACAATTACGGAAATATAATTGAACACAGTGGTCGTTTTTGGCACTGCTCCCTGACAGTGGACATGTGCCGACACGACTAAGGGACTTAAAAAGGCCAAGCAGCTGCAGAGGCAGACGTGCCTTCTGCTCGAGCCAAAAGAACGTTATATGTTGAAAGTATATTTCACTGTATTGTTTACTTAGAAGCCCCCAGATGTTTTGAGCATGTGGATGTTTTATATGGTAGTTAACAGGAGGTCACGCTTGGACTGCCACTCCCTCAGAAACAATTAATAAACCATAAACAGTCTAATGTCCTCTCTGCTGAGCGTTAAGTTCATACTGCTTCCACGCAGAGAAGAAAGGCAGTGAAAATCCACTCTTGGTTCAGTGGGAGGGGGAGTGTGTGTTCTTTTAACTTTTTACAACTCCTCTGCCGCAGAGCTGTAGCTGTATAAATAAGGTGCTTCATTTGACCGGCAACGTGGAGACGGCACTGTGACAGTAAACTGATTGCGGTGCTGAACTTCCCGACCCTGTCTGTTGTTGTTTGCTGCCGTCCGCAGACACCTAATCCAAAATGTAAGAGTAGTTTGTTTCGAGCGGGGCTTGTTCTAACATGATATGTGTAAATATGACTGTTGTCTGGTGTCGTCTGGTCTGATTAGTGTGCCATGAAAGGCTCCACTGAGCACAGGAATCCTGTTTATGCAACACATTCAATTATGAATGTAAAAATGGATGACTGGATTCCAGCTTTGAAGGCTGGTGTTAAATTCATAACACCATAAAGAGCTTGAAGTGATAGCTTCAAAAATGAAAACTCAATCATTACATACTCACCCTTATGCTGGGTCAGACAAAGTTCCTTTCTCCACAAAACACTGGTGGAGTTGCGCAGAAAAAAGGTGTTCCAGTCATCTTCCAAACCGTTGGAATAATTGGTGACTAGGATTAAAATGTTTCCATCTGAACACAGCTCACATTTCAGGAGTTACAGGCTACAGTGAACAGTGAGGCTAAAAAGATAGTGTCAGTGACGTTTTCAAAAAGCTTGGCATGTCTAGCCTTCAGGACACTTAAATTATTTCGGATGAGCAGTACAGAGGCATTTTATGGATTTATTATGTATGTTTACGTTTGAATCACCATTCACTGCAGTTGTTCGTGAAATTACTGCAACACCTTTTTCCTGTGAAACTCCAGCAGCGTTTTGTGGACTAAGAAACTTCAATTAACTTTGTATCGGCACGAGGGTGAATAGATAATGACTGAATTTTAATTTTTTGGGTGAACTACCCCTTTGAATGGGAAAAATGGAATGCCTGGCAATTATTTGTGCATTTTTTAAACTCAGTGGCTTGAACTTTACCTGTGCCAAAAGTTAAATGTGTCAAACATGTAAGCACAAACTAGAAACTCAACTTTTGAAGCAAACAAAAGAGGTGGTTTGTATAAATGCGGTTAAGCAGACCTCACGTGCAGGTTGGGTTAAGTCATCACTGCCTCAGGAGCTAGCACTCTGAGTTCCATCATCACACATGGCTTATTCCTCACCCAGGATCCTCTAGCAGAGGTTAAGGGTCATGCAGCCATCAGAGGAAGCCATCACTGAGTAGCTGACCCCTCCTCTGGCCCCCACCTTTCATCTGTCCCTCTGATTAGTTTGCTCATGTGACAGATAGCAACTTAAAATGAAACGCCCCATAGACACCCTCCCAGGAGAATCTCTCAAGCAAGATATATATACACATTCTTGCTGCTCTGGTAGTGAGTGCACTTTCAATTACAAGAAGAGAGGTGGGCCTTTAGATGTTCACTGCTCATGGCTCAGGGCTCTGCTGGGTCTGTTGCTTCTCGAGAGTAAATCCATCCACTTGGCTTCAGCGGTGTATCAGGTATCCTCTGGCTTGTCTCTCATGTGTGATTGGTGTGTACCCACCCCGCAGCTGCAGATGGGACTTGATGTGGTGGCATCCAATATCCATTCAATCTAGACATTATGTAACGGACGGCTAACAGAGGTTCAAACTAAACCTCACAGCAGCTATATCTTACAAGCCGCTATGTGGTGGCCATGCTTATACTGGAGAGGAGGAGGGAAGTTCTTCTCAGCTGAATTTAAATTATGTCACATTAGCTGTGTTTGTATCCAACTGACGAGCAAATTTGAAGTGAAAATTTGGTACGCCCCAAAAAGAAAATGCAAATTAGGTGTGTTTTCCATTAACTGGCTTGGAGTGAATAAATTAAATGCATGGCTGTAATTATCAGAGCAGAGGAAGTTGAGGTTGGGAATTGCACATAAAACAAGTTGTTTGCCAACCTTAAGTAAACCCCCCAAAAAAGAAGAAAAAGAGGAAGAAGAAATCGGGGGAGACATGTTTTTGTGCATAATTGGAATACACAGGAAGACACCACCAGTCTTCTTCTTTTTCTTCTGAAACAGTGGAAACAGTTGATCAGTCATGTGAGTTAAATGTACTATATGTAAGAATTTGACAGAGTTGTTTCCATTTCCCATCAAAGGCATTAACTTCTTTTTTAAAAAAGACAAAAAACACTCCAAGCAAGACCAAACACTTCCTGCAGAGTTTGGGAAGTTTTTGAATTTTGCATTTCCCATCCTTCTTTTGCCATGCAGTGTTTCAGACTGCGCATAACAATACCGCAACAGAAACATGTCAGTTGTCGGGTTTATGGCTTGAACATCTTGAACGCTAGTCTCTACTCGTTTGAGAGAAGTGACAAAAGCATGAAGTGCATCAAGGGTGCAAAGGTGCTCTTTAGACAACAGGTACCCTTTGTAAGAGTTGATTTCAAGATCTCCGCTCGCCCTCCACTTAGAGAAGTGTAGGCTGCGTGTTGATGAAGTCATCAGGGGGTGATTTGGCTGATATACGAGGAGACCTATTGCTCATCAGAAAGCTATCCGCCATGCTGATTGAGTCATATGTAGAGCCGCTGGGATAATTTGTCACAGGCCTGCCAGGTCAATGGACTTTGATTGGAACACGGTTTGAACTCGAGGATTTCCACTGAGTTGAGTACTCTCACACTCGCACTCTGTCTTAAGATCTTTCCTCTTGCCCCGTCGCATTTTGAATTTTTATCCTTTGAGCTTTCTGAGTTACACTCCTGCCTTGTTCTGCCATTGTTTCTTTCATTTTCAAACTTTTTCTTTGGTCTTCTTCGAACTTTATCTGTGCTTCTTTCTGTTCTATTCTCTCTCTCTGTCTCCCTGTGTTTTCCTGGCCTCAGCCTGGGGGCCCTGCTCTGCCTGTTGAAAGGTAACAGAATCTTCCGGAATGACCCACTGAAATCGCTGAGTTGATTCACTGATGTTTCTGTCAAGGAGAGGCACAAAGTACAGGACTGTATTTCTCCCCACAAAACTAACGGTGTCCATTACGGTGAAGATCTGTTTGAAAGGGAAGAAAATAGGGGGCCCTGAGCTCGCTGACCTGTTTTAATGTGACAGAAAGAAGAGATCAGTGCAAAGCCACGCACAAAGGCACATACACAAGCACATATTTCCAAGAAGAACAGAAACCTTGTCTGAGACACCTGTTCATTTTCCTGTTAAGTTTGAAATTTTGAAACACGTGGCTTAGCCGGGAAGTTGTAACTCTGCCAAATGCATGAATATACAAGTTCAGCTGTGCACTGTAACTTTTAGCACTTCACAGTGAAAATCACAGCCTTGGCACTCCTAGGCCGAGTAAATGTTCCCCTTCATTACCTTTCTCCAGGAAGGGGGAAAAAAAGGAAAGACAGAGAGAAGTTTTAAAAAGAGGGAGGAAGAAAGGATGTGGACATGAATAACTTCCAGAAGGAGCATGGCAAAATACCTGCAGTGAATTTCAAAAACCACAAGATCTTTCATCTGACTGCTTTGGCATTGCCGAGTGGGAGTCTCGGCACTGACCATAACATAGGTATGCCTAATCCTCTTTCATCTACAATATCGCACAAAGGGAGTATCTGTCCGAGTGAAGAGGGAGATTCTGCAGACATAAAGGGCTGACGGGGAGTGTTGCATGTCTCTACCAACATTGTCCTGGTCCTTATTATTCTTTGCACATAGCTGTAAGTCTAAACAAGCCCCGCTTCCTGAGGAGGACCACTGTGCACTCACGCTGGCCCTGGTGTTGTTCTGCTCCGACGTGTGTGTATGCGAGGGAGCGTGTGTGTCTGTGTGTACGAGGCCGCTGCGCTGTTGAGATGACCCTGCTTTCTTTCTATAGGGGCTTTCACTCTGCAAGAGCCCAGGCCCTGTACAGAGGCAGCCTGTGCTGGTACCTCTCTTAGCCTCTCTTTCTTGTGCAGGCGTCTCTTCTCTTTCATTCTCTCTCAATCTCTCTCTCTCTCTCTCTCTCTCTCTCTCTCTCTCTCTCTCTCTCTCTCTCTCTGCAGCAGCAGCAGCAGCAGCTTGAGTACTTCCAGCTGCCGACATTGAATACTGCCTCCCACACACTCGCACACACACAGGTACAAACTGGTCTAGTATAGAACACATATACACACAGACACATGCACATGCACATATACACATACCTACCTCATTTACAGAATTGCCTGCAGTAGTTTCTCATTGCCTGTGTATTTGTCCTTCTCCCGCCTTCACAGTACATTGTACATTTATGATGTGGGTCTACATGTATGCACGCACCGGTCTCTTCACCCTCATGTACCCTCTTGTGTCTCTTGTGCCCCCACACAAGGTGAATGTGGGTGACGATTTATTGTCCATATCCATAATAAACCCTCCAGTCTCCTCACATAGGCTGTGTCTTGCAGTACACTTGTTAACAGGCCAGGAAACACACTTCACAGTGTGCCACCTTTCCCTCACACCAAAGACGACTCCAGCAAAGCAAAACAAAACAAACAAGAAAAGAAAAACACAAGGAGACAGAATACAGATTTAAATCACTGCCAAGGACCTTTGATTGCACCACCGTCTGTGAATTAAAAACTGACTTAAAACCAAATACAGATGTACATGCTTGTACGCACCCTCACATTCATACACAGGAGAAAAACTAGAGTCCTCCAGTAGCAGCAGTATGTCTGTCAGTTCTTTCATCATGTTATGAAATAAGAGGAGAGCACCAGAGAAACCTGTTGCTGGGCTATAAGACTGAAGCAGCCCAGGGAAAAAATGGTAATGCAAGCAAGAGCGGCGGCAGGGGTCTGCCGGGGTGTAACCATAGCTGCTAAACTTGCATTCAGGCCTTTTCCAGAGCTGGGCTCGGGGTATGCAGACGACCTAGGGGCTAGAGACTTAGGGAGGACTTTAAGCCTCTTTGTCAAGCTCCTCGGAGCTCAGTCGACCGCTGTGAAGAGGCCAAGGCATGCAGCTGTCTAGCAACAAGAACCCCTCATACCACAGATACTGGCCTGTGGTTAGGGAGTGTGTGTATGAGTGTGTATGTTGTTCATATTGTGCGCCTGAACATGTGGGTTTGGATATGTGAAAGTGGGCTGTTGATGAATATCACACCAGGTGAGACACTGGGCCTGAGGAGATATCTCCTGAATACCAGAAAGTCTTACTTACTCCTGTACTTTGTTTTAAATGAGATTTAATGTTATCAGGAAAAAGTACAGTGTGTTTACATGTCAACTAATATCACAATTTACCACTGCATTTATTGGCAAAACAATACCACATTAAGGGCAGGGTAGGTTTACATTATTTCAGGTATGTATTTTTGTTTGTTTGTTTTTTAATTAAATACTGATACGTCCATATAAAGCCTACATTGAAGCCACTTTTGTTCACACAGTGGCTTTCATGACATCTGTTTTAGATATGATGTCAGTGTAAGCGACAGGAGACAAAATCTACAGGCCTCTTTCTATGTGAGCTTCATTTAAAATTCTGAAGTTAAGGTCCCTACGAGGCACTTTTACCTGGTTATGAATCAGTTTAAATGTAATACTGATGCCTTGAATCTTACCTACATCAGCAAATGAGATCATGGGCAAGGAGATTACTATCCTGTCTTTTACAATGCCTTTGCTTGGTCTGTTCAGTCAGCGGAAATACTCTGAAAAGCTTCATGTCATACAGAACAGAAGAAAAAATTTTGTTGTTTACGAGCATGATGGAGCTGCTGTTCTCTTTATTTACTCTCTATGGTCGGAAGCAAGAGGATATTTTTTTAGATAATTTCAGTATTTCGTGTTTATGGCCGAAGTGATATTGTGCAAATAAGCAGTGTGTTTCTCTCAGTCTTTTCCAAAACAAATGCTTATGCTAGACAAGATCTTTACAGCAGTAAGCAGTACTACTTTTCGCCACATATGCCTCAACAATCAACACAGAATAAAAATTCCTTTGAGGGCTTTAATATGACATGAAAAATATATAATGTGTGTATCTATGAAAGTTAAAGTCTTTTTAATACACAATGACCTCTTTTTCTTACAATCTCTCCAGTCGCTCAACATCAAATCATAATCAGAATTTTTGCTGACTTTGAAAGATACCTGTCTCGTTTGCGATTTCTTTCTAAACCCAACCATGTTGCTTTGTTGCCTAAACCCTACTGAACTGCACCTTTTCACAATATTAACCACATCATATAAAAGCTTTGCCAAATCAGACTTTTCCCAAACCAAACCTTGTGGGTTTTTTTGCCTAAACATTAATCAAACTGGGGCTGTTTTAAAATTTCAACCATGTGTTAGAAAGGCTTTTCCACAGGAAAGCTTTGGCTTCACACAGATGTGAAGAGGTAACAATTTACAAAAAGTTTAAGGTCCTTACCAAGCGTTCACATGTGATGAGTTTTGAGTGTTAAATGTGTCAATTTCAGTCACTTCGATGAGCAACTAATATCTCTTAGAGTGCACATGTGGGCATGTTAGAAATTGCTTTAAAATTGACTTGAAAAAAATGTGAACGTATCATTTAATTGATCATGACCTCAGCGATGAATCATTGTTTTTGTGGCAATTGTTAAAAGCAGTACACCATGACAGCCATTTATCAATGCTTGAGATCTACAGCGCTTTTAATAAGACCCCTCATTTACATGACGCGCAGTCTTTGTAACAGCAACCACATCAACAGTCCACAGTCTCATTCTGGAGCTTTGTGACATGCGCTGCCGCAAACAGAGCTAGAAACGTTGGACAACATGGTAAACCTAAGTGCTTTATTTCCATGAAAGTATTATCAGTGAAACTAACACCTTCTTTGGAATGTCACAGAACCGCCTGGAGACATGGAGAAGCTAGTTTTATGAAGCCCGTTCCTGCACTCCTCCAAATGAGCCATGGTGAATTCTTCACCGCCAGTCAATCCCCAGGGAGGCAGTCAAGAAAACCCTATTATATTTGGGGGCAGGCACCGCTCAAACTGACAGCAACTGCTGCGACAGCAAAGCTTGCAGAAAGAGAGAGAGGGAGAAAGAGAGAGACACAGAGGCATGTTCACCATCTATCCTTGACAACAGAGTAAATTGCACACAAGTTGGTCTCATTTGCTTCAGATTGTGAAGACGACCAAAACAATGGACTTAAGAACTGTTAAAACTGAACAGACTGTCTGAATTATGTGAACAACTCCATCTTTGATTGTTTTGTAAACGCTTCTTTGTTGGTTTTACAAAAACTCAAAATAAACCCCCCCAAAAACAAACTTTTTTTCTCTTTTTTCAAATAATTTAATATGACCAGAACATTATAACAAACTAGTTAAGTTGCATTTATATAGCTGGACACTCTCCCTGGTGTCTCTCCTTGTTAAAAAACATTGGCCCCCCATTGCGTAAGTCTACAATTTGGGATCATTTACTCATTTTACAGTCCACTCCAAACAGCCACACCTGTAATTATAATCCTCAATTGGTAAAACTGTGCGCACACTTCTACACGCACAGAAAACCACAACCTGCCATGTGACACTGAACAGAGCAGTTACTGCAGGCGTGCGGTCAGAAGTCCCTCCTCTGCAAAATATGTATGAAACATTAAAGCAACAACAAAATAAAGTAGCACAGACAGAGTGTGAGCATGGGAGGAGGCAAGTCCATGAGTGTTGGTTTCAATCTGAGGGATAACACGGAAAAGGTCAAGTCTGAGACGGCAGATCACACATAATCACCTCCCACACAATGCTGCGGCCCTGGCCTCCTGATGAGAGGAGATAGATGGAAGGAGGGAGAGACAGACAGATAGAAAGGAAGGGAAGGAAAGAAAGGCTGAAATAAGAGGAGAAGGGGGCATTATCATTCCAAGCATCAGCCCTATAGCAGATGTGCTGCTTGTCTCGGGCTGTGAAGGAGTGGCGTGTGACCCTGTTCACCTCGGGCCTAATGAAAGATTGACTGACTGACTCACCTCACTATGCCAGCGTGTATGTATGCTCGACTAAATATTATTGGATGCAGAAAATGATCTAGGGGCTTTAGGAGGGAGGAAAAAAAGGACATGCAGGAATATTGTTGGAATGCAGGGCTGAAAAGTGAACTTATCAGAAAGAGAACTGCAAACTTGTGTAAGGTTGTAGCGTATACTTGCATCTTTTTTCATATCACAGGGATACAAAGAGCCAAGACTTTGTGTCACACGGCATGTAGATTACTTCTGTGTATCAGTGGTACTGTACTTAAATAAAAATATTAGGTACCTGTGCTCTACTGAAGTGTTTCAATTTTATGCAGCTTTATACCTCTACTCAGCTACATCTCAGAGGCAAATATTGTAACCTTTTACTACACTATATTTGTCTGACAGTTTTAGTTACTAGTTCATTTTTCATGTTACATTTTTTCCATACCCTTCCTAGGCAGTGAAAATCATATATCTCCAAATTTTGTGATTTTTGCATTTGCAGTTATTCTCTTTTTTAAGCTAAATAAGCTCTTTAGAAACCCTCTTGGATTAGTTGCTCAATGTGTTGCCATATAGCTGAAAACTGGCTGTTTTTGTGACTTTAAGCAGTTCTTACATACAGTACAAACATACTGGTATGACAATGAACTTGATGTGCTTCTGTAACGTAAAGTAGCAGTTTAAAGTAGTTAAATTATCAGCAGTAAAATGCAACATGAACAAAAATGCAGCAGTGATATCAATCCAAAAACATCAGATAAAAGAGTAAAATACTGAAGGGAATGTTTAACTACAACATGAATACTTGCTCTGATGACACTTACATTTACTTCAGACTTTGAGCGCAAGATTTTTACTTGCAGTGGAGTATTTTCACAGTGTAGATTTGATGCTTTTGCTCAAGTGACTACTGGGAATTTTCAGTTTTTGTTGATTCTCGCAGCGCCTTGGGACAAAAGCAGTAGCGACACAAGCACCTATACTGTCGTAAAGATCTTTGCTAGCATGTGCCAGGCAGGCAGAACTCGGGATA
>JAQLOL010000007.1:13696799-13714527 GCA_029783665.1 Naso thynnoides | reverse complement strand
CTTCCTGTCACTCAGCCTCGTCAGCCATTGCTGTCAGCGCAGGTGGCATTCCCTTGTTCTCTCTCTGCTGGGGTAAGAACAACCTGACAGAAGCTTTGAGCTACACACACACACACAAACACACATACACACACACACACACACACTGAGACCAGAAAAATAGAAACACCTGTACAACGTAATGCAATGTAACACATTACAACAGCCCTGCAATGATAAGCCTGCAGAGGCTTTTAATTCAAAACACCACAGGCATTTTGGAGGTTGTAGTTTGGGATATTTTTCGATAGGAATAAGTACATAATGTTTCTGTTCTGCAGAAAGATCATATCTCCATATTTTGTCATTTTAATTTTTTTCATTAATCAATGCATTAGCCACTCTTGACAAAACATAATATCAGCTGTGATGATGCAGTGTTCAGTTACTATAAAAGCCCCCCCACCCCCCATTACAATTTTGGTCGTGAAAAGTTTCAACAAGACAGCGACAAAAACAAATAAATAAATGGATAAAATGCTGGCAAAACCATTGTGAGTTCACTTGTAAATTGAATTTTCTCAGACTTTAAAAAATTCCATGTAAGACATAAGAGGTTGTTTTTAAAATGTATTAATGTAATGTAATGTATTCAAATATTTTATGTATTTAAAGGTCCAGTGCGTGAGATTTAGTGGCATCTAGTGGTGAAGTTTCAGACTGCACTGGACAGAATATCTCTTGGCTCACCCTCCAGTTTCAAGCATGTAAGAGGCCCTATGGTGGTTGTAAAAGTCACTAAAAAGGCCCAAGGCCCTTTTTAGGGTAAATGTTTGGTTTGTCCATTCTGGGCTACTGTAGAAACATGATGTGCCACATGGTGGACTCCTTGGCAAAGGACCCGCTCCCTCTGTAGATATAAAAGGCTAATTCTAAGGTAATGAAAATACAATGGTTCTTTTTTTCAGGTAATTTAGCATTAAAATAAAAATATTTATGACTATTATATCACATTTCTGTCATAATCTACTAATAGATACCCCTGAAGTAATACACTGTGGGCCTTTACAGCTAATTCAGTATTCTGAATTTATCAAAAAAAATCTAGAGACCAGTGGATTTCACCTGTTACCTGTTGCACAAGTAAAACGATTATAACTGTGTCGGTTATCCTCGCCATGCATAAGGTTACATATTGAATTCAGGCTTTGATGTTTCACTTCACCAAACATGCAATGCATTAAACCAGTTTTGCTCTATGCAACGCATGCAAAGCCTAATTAATGTCATTTATACTCTGCTGAATCAGTCGCCCAATTTTATGAACAGCAGGAATCAAGAACAGCTGTTTGATAGAGAGAAACTAATGATGTCATGCCCAGAATCACCAGCGGGGAGTCCGGCACCGTTGGGGCTGTCACTCAACAGCAGAATGTCAGCGGCAGCAGGGCCTCTGTTTGGGAAAGGCACTTGTCAATCATGGTCCAGGCGGCGGGGGCGCAGGTGTGCTGGCCAATCGGAGGAGGTCCCAGCACAGCAGGCCCGGGACCAGGAAGTGAAGCGCCATCTGGAGTGAAGACGAGCTGTGAGTGGGCAACTGAAACAAAGTGATGACATGCTGGAGGGAAGCTGGTGGACTGTGCTGCTGGATATAACAAGGGCATTTGGATTCATGCTGTCCATCGCACCAACTCTGTTGCTGATTCTAGTAGTCAGATGGTGCTTATTAAAGATGTGCCCGGGCATTTTCCTCTCATACAATGAAAGAAGTTGTGTGTGTGTGTGTGTGCATGTGTGTGTGATAGCCAACTAGTATGATGGGTAGAAGTCTGTTATTGGCATTAACACAGTGCACAAGACATGGTATCACAATACTCACACTGATTAGTATAACAGCTAAGCTAAGACGCACACACACACTCACACACACACCAGTCAGATATGATTCTCAACCCAGGACCAGTCTATTTCTAACTGCGAGATGTCACTTTAAATTTGACAGTTGACAATTTGCCAGCTCATAAAATAATAAAAGGGAAAAAATGGTGGCAGTGAAAATGGGCAAATTGAAAATTATGACATTGAGTTTGATTTGAGGAAAAAGATGAAAAAAATCCATTAAAACAAGTTCTGCATGGAGAGCGCTCTCTCCGTCTCTCTCCCCTCTTTTATGTAACAATGATCTTTTATCCCTTTGATAAGAGACAGATCTGCCGAGAGATAGGTCAAAGGAAATGGAAGCGAATGGAAATCTTTGCGCTACATTTACTGAATCATCAATGTGATTAATAGCAGTTAACACCTCGTAAAAATAGAGCCGCAATTACAGCGGAAAATTAGGGGCTAGCATTACCATCATGCTAATAAGTACCGAATATAATTACATTTATCTCAGTATTGTCACAGAGATTGATAAATTCATGCTCAATCTCGTTAATCTCTCAATAACATCCAGCACAGAATTTAACAATTATCTTTTTTGTCATACGGAATGAAAAAAGGGGGCGAAAGAGAACGAGGAGGAGAAAGAGGTGAGAGATGACGAGCGCAGGCCGAGGTAGTGAGAGAGAGAGAGAGAGAGGCCAGATATGCTTCTGTCCATCTCGAGTATTTTTCATCCTATTCCCAGCAGAGGGGATAAAACAGATAATTACCAACTCTAAAAACTGTGTCTTTGTGTGCTGCTCTGAAAGGAGAAACTCTCCAGCACTGAAGAGATAAAGCTCAAAACAAAAGCAGTCTGAATTGGACCAGGATTAGCTTTAATGGTGGTAATTACCAGAGGGGATAACAGCCTGGTCCTCTCTGCCCATCACCGAGGCTCAGAGCAGAGGACAGCAGGAGGGGGAGAGAGGGACCTGAACCGGGGCCCATCCTTGGCTGCCTGTGTGGCTGCATGGTGGCAGCGGTTTAGCACATTCAATTGTAAAACACTTGGACGACCCATCTATGTCTGGCCTCTCCTGTGCTAAAAGCCACTACTGTATCTCGCCGCCCCAATAATGGCTGCGCATAAAAAAGGACCAGGCCCTCCACACTGTTGCTTCTTGAATTACAATCTGAGCTGATGGCATGGATAAGAGTGCCCTAAATTATAGCAGTGGGGGCACTGAGGCCTTTCTTTCTCTCTTTTCTCTTTCGCTTTTTCTCTCTGTCTCGCTGAGTAGCATCGGCAAGCTGCGCCGTGTGTGACGATAAAACGTTATTATATGGGACGTTGACAGTGATGGGGTCTGCTGCCTAAAAACAAGAGAAATTAAAATGCAACACGGTTCCACCTTACACGCTGGCAGGAAAGATGGGCCCCCAGACATCAGTGGGAACAAAAGGGAGAAATGAGGAGAGCCATGTGCAGGACATTCAGCTGCTCAGATGGCTATAATTTATCTGGTTTTAAATCTCTTCTCCTGAACCCTAATTTGAATGTCAGCATTTTAGCCCCTGGAGCATCGCACATGGGACCTAAATCAAGATACTGTACCCATGTGCAGAAGCTACCATTCTCCTTACCTATGTGCAATATTTCCAGTGTCCACATTCCCAAGGTGTGCATGGATGTCTGACCTGTGGTGTGTTTGTTTCCTGAAGCTCGGATCGATAAAGGACAACCCACCAGACAACCAAGGAAGCTGGGATCTATAAATATCTCATATGTCCAGCTGAGCCAGACTGCCCGCACCGTGGACTGTATTACCTGATCTCACAGATTCAGGATGAGTCGAATAAAATGCTCTCCCTGTGTTACTCATCTTCCCATTGATCATACAAATGTGTGAATTGTTTCCGCTGCCGAATCGAATGGGTGTGTTTATTGTTTCTTTATCAGTGTCAAACAGATGAGGATGAGGAGAAATGAGCCTTCAAGGTTGTTGTAGTCCTGATCTGTTTAACCTGGAGAAATTCAGGTTAAGGGTAAAACTACTATGTGACTGTAAGGGGAAACGCTGTGCAGCCAGGCCCATAGTCGCTTTTAATTAGCTCTTTTTGCTCTCGAACAGAAAAGCCTTCACATGAGAGAATGGAGCTGCCATTCAAAACTCCACCTGTGACAAGCGAGCTTCATTGGAGGCATGTCTATGGATTCTTTAGCTCTTATCTAGGGGATGAATCAAGAGGCATCATCACATTTCTTGGTCTGTTAAAGCTCCTGGATGACCCCCCTCTGTCTGCTCTCTGTAGGATTTATCTTTTTAATCTATCCGCAATAAACCAAGTAGAGTGCCTCCGTGTTCACCTCAAATATAATGTGGATTATTTGCAGGCCATCTCTGGATGGAAATGGAAGTGGATATGGAAAACATGATCGCGAGCAGATTTAATACCTTCTGCTTTTTTTCTGAATTCCAACAACGTCGCCTGTGATTAGATGTTACCCCGAATGTGATGCAAGATAACTCAGCAAAGCTGAGTTACATCAATACAGTCAGCACATGAGCCGTTTGTGCAAACAAATTCCTTGAGGCTGACATCAAACGTCCAACCACATGTCTGCCTGCCCTTGTTGAGGAAGTCAGAATGGAAATCCCCCTCCTCCTTTCATCCTTCTTAAACACGTTTGTGGTTAGCATCTTTTTTCTCCTCATTTTAATCCGAGGGAAACGCCGCAGATGAAAGCGGAGTAATGTTGCTAATGTGTGCGATAGTCACAGCCACATAAACCCTCCACAATAAATTAAAGGCCACAGGCTTGGCCTCATGTGACCAAACCCCACAGATACAAACAGACATTCAGCCTTGCATTGTCCTCCAACGCCCTCCAAACCAGAAGCAGCCAGCAGGCAGGCGCCCACATTCCCCACTCCAAATCTATCTGGCTTTGGAGATAAAACCATACTGTAAACACAACATTTGACTCATCTCTGACACATGATTAAGAAGCTGAGTGATGAGGGAAACCTAATATTGTAACTGCACTGGGGTATAATTTCTGAGTGATGTGCAGCTTATGCAATAAAGTTTAAATTACTTAAATATTTGAATAAGGTACAGCTGAAACTCTGTGTAGCCTCACCGCATCATATGACTCAGCTCTTCTTATATGATCTTGTTTAAAGTCCCTATGAGGAACTGGTTATGAATCAGTCTACATTTAATACTGATGCCTCACATCTTACCTATTTTGGCAAATAAGACCATCAGCAAGGAGAATGGAGACGCTACGAAACGCTTTACGGCACACAGAGTAGAAGGGCTGATTTGTTGTTTATGAGCATGATCGATCTGCTGTTTTCTTTTTCACTATCCATGGCTGCATGGAAGCAGGAGAATATTTTTCTTTAGATGATTACAATATTTTGTGTTCATGGCTGAACTGCTATTGTGCCAATAAGTGACTTATTTGCTTCACTCTTTTTAGAAAAACAAATGCTTGCACTAGACACAATCTATATGATAGTAGGCAGTACCTCTTTTGTCCACATGCTGCCACAGTCAACCCAAAATGAAAGTTCCTCTGAGGGGCTTTAATGTGAATTTGACATGAAGACATATGATCTGAATAAGTGGGAACTCTTCATGAACATATACCATGTGTATGTACATGTTGAGTTTGAACACGTGCTCTTCCTGCACACACATGCATACACTGACAGACAATTTATGTGCTCTCTCTTTTGCCTTCTCTCTCTCTCTCTCCCTCTCTCTCTCTTTCTTGTTCACACTCATGCACATACACACAAACGGCACCCATAAAATTCAGATGTCTCCACACTCCATCCTTTGTGAGACCCTATTGTCCTGGTTATTACCCTGGGTATTGTTACAAAGAATTGGTATGCTTATCAAGGCCTGTAGTCTAAAGTTGATACGACACTGGCCTGGCAGCTTCATTAAGATTGATATCCTGCCGCGGCGCACCCAGATGAGCTGATCTAGGACCTGGGAGGGAGCAGCTGAGCAGAGTTAGAAAGAGAGTTAGAGAAAGACAGAAAGAATGAGAGAGTGGGGGAGAGAGAAAAGAGAACTGCAGGTCCACCTCCCAAGTAGCTCAATTGCAATCTATTGAACCACTTGAGCGCAGGAGTGGGACCAGACATGCATACCTCTCTTTTGAGGGGACGCTCCCCCTGTAACCTCACCCTGCCAGTCATAAATTACCTTCCCTGGCTCAGGCCTTTCACAGTGAACGCACAGAAGGCCTGTATAGCCTCTCTATGAGCAATTAAGGCCTCAATGGGATGGTATCAAACCAGCCTGACCTCATCCAACCTCTCCTGTCATTGTCACCTCCTAAAAGGTCCCCTCCACTTTGTCCCCAGAGTGCAAGTACTCCCCGTGTGCGTCGCACAGGCAGAGTACATTTTACTGGCCACTGGTGCATTTCAGAGTTTTATCCTGAGCAACATAAACAAGGTCAAAGGTCAACCGCACTGGAAGTTTTTCTTTTGTATGTTTTCGTGCAACGTTTACAGCTGGGTAAATACAGGCTAGTCCACTTTAAATACACTGAACTCTGACTGTCATTTCATTAGCTGTATGACAACACTGCTGTCTCACTGAATGGATTATTTTCATTCCTGCTGATGGCCTTTCTAGTCATCCTATCATCTGGGCCACATTCACCCTGTGTAGCCAACTGGAATGAAACTTGTGCTTCATGAGAAATCCCTGGTGCTAAATTCAGCTTGTGTAGGTCAGGGAAGATTGCAGTGTGTACATTAACTGAGCACACTTGTGTGTCTAATTTGCTGCGTTGGACAAAACAAAGGCTTTCATTGATATCTCCATATTGAGTCAACCCAGGATTCGGATAGCCCTGGTTTCCACTGGCCAGACCTGGTGATTTATTGCACCGCTGACTAGCCTGCACACTATCTGATTGGCAAGGCTCAGGCCCATTAAAAGGCATATATTTTTAATCACTGTTTACCATGTCAATAGCAATGCTAATCACTTCTAAGGTGTGTTAATATTCCAGTGCTGGGTGAGAAGACCTGATAAACAAGAGCAAGTCTTTCTGCTGTGTATGAGTGTGTGTGTGTGTGTGTGTGTGTGTGTGTGTGTGTGTGTTTTTAATCTTAATAAAAAATGACATTGATTCAAGCATTACCTCCAAAGCGTTCATTTCACCTTTAAGGACCTTCATTAAAGAGAGGAGCCCCAAATGTGAGCCACTGAGTAAACATCTGTTATTGAAAGACATAATGTCAGACCAAATGCGTGCCGTTCTCCTTGGCACGAGTGTGTGTGTCAGGATTCAAATAGGTGGAGCGTCTTTCGGGAAACGATAAGAGCGGCCGAGTGGGTTGAAAATGAAATTCTTTTCATTAAGATAATCGTATGCAGACATTTGTTTAATGACGGCAATGACTTGTAATGGCGCGATCCTTTATTGTCTGTCGTATCAATGCGACGTTATGAGCAAAACACTAGTTTTATGCTTTTGTCCCGGTGCTTATGCTTTTTATGATGCTACATTTTTCCTTGCATCTTCAAGACGATGGCCTGACGTGACAGAGAGTTTAATGTGCGTGTGGTGAAATGTCAAGCTCCATCAAGTCCACTGGCCAGCCTAGTGCAAACAGAGTAGTATTATGGAAGTGGGGCAGTTGCAGCAGGCCCCTCTGATGGCCTATAGAGTGCTCCCTATATGCACAGAGTCACTGGGCAGATGTGACCTCGCCAGTACACAGAGGCTCTTTGTGTCCGAGGGATTTAGAGTCCCCTGGGCCTCCTGACTCTAAACATTAACAGACCTACTGCAGAAGGAGCGAGAGAGAGACCCCTACTCTGCTGACATGCAACATTAAGCGGGACCAACTCTCTCTGCGTACTTACAATATCTGGAAGGAAGGCCCTACATGTACAGATGCACACGAAAATGCATGTGGTGGGTTGATGCAGGGGAAAGGTCTGAGCTTAGCCACACGCTAATGAGGTGAAGCAGTGTACTTAGTGGAAATATATCACTTATTGGTGTGAGGACATATATTTATATGGCTCTTCACACTTGTTTACATGCAGTAAAGGCAAGGTCTCAAAGCACTTCACTTAGGAGTTCAGAGGGGTGTTTTATTGAGTGAAATTAATGGGTTAGTGAGGTATGTTGAGTCTAAAGCCATAGTTAAGGTGAAGAAAAGGTGATCTCTTTTAACCTTGCTTGATCATGGTAACTAATGCTACAAAGCTAACCTGCTTCAGACCAAATTACGTTCAGAGTTTCGACTTAAAAATAGCTAAGAAGTGCCTTTTACTAATCAACTGTGTCGGAAACAGCACTCAGATGTCATTTGACGAGTGATACAAAGTTTCAGTTGAAGTAATATGTCATATATACACATTTGTTGAGCCAAAAAGAAATATTAGTAATGCCACAGAGCAAAGTCATGCAGTTAAAGTGGTGCTTACTGTATGTATCACATGGTATTTTTTTCACCACAGGAACCTTTATCGGTGATGTAGAAAATCTGAGCAAGAACATTTATTTTATGCTCTTCTTCTGACCATTTATCCACACTGACTATAAGAGAGAGAGTATAAAAGTTAATTACATTATTAATCAGTATCAGTATTTGCTAACATATAAAATGTGGTCTAATTCTTTAAAACCATAATGGTACTACATAATGGTACTTAGGTCTGTTTGGTGCTGTTGGTATATTACAGTCAATAGAAAACTGATTAGTCAATTGGTTCAATCACAAATACAATTCAATCAATAAATATAATTTCAGTTTGATTTATTCATACACTAAAGTGATTTCAACTTTTCCTTCATTGTCAGACATGAGATTTAAATGCAGCTTTTGAGTATAATGTTTAAATCTGCTGCAAGGAGTTTAAAGTTTAAGAGCTTGAGATTGTGCAGCTGTCCTTGAGATAGAAACTAAATACATTCACTTACAAATTCACAAGCATCCCTCTCTTGCATTACTTGCGTATAAAATGTTGCTTTTGCTTTTTTTACATTATTCATAAATGAAAGAAAACTGCATGTAATTAGTCCACTTTGTGTAGTAGAAAAGTCCAAACAAGCACAAAACTCCCCCTATTTTGGAAATGTGCACAGAGCCTAAGGGGGGGAGAGCCTGGGTTAACAAAGCTAGTTGATAACCACTATCATGTTACATGTTATCTCTGACAGGAGCTGAAAGTTTTGACAAACCAGCTCCACCAGCACAGGCTCTGCTCATTTTATTTTTATGCTGCAGTGTGAGCAGAGGTCACCGTCCTCCACACAACTCCACTCATCTTCCATGATGTGACTGTTGTCTTGTTACTGGAATGTGTTTGCAAGACGTGTCCCTCGCCACCCTGTTTTCAAAAAGAAACATTTTAAATAAAGGACCTAATTATCTGTCAAGGATTGATGTTATGAGCCTGACGTACATGAACTTATCTGGATACTTGGCGCTTTCTTTCCTCTCTGTAATAGCGTGATTATTCACCACTGTAGTTAAAGCTGCCTCGCGATTCACTGATATTCTCGTCATTTTTGCTAATAATAATGACACAACATTTGCATAAAGGAAATGAAACAGGTTACATTTGCATATATTAAACATTTATATGTATGCATATAATATGTTTGCTCATTTCAGGAAACTAGGCAAGATAATAGTAAGACTAAGACAGGAAATAGAAGGAGCACAAATCCACAGTAAATATTGGCCTTCGTTATCTGCCGTCCCCTCAGACAGGAGGCTGTATCATTTTTCAGCAAAGAGCCCCCTGTTCTTGAGGACTAGGCCAGGCCTTGCTTTATTAAATTATCTCCCTTGCTTCGCAAATACAATTTCCTGCATAAATCACTCAAATGATCCTTCAGACTGTCAGGTCCAAGAGTGTGTTTTCTCTCCTATCTGCTTCAGACCAGGTTATGCAAATCCCCCACCACTGTGTGTTTGATATCTATTGAGATGCTTCAATTGTCTGCATTTGGCCCTAAATCCTTAGCTTGTCCCCAAATTATTCTACTGCCCTTGATAAAAGTGACAATAAGCATCAAGCCATCACCAAGTCGGTAATCCATTACCAAAAAAAGAGCATGCCAATTTAACTTAGCCAGAAACACTGACCCTGCAACCTTGACCTTGTAAACATCACAATGGGGGAGGCCACAGTTTGTGCATTGGAGATCTGCTCAGTGGAGCATTGGGAAGAGCTTATTATGGCCCCTAAGCTGGGGCTGAATTCAATCACATTGGAGAGTGACGGAACAGAGAAATCTTTACAAGAGGTCAGCTTGGTTTAAGACCCCAATACGGAAATACATAGCTGCACCAAGTCGGCCAAATAGAAGTCAGAATTGTCATCCTCCCCACAGCTAGCGAGCCAGTAGTCTAATTCTGAAGGATAAACATCTGTAATGCATTGGCTCAAATGGTAGCCAGCTTATAGTGACTTCAGCTTGATCCCGGACAGCTGTTTGGGGAGCAGCGATGGCCTGACTGCGCAGGGGGTCTCCGTGGATCTCCTGAAAAGGGACCTCCAAAACTCTAAAGGGACAAAGGAATCTCCTGAACAATGTTCTTGCTGATACAATGGTGGTGCACAGGGTGGAAGGGGCAAAGGAGCACTGCCTATTCTGGGGCTTGAATGACCAGCACATTCCTCTCCAGTCGCCGGGCAGTGAGCGCAGTGACCAAGAGTGACAAGTCTTTACACCGCTTTGTTGACACTCTGTGTGCTTGACCAATACATTCCTTCTGTTCTCTCCCCTCAACCTCCCCTCTGTCCCCTTTACCTCGTTCTGCTTCCTTCCTCCTTTGCTTCAAATCCTGCATCTGTGCTTCTTTTGGTTTGGTTTGTTTCTGCATGGGTAGCCTGAGCGTTGTCACTCCGGCTACATATTGCTTATGTGCAGAATAAAACAAGGTATGGCATATGCACATGCACATAAATACATGTTGGGGTCAGGTCACTGCATAACATTACTGACACACATTTGGAACACATGTTTGTTCTTCATACAAGCCACACATCAGCCCTTTGACAAGTGAAATGGCTGAATATAACATATGGGACAGTATCAAGGGTTCATGTGGAGGACAGGGAATTACAGGCTTACTTCTTCTCTCACACACCCTCTCTCTCTTGCTCACACACACACACACACACACATGCATACACAGAGGAGGGATCCCTGGACTGCTAAAAAAAAATTCCCCAAATCCCAAAGACTAACATTCTAATGTAAAAGGCCGATCTTAGATGAAATTTAAAGTTATGATGAAGTTGGGCTATTTTGCAGCTCTTGTAATTGCATTGCATTTAGGAATCAACAGGGGGATGTGAAGCAAGGGCCACAGAACAGCTGGAAATCAAGTGAATAAGTTTATGCATCTAAGAAAAGAGAGTCATATCCATCTGAAAACTCAAGTGCATTTCTGTGGTTGAGAGGCCTTGATGCTGTCATCTTCACGACACTGATTTCAAGACAAGGGGGAAAACAAAGCTACACAGTGCATAGCTTTGGTGCTCGCTCTGCATGGAGCAGCTTATACCCCTTAATTGACTGGGTAAGGCCCCGTGTTGAGTCCCACAGAGCTTCGGCATCAGCAGATCCACACCTGTGACAGCAGTGTAAAGAAATGACGAGGCTCATTAAAAACTTGATTTAGATCTTCAGCGGGAACCCTGTTGAGTCCCTTTAAAGCAACGCGCTCATCGGAATGATAGGTGGCAAATACAGTAGTGGGGGGAAAATTGGACTTGAAAAGGAATGTCTGTCTCTCCATTTTTTAAAGCCTTCCTCTTAATAACCTGTTTTCCTTTGTACTCTCAAACAAAATGGCTTCTATAGTCATACACGGGGCCTTTGAAGGTGAGCCGTGACTGGCATACACGGATGTCTTCTTGTAGGGCCTTAATTTGATGCTTGAGCACCACCGAAACTCCCTTACGTGTTTGTTGTCTTCTTTTGAAAAGAGTAGACTTTCACCGAGTTAAAGTAAACTGCATCAATTTTTCATGTACCTGTCCTAAAGATAGGCACCGCACTTCCCGACTCCAAAAGGATGATTAGTGCCGTATTCTGTTCGCTGGATTCTGCAACTGATGTCTGACCTTGTAACTCAGTCTGCCAGTGAGGGGAAGTGGCTCTGGAGAAGAGTTGATGGCATGGATGGCGGTGTGGTGTACAAGCAGGGGAAATGAATTCAGTAAAGCATATTACTCAAGTGATGAGAAATGTTCTGGTAAATTATGACACAAAGCATAATTCATGTGATAAAAAGAGGGAAATATTGCATAGATGGAGCAGATTATTGGTTTGAAGGCACGTTCCTCCAGGCTATGAATATCTGAACTACCTAGTGGAAGAGATAATAAGCAGCATCTTAATGGTTTATGAATCCTTTTTGATTTATAGTTATTAACCATGGGAGAATTATAGTGGTGGCGTATTGATGGACGGGGGGTATTTCAGGATAGAGTTGGTGTGATTGAATGGTACAACCTGCCAGCTTACAAGGAGTCATGGTTAATACACGCTGGATTGTATGATATCCTGACCTACAAAACTTTGACTTTAAGTTCTATCCCTGAATTTTTTTTCAGTGGTTAAAATACAAAAAACTTTCCCCAGCTAACAAGTAGCTTCAAGCCTCTCATCAGTCTTCGATTTTTTAGCATCGGTGATGCCAGAAGAGGTAAATGGAGGGAAAGGGGAGAGAATGAAAAAAAAAAGGTTTTATCTAGGGGACTGACACCATTCCCGTCCTGCACACGCCTCCAGCGAGCACATCCCCTTGTCGACCACCCCCCACCCCCCTCCAAAAAAAAAAGGAGCATCAATAAAAGAACTGTGGTGCAGATTGGAGAAGGCATGAGCAGATTTTCAATGGGATTTCAGGAGAAGGCACAAGGGGCAGAAATCTTTTGCTTTTGTCTGCCGTTCAAATGGGTCTGATGAGCCTCGAGCTGGAGGCTCTGCTTGTCATAGAGGTCCTGATCTCTTGTGAGAATTGATTTCCATCATTAGGGGGGGGGGGGGCTTTACACTCTGAGGGTATATTCATGCCTGGGAGAGAAAGATAAGGGCCAAATGAACAGAGACCAACTTACTGTACAAAAAAACACATAAAAGCTAAAAAGGAGACACTTAGGAGTCAGGGAAAAAATGAAAACAAAAACAGAAAATATGTTAAGTTGTCTTCCAGTCCATTCTCAAATGTTAGATTACTTTTCAAAGAGAAGGAAGCCCGGTCCTGTTGTGACGTTTTCTCTCTGCCGAGCATTTCATCTGATTATGAGTACTTTGCAATCTGCGACAGCATGATTGATGCTCCACTTTCATGAGGGGAATTTTAACAGCACCTCTTCAGCGCTCAATGCGCACCCAATTATGCGTCTGAGCTGGTAACCTTGAATTTATGTCACCATGGCAACAAAACCCCCGGTCATGCATTATGGATTATCATTGAAATTCTACACCCCTACCTAACATAATGAGAGCCCAGGACTTAATCAAATCAGCCCATTCTGTGTGACACAAAGTGAAGAAGGAGCTCTCATTGTATTGGGGTTGAGGCTGGGAGAAGCCAGCCAAGCAAGCAAGCAAGCAGGCAGGCAGGCAGGCAGGCAGGCAGGCAGGCAGGCGGGCGGGTGGCAGACTGGGCTGTGACGGCCCCAGCAGCTGCAGGGCTTGCAGCCTGATAGATGGCTCCCATATACATCAGTGAACATATAGACAGATGGCCCTCAATGCCTGGAATTTCCAACCCAGGAAGCAGCTGTTCAGCCTAACCTCTGCTGTCCGTCTCACCTTGTTGTCATGGAACATTGAGCAGAGAAGGAGAATGTGGATGGTGACATGGTGCGGAGTGTGGCGGAGCACCACAGAGCCTCAGGATCGGAACAAGGGGAAGGAGCTCGACTAGGGGCTGAGGCAGGGCTCGCTGAATTTACATTAGCTGGCAGTTTCTCATTCTGTCTCTAGACTCCACCTCCCATTTTTTTTTTCCCCTCTTAGTTTTTTTTTCTTTTTTTTTTTTTTTTAAGGGTAGCCACAGGGTCTACGATTTAGGTGACTTTTGATTCTTTTTTTTCACTCATGACCACAAAAATAGGTGGAAGTCTAAATTTATTTAATCTTCTTCCTACCTCCAGCTCTCCTTCTCTCTCTCTGTCTATCTTGTGGATGACATAATTGTTGTAAATCATTGTGCTGAATTTAATGCAATCTATTTTTCATCTCCTCTCTGGCTTCTCCCCCCTTCACTACTGCAGACCCAGCCTGAACTGTTACATAAAATATTGATTGCTCTTGTGTATTTCTCTCATTGTATGTAAGCATTTTTATTAGTTAACAGGCGTGCAGAGGAAAACAGTATTGCCCCCCCGTAAAAACTTTTAATAGCTCAGCAGATTTTTGTTTCCCTATCCTCTATTTCCCTGCATCATCCTTGTGCCCTACTGAGAAGCCTGAAGAGCCTCAGCCAGGGAATACTTGAACTGGAATACAGGAAATACAAAAATAGGCTTAAGCAATGCTTTAGTAATTGTAGATGCTTGAGTCTTGAATCAGTGATTTGTTTTGTGGGAAATATGGTTTAGGAAACTTCCATCTGAATAATAAAGAACGAGAAATTCAGTTTGGCAGACATGACAGAAAATAAACATTTTGTTTCAGCGCAAAAAAAGAGTTGCAAATAAATGATGAGCTAGATGTTACTGACTGTATTTGAATACAGTATGTTGTTGCTGAGCATATGTATGTCATGTCATTTTTTTGCAATGATCCACTAGAAATAGAAACAGAAAGCCTTTATTCTTATTGTTCGTTAATTTTATACAACAAGATTTCGAGAGCTACTTCTGTAAAGTCTCAAACAGTTAAATAATTAAGTAAGAAGATGATGTAGGGCGTCGCATGGGTTTGGAAACAATCAATGAGCATGGGGCACAACAGTTGATCGTTTAATCTCGTGTTGTATGTCATAATGGACGACAACCAATGCCGCATCTAGGACACCTCATGACCTCATGACAGAAAAACTAACATGTCTGACAACATGTTTCTTTAAAGCAACAGATATGAACTTTCATTTTGTGTTAATTTTGGCCCCCCCTGTGGACTAAAGCAGTAGTGCTTCCAGCACCTCATGTCAGTAAGATCTTGATCTGCTTGCATGTTTTGTATTGGAATGAGTGAGAGAAAAAGAATATTTTTAATGTATTTTTTCCTTTTTAAAAACAGTTTGTAGGATACACAGCAATGATGTTTTGAATCTATTTATGGCAATAGAAAATTAAAGATCCCATGAGGAAATTTTAATTGGTTTATGAGGCTGTCCGAATTTTAATACTGATGCCTAACATCTTACCTAAATTGGGAAACTAGACCATCAGTGGGGAAACTGGAGATTACTATACAGGAATGGAGATTACTTTTACAATGTTTTTGCCCGGTCCACTCAGCAGAAACGCTACAGAACACTTAACAGCACACAGACTAGAAAAGACAGCTTGTTGTTTACAAGCATGATCAATGTGCTGTTCCTTTTTTACTCTCTATCTTTGGAAGCAGGAGGATATTTTTCTTTTGATAATTTCTGTATTTTGTGTTTCTGGACAAGTAAGTGTTGTGTTTCTTTGACTCACTTCCAAAAGAAAAGCTTATGCTGGACAAGATCTTTACAACAGTAAGCAGTACCACCTCTGTCCACTTACATTACATACCTGTCCAGGAGGAAGAGAGGTAATTCAGGATCAGTTTTGCATCCTTTAATATCCTGCAATTTCTCTCCATCTGTCGACTGGCCGACATCACTTGACTCATGTTTACACTCAGGCTCTTTTTTTTTTTAGTCAATTATGTGTTTTCTCTCCATATTCTGCCCCTTTATCAAAGATTACTACAACATATAAATTCTTGTACTGGCTAATGCACTAATGCATGACGCAATATTGCCTGGAAAAATGTAAACACAGGCTCTGCCGGTCTATGTACATAATTAGTGTATCTGATTTCCAGGAATCGAACCTTGTGGAGGACATAAAAATAACTAGAAATGGCCAATATTCTAAATGACACTGCTGGTGTTGTTAGTTTATAGAGGCATTTCATAGCTTATTCAAAATTCCTTATATGTTTCCAGAAACGCCCAAAATAACTTAATGAAGTAAAGACTGCCATAGATTAAAAAGAGGAAAAACTCCACAGCTTCAACATTGTACACTGAAAGCTGCGAGGATTCAGTTCTTTGGCCAAAAATTATGTATATAACTGGGATGAGCATTCTACTAAACCGTTAATTTGCATAACTTTCCATAGGCTCTTTTCCAAAGCAATCATGACAGTTTTTGGGATGCTCTCTCACTGGGTAAAAAAGGGAATGTTAGGCTTGGATGTTTATTGAATCTATAACAACCCCTTTTTGGAAGCCAAACAAAGTCTACTGCAGGCACTCAGGCATATCAAATTTATTCTGAGCACAGCAGTGAAAAGGGGACAGTCTATCAGCATCAGAATACTAATATCCAATATTCTGTGGTGGAAAAAAAAGAAGCAAAGAAAAGTATTTTAAAGTAATAGAAAAAGTGTATGTCAAACAAATGAATACAGTAATTCATCTACACCCTGGGTCCTCTGCTGCTGTCTAATATATCTGCATATTTCCAATAAACATAACAGGGTAATAAATGTTATTTTCTCTAAAGTAGTGCATCACAAGTGGAGGTGTCATCTAAAATGTATTTGTGATGTGCTTGATGAAGCCTGCTCATCCCTCTGTAATTACACCCTCGCCTCTCTCATGTGTTATGCATCACATCTTGTTACCATCTTCTTCTGAGCATGGCTGTCATCATGTGTCGTCTTAGGCCCCTCCGGAAGCAGCACATCAGCTAAAGGATACATGGCGAGGCGAGGGGAGTGGCGTTATTAGATGCCTCTTCAACTTCTAAAACTCAAGAAGGTGTCATTCTCATCTATTTTTGCTGATGCTACCTTTTTTCTCAGTGCCAGACTGATTCATTACCAGACAGAAAGGAGACAGTGGAATAAGTGAAGTAGCTGGTGCGAGAGCAGTTTGTGTGAGTCCATTACATATACATTATTGATGCTGTATTTTTGTTATTAGAACATCTCTCCTGCATTATGTATATAAAGTTCATGGAGAGTATCATTTACCAACCCCGATAATTATGAGAACATTTTGGCCTTTATTTGAACCTCCTGCATGTGGAACATATATGAGGTTCTTACATTGTACAGTTTGTTTCTGCAAGAACAGATTTCCTGTTCAAGGTATTTGAATGTCTCACTGGCATTTCGGTCCTTTGTGATTGCATGTGGAGCTTCTTAAAGGACCATGCCAGTCTGTTGGTGACTTCTCACCATTAGCCTAGATTGCCTACAAATGTTGTTAAGAAAAAAAAAGAGAAAAAAAAAATTCAACCTTGTGTACTTTAGCATATCACAGACTGTATTTTTAAACCCTATTCACTGCCACTGGTGTTGAAACAGAGTATAGAAGCACTATAGGACACAAGAAAGTTGCCTGGTGTAAGTAATTCATCCATCTAAAGAGAACATCTACATTTATTTGGTCAAAATCGCTGAGCAAGAAAGAAAGGGGGGCCGTGGAGATGAAAGTTTATACGCCTGGAAAAATAGGACCTTGCATGCTGCCTTCTCAGCTCAATTATTAGCGTGAAGAAGGAATTTGACACAGATGTTTTAAAGTGACTATAAGGAACTTTTAAGTATTTATGAAACAGTCTCATAGTTCCTCTGAATATTAAAATTTCCTGTAACAGCAAATAAGACCCTAAGTGAAAATAGTCTTTATATATATATATATAT
>JAQLOL010000007.1:13662290-13696699 GCA_029783665.1 Naso thynnoides | reverse complement strand
ATATAGATATAGATATATAGATATATATAGATATATATATATAGATATATATGATTTTCTATGCCTATGGCTGTTAGCTTGCACCTTAATATGTAATGTTAATGCAAATGGCTGTGTAATGTTAGCCTGCAGAAAACAGAGATAATAAGTCCTGGGGGACATTATTGCCATTACTGTCTTATAACTCATTTCTCAGTTACATATAAATATATCACCTCATTGAGATCTATCCTGTAGTCTCTCTTTTCGTTCGCCTTCAAATATACATGTGTTGCCGCTGGTGTTATACTGAGTTCTGCCTGCCTGGCACTTGTTAGCAAAGATCTTTACAACAGTAGGTGTTTGTGTCGCTACTGCTTTCGTCCAAAGGGGCCGCTAGAATCAACAAAAACTGAAAGTAGCTGTAGTCACTTTAACTAACGCTGTGACACATTTTTTGGGTACTTTCTGTAATATTCATAGAATATGGACAAGATATAAACAAACACAATATCTCAGATAAAATTATTTTAGGAAAAATGTGTGGTGTTTATGTGTTACCTATGTGGCTGATGCTGACAAAGAAGAATGACATGTAGTAACGCTGGTACGGTCCTGTAAGTGGTTGTGGCTGCAAAATAATGAGACACAATATCTTTCAAGATGCCTTGCCCACTATATGTGATGTATTTAAATCACTGTATGCAAATCAGGCCAACACAACATGTTCATTATGGATCATGCAAGGAAAATAAATAATATAATATAATAAAGAAAAAAATAAATAATCACTTATGAATTATGCTCCTTAAGCAGTGCATGCATAATTAAAAAAAGACATTATCATGGACTGAGGGACAAACTCAGGTCTTATGTAATGTAATGGACGGATGCATTTATGGCACAAATGCCCACAGACAGCCTCTTACTGTTAAATCTCCAGAGGCTCCGTATTTGTGTACTATTATCAATGCATGTGCAGCATTAAGACATAGGAAAGCATACAAAGAGAATACATCACTGCAAAGTTACTTTTGCTCATATTCTTCATTAATCATCGGGAGAAAGACTGAATCTATATGAGGGAACTGTTACAAACTAATGACTTTGCCTCCCTTTGTAACCTTCCTATGACAGCTATACTATTGGGTTACAAGGAGAGTCACACTAGTGCAGTCCCTGCTGCCTCATTTGCATAGAATTAATGATGCATGCATATGCAAATAAGCATTTTAAACAATGTTGATTACTGCCTATGTATTCATAGGCCAACAGTCACACATGTCTGACATGCCACTTCTGCATGTAATTTGCACCACAGTAAAGGGCAACTGGTGCTGTCTCTCACGTAGGCTCATCATAGCTGCAGGCGGCAGTGATAACTGCTTTATCTATGTCTTGACTGATGTTTATTTATTGGTATGAATCCTTCTACTGAGATGTGACCATATCAGTAATAATGTCAGAGCAGAATTAGTCGTCTTGTGCTGGAAAGTATAAGATTTGCTTTAACTTCAAGGCTACATGAAGATCAGCAACAATTCACATGTGTCACATTATTCTACATATCCGCAATATTACACGAAGTTGAGTTTTAATGTCAGTGGAGCATGACAGTGATGCTGTCAGGACCGAGATGTTTGTGCCTAGGTCCTTAGGCATTGCTGAAGATTACACAGCTATTGCCAACAAAATAAAATGTATAATCAAAATTTATTGAAGTTGTGGGGTAATTAGGTCTCAAAATTAAAACGATTTTTGTGAGTGAGAACCCTGTCACCATGAAAATACATGGGGTCTGACTAAGCACTGGAAAATGTGTAATGGCACCTAACTACTCCAGCAAATAGTTAGACCCTTAGTAACATTTAAGTAGCAGAGAATTTATAATCCTAGACAAATGAGGTTTGAGCTGATGTCAATGTTTTGTCAAGGTTGTGGAATTTCCCAAACTGAATAAATACAGCACAAATACACATAAAAATGGTTACCTATGTCAACAGAGGTATAAGTAAGGTATGTTCTGAAAAAAAAAAGAAAAAAAAATCACAGACAGATGAAACTTCTACAACCACAAACTCTTTTTCAGCTTTAGTGCCGTGTTACAGACACCGTCAATGAAGGAAGCCAAACAACTCCAGACTGATAAAAGGCCCAAAGTCAAATTTAAGTTATAAAAGATATATGTAATCACTTCCAAAATTCACAACAGGATTTTATCTAATGAAATATTTAGCTTCAGTCCCCATTTGTTAGTGTTCAACCTTCTGAAAACATTTTCACTGCGGTCACAAATGGCTGCTCTCAGACTTTCTAAACATGAGAGCAGGAGGGAATGTTGCCATGGATATGGCGGAGTAATATATTATATTATGAAATATTTTTTGTGATGATGATTTGAGCCATGGATGTATGAAGAGAATTGGACCCATTATGTAAAGAAGGTGGCCCATCAAGCCGATGAGCTCACCCAGCGCATATGTTGTAAAACGTTTTCTGGCTTCCAGTGACTTCACAGATTTTGTGGCGACATCACTGATTTTACAATTGCTTTACTCAGCTTTTACACAGTTTTATAAATAGAAAGAAAGAGTCATAATTGAGTTCGTTTGCAGGTCGAGGTGACCTGTCAACAGTTTTACAGACATCTCTTTGGGTAAAATGTTTTTTGGGCCACAGGGGAATTTTTTCGTTGCAGTAGCCGCTGTAGCAGTTTGGAGGCAAGGCATAGGGGCTCCACTGTATCCAGTTCTCTTAATACATTTCATTTGAGATCAGTCTCAATGTCTTGTTGCCCAATCAGATTGCTTGTTGGAACTACTTGTTGTATAACGTTACGTGTTCTCTATATTACTCCTTTACCAGTGTCCACTGTGTATATTCCTCTGCACGCACACTGTAGAACTGGACACAAATACACATACACACACACACACACACACAAGTTGCTATGTTTTTTTTTTCTTTCTCCTTTAAGACAGGATGAGTCGGGATGGGATCTTGTTTTAGACCCCAGATGTTCTCAACCATCTTAGCCTGTGGATACTTCATAGCATGTTTTCATCCCGCTCCTGGCCTGCTGAAGCCCACAGAGGCCTGTGGAAGCCATCCAGACCAGCCCTCTCATTTGGTTAAGGGCTCTTTAGTTGTAGGCCAACAGCACTGAGAGCCTCTGCATGTCAATCCCTCCTCCTTGTCTTTCTCTCCCCCACCCCCCTTAGGTCAGCCCGCTTCTTTGACTGTTGCATTCCTAATATCTGCATGTCGTGATTTGACTTACATCACCCTACAGCAACAGTGAAGAGGAGGGAATAGCTTTCAATGAGATTGGAAAGGAAGAAACTTCTTTCTTCAGTTATTAAAGAGTATATAGTGAGAAAGTGGACACCATTAATTATAGATGTTGGTATCTAGAGCAAAATAGCCACACTTAAAGATAAAGGGATTTATTCTAAAATAAAAGGTCTGCTTATTATGGGAAGGACTTTGCACTTTTGTCACCTTATTTTCTCTTTACAATCGAGGTCACAACCCCGGCTTTTACAAGATTCCATTTCAACACTTATTTGACTTTACTGTGTCAATATTTACAGCCTACATTCACATTATATCTGCACTTTGCCACAATTTGCATTTATGGACCTAAACTAAATGGCCTATTTTACTTTATACGTTCTTGTAAGGATAACTCCAAAGTCATGACTATTTTTATAATGCATGGCATCACAAGGTTTTGCGAACAACCCATTTCTTGTACGGGCTGACACTTATGAAAAACAGTATTGAAATCAATATACTAATGTATTTTTTTCTTCTTCTATTTTTTATTTCATTTCTTCAGCCTGACACAAAATGGTAATGAATGCTCAGGGGATGTTTACCCCATTTAGATTTCATAGAACTTGGTGTCTGCATTGATTAATGTGTGCCTAACCTATGTTTTCATTATAAGAGGAGGAGGTGGTGCGTGCATGCATGCATGTGTGTGTGAGCCTGTTTGTGTGCTGGATGGGGGTTATATTTTGGGGTGCTATGATTGAAACCCCCCATGCCTCCATGTGGAGGTAATGAACCTGAAGACAAGCAGCGGCTACCCTGAAATTTCATGCATTGAGAGAGCGTCAGGGCATACATAAGACTGGCTTGGTCATTTGTTATCGTTAATCTTTACATTTATGGCTGCAAATATGTTATTAGGAGGCGTGTCTTGTGTATTTCACTTTGATTGGGCTGTGCTCTATGACATATTGATCAGCTGAGTAGGAGAAGGGATGGGCAGAAGGCCAAAGTGACCGAGACCTTGACTTTGGACACCTGCAAAGGCATGACCATGAATGTGAGGCTTATATTTGGCCTCCAGGTAATTTCCCTTTGTAGGGGAATCAAGGGCATGTAAAGCCCATTGCGTTTAGACCCACCACAGGCCGCTGGGTGGGTAAGTGACAGCATACACGAAAACCAAGATGGGGTCCGGCAATGACCAGCAGCCTCCCCCGGATTACATTCCAGGAAATCCTATCCATCTTCATTCAAGCATTTCAGTGCTCAGTGAAATTGTGTGGCAGAGTGGACCAGATTCAGATTGGTTTTATGTGTTGGGTTGTGTCTGTGTGGGTGTTCGCATAAGTCATCTCGAGACTTCACCAGCTATTCCAGCCCATCCTATTTTGGATAGTTCTCAGCATGCACGCTCACATCCCTCCACTGGCTGCTGAATTGAGCCCTAATAAGCTGACATGATTCCTGTATTAATCATCCATGGAAATTTTTATAGGTGAGCAGTGACTTGCCAGGGGCTCCGGGTCAAAGCCTTGCATTATCCCACGTACTGTTCATGTCTGCTGCCATCCAGAAACAACTGGGCCTGGATCTCAATCAATTATATAGAGTCTGAAGCTATAACAGCCCTTGCTACTTGCCAGTTCAAGCAGCAAATACCATGATAAAACCAACAGCAACCTATCACACGCAAAAAGAAAAATGTGAGAGTTAGTTTATTAATGAACCCGGTCTGGCTCACCTATTTATGCAGTGGCATTGCTCGCACCATATCCGTCTCTGTAAGTCAGAAAACAATATGCCATTAGTCATATGAAAATTCCGGGATGGAAAATTTCCAATTCATGAAAAAGGTTCCATATGTACATGCACAGATACATTTGGGGGCAATGTTGTGGAACTCACTGATCAGTATGTGATGAAGGTAACATTTCTCTCTGTCTGCAGTTAGACTAATGTGAAGGCCTGCAGCCGGCGTGCTACACCGGATGACATTTTGCAAAGGTTTAGTGATTTGTGTCGAAAGAAAACTGCAGCAGAATGTGTGTGAATCAGCATTACTGTGCAAGGTGATGTCATGCTTGCAGTCAATAAGCTGCTTTCAGGCTCTCATGCAGAATGTGCTCAGTAATTGTGGAATGTGTTTAATCCTGGAGTCCTGAAATACTTTGTAATGCAGATTTATGTCACTAACACATGTTTTTCTCTCTCTTTGAGGCAGGGCTTTCTCTGAATTCGGGACTTTATTCCTGCAGTCATCACGATGATTCATGATTGCTCATATGTATTGAGCTATTTATACCAACTTACAAGCATGTGGATACATTTGGATAAGAGTGGAGAAAAAAAAACGGCCAAAAATAATCAAAAAATAAACCAAAGAACAATAGAACTAATTTAGAAACATGTCAGTTCCATACAGGATAGAAATAATGTGTGGTGGTGCATGTGATGAGCTGAGTGCTTTCCAGACAGAGTTTGAAAGTTGACAGCATGCTTCACCAATTTAAAATAAGGATTAAGCTAGGTGTTGACCTGAGTACCATGGCACCGTAATCCCAATCACAACTGCTAGCCATATTTTATGCTAATATTGCTCATTTTATTAATTTGCTATTAAAAGTGGTGAAGTGTGTACATATATATAAATAAATTATCATGCCAAAATGTCATCAAGATTAATGGAAAGACCAACAGACACTGCATTTATGGAAATTGCAATATTACTCTTTGTAAAACGTGGGCCCGGCTAATGGATTTTATGCACCTTTATGGCAGAAAGCCATGGTACCTAGAGAATAGAGATCAGGTGGAAGTGTGTAGGTCATTATGCATCTGGACTTCCAACCTTCCTCTCTCCTTAGCCCAGTGCCCAGCTCCAAGGCTGTAAATTAGAAGGACAAGTTGTGTGCGGCGATCACTGTTTATTGCTGTGTTTAAATTCACCCTCCACTCAGAGCAACATATTACGGAGTGTAGCTTAAAAAAAAGAGAGATGGCATTTAATATAAATGATCTGGTGTTGATTGTGATGGATATACTATGTAGAGACACCTTGCCTTCAAGGGCATCGAGGGATAAGCTATCATTTTCTTCCTCGTGTGCATGAGGGGAAGAATGACGGAGGGTCCAATGTCATCACAGTGTCTACAATAACACACCGCAACTCACAGGACAACACACAACCTGATGTGCAACAGCAGTTTGTTTTTACAGGCAACATGAATTGTTCTAGAGAGTTGGCGTGGTTTCAAATGTACAATGAAATTGTGGGCTCTTAGCATTAAAGCGTGGAGTGAGGAATATAGGTTTACTAAAATGGAGAGCCATCTTAAATTGTCTCCTTAGGGATCCCTCTGTGTTCAGTAATATTCTTTAAAGCACTGTTCCACATTTGATGGAAGTCAATTAACTGCTTCCCACTGTGAACAGATTCCAAATGATTTCCCTCTATTCATGGATTTATGATAAAAATTCACCACCATTCAAAGATGGACCAAAATCTACATGACCTGCTGGCAGGGCCTTTGATGCAAACCTTGGCCCTTACTCTTTTTCCTGGCATTGCACTACACACTCAATATTTGCATCCATGTGTTTCTAATCTTCATTCATCCCAGTGTGCTTTAATAGCACCACGGGGGAAAAAATGTGCTGTTTGTGTGTGTGGGAAAGTTATGGTTTGATATTTTAGGACCTCTCAAGTAGCCTCTACATTTGTTAGAGGGTCCTCCTCATGATATTGAAGAGGCTGAAGAATGACCACAGATGGCATAAAAGACTTTTAAAAAATATTAAAAGGAAGATAGCAATTTGGTAACACTTTTTGCATCTATAATGCATTATGAACATACTTATAATGTAGCATAATGTGTCTATAGTGCTGTGTAATCATAATTTTACCTTAAACATAAAGGCTTCACAGAAAGTGTTACCATTAATTTTTAATGTTAATTTACCTTTGAATCCACAATATTATATACTGGAATGAATACTGTAAAGCATACTCCATGGTAATAATTTATATGCTTTAAAGTTATCACTCTTACTTGCAATAAAGTGATTGGTATTTTTTGGTTGCAATATAAACTGCCTGCTTTTGAACAATGGACATAAAAACAGTCAATTTTACATAATGAAAAAATGACTCGTAGAGATATACACCTGTAATTCTGTATCTGGCTGAAAGAAATTCTTCTGTGCTTATTGATTTGTTTGTGCGATTCTTTTCTTTAAATAATGTTTCTTTCCTCATAAAAACCCTCCAAGGAACTTTCATTTTGTGTTGCAGCATATTTGGACAAAAGCGGTACTGCTAACTGTTGTAAATAACTTGTCCAGCATGAGCATTTATTTTGGAATAGAATGAAAGAAACATGCCCATTATCTGCACAATACCAGTTTGACCATAGTCACAAAATATAGCAATTATATACCATTATATATTATACTGCCAGCTGTAAAACATTTTGTTGATGATTTTATCTGCTGTCGTAGGTAAGATGTGAGGCATCAGTATTGAATTTAGACTGCTTCATAACCAGCTGAAAGCTCCTCTTAGGGACTTTAAAAAAAATGGATGAGATTTGTTGTCAAGGATCATTCAAAATTGTAAGTGATTGATTTATTACCTTGATACTAATTAAAATAAGTTGAAATAAATAAACACATGGTGCTGTTTCATGCAGAAACTAGCCCCATGTGTTTAAGTGTGCAACAGTAAACAGGCTCCTCACTCTGCAGACGAGTCAGTGACCTTTTGTCCCACATTTTGCTGAAGCTCCTGCATTCTTAGTCTCAGTTTTACCTCCTCTCACCTTTGCTGATATTTTAATAAAGAGACTCAAAGTGACCCAGCTTTATAAACCTGTGCTCAGCATAATAAGCCCATGTTAGGATTAATGAGATACCCAGGGCATTATTTGTTATCTTACATATCTTATTGATTGCATTGTCTTTCATCTTTGCTAGTCTACTCTCTCTCTCTGTTTCTCTCTCTCTCTCTCTCTATCTCTCTCTGCTTACTCTCTTTCCACCCTCTGGCTGTCTGTTTTGCTCTTTCTCAGTCTCGCTCACTCCTTCTTTCCCCCCGAGTCCCCTGTTCTTGGTTATATGGGAGTTGTTGAAGGTTGAATAGTCATGGCATGCAAAGTGCAAGCTTGTATAACTACGCTTCCATTACCTGCAGCGTGTGTGTGCTAATAAGTCATCTTAAGCCAATGACCCGTATATATCAAGCTTCTTAGGAGTAGCGATCCAGGATCACTGCCCATGCAGGTCCCCTTAACCATCTTATTTATAACAGACTTCAAAGGATCAACTCATTCTCGATCAGGCCTCCCACTTTGAGATGTCTGGCGTAAAGCATCCAGCTGCAAGGGAATTGAGAGTCACACACTGACACACACATGAATATACATGCACACACATACACGCATATGCACACCCTCAGTACGAATAGTGCCTTAAGTGTTGATTGACCTCGTCTCAGTTGCAGGATGTGAGAGCAATGCCTGCAGGAAGCTGGACGGCCGCATTTTGTTTGATCACATCCAGCAGTGCGGCCACTGGCAAATTTCAAATGCTGCTCATTTGTTGAAGGAAAGCTCGGCCGTTTAATGGAAGCAGAGAGGATTGGAAGTGACACAGCATAAACAGGAACTGTCAAACAATTAAACAGTGTAAACAGCACAGATGAGCCACTGATGAATCTGGCTGTCGGAAGCCATTTAGCCAGGCTATGCCAAGTCATCTGAAAGGTGCCTCTATCTGTCCGTCCTTCTGTCTGTTACAGTTTCGCACACTGACAGACACATTTAGGTATTTGTACAAATACGATAGCTATGAAGACCTGTTTTTACTTCATAGTGCATGTTATGACTTGCCTTCCAATGTGTACATGTGAAGCTTAAATTGGGGCATGTTTGCTCAGATGCTGCCTCTTGAAAAAAGAGTGATGTTAGCTGGTGGAGCCTGGGAATTTGGGAATATGCAAAGTAAGCACTATCACTAAGGCTATTAACCTTGACACCATTATGCAAAGTAGAGAAGAATGGCACTAAATAGAAAAATAGACTTCATAATTTCAAAAAATTACATTAGAACCTGTGAGCACGTAAGAGAAGAAAAGGTACAAGTCTTGTTGATAGCAGAACATTTCTGGAGCACTGAGGAGCACGGTTTCTTTGTTAGTCCTTTGGTCAACGTTGTATGTTTGTGATAAATGAGCACTCCTTCTCTATCATGTCAGGGTCCCTTGACCGACAAATAGCGGGTTAATGACAATGGCTAAACCATATGGTAATGGCCCTTCACAATGCTTTGCTATCAATGACACCTAAAACCTGCAGGGCAACTATTCATGTGAACTATACAGTCCTCTTCATAGTAAGTGTCTACTGTGTATTGTTTGGGATGATTGACTATCTTATTAGCATTATATTTGCTGCTGGATTATTCACCCTAATCTATTGTGCCTCATTAGAGGAGAGGATATCCAAAACCATTTCACTACACAATAATTAGACTAAGTTAACTTTGGGTCATTGTGTTTAAGCTTCATAAGTCCTCACTTTCAATTTGGGGCTTTTACTTGAGTGGATTTACATGTTCAAAAACATTATTTTTTCAAGACTGACTGCGAATAAATGCATTGCATTTGCATAAAATGCTAAATATTTGTAGCATTTTGGCCTTTTGTTCACACCACAGTGGCATTTTGAGTTAGTCTGAAAAAGCAAACTTTTTAAATTGATGGCAAAATTTTGAAAAAAAACAAAAAAAACCCCCCCAAAACCCACTCATATATTTCACATGTTAACAAGCAACATGCAGTTTTTGACCTGGTCCCAAGTTGAGACAAGACAAACAAAAACTTTTTTCCTTTTTTCCACCAGCTCACGATCGCCATCATCCTTTTTTGTTTAGACTCGCTGCACAATGGAAAATATTTGTACGCAGGCGTCTGGTGAACCTTCGTAGTGATTTTAGAAAGTTAGAAAACCATCTCTTGGCCTGGCATGCACACCTCAGCATTGTGGATCCATGTACATGGGGATCATTTTCACAATGTTGTTGTTCACATTTTTTTTAATAAGTAAAAAGAGAACATTTCTGGTGCAATCGAGGCCTGAGGCAGCATCTATACTGCTTCATTTTCATCTTAGTTTTTAAACACTTTTAAGTTACCTTTATACTTGGCATGCATAGTAGAAATTAGAGCCCCAAAAATGGAGACTTTTGCAAACACTACTGACCCCATTTAGTTTAGCATTTTATCTCACCTTCAGTCTGTATGAATAAACAATACAACGTACCAATGTTTATATTAACTGCTGTGATAGACCCAGACTTTTTCATATTGTGTTTACAAAGCCATTGTCTTCATATCATGTGTAAAATGGAAGATATTGTGGAACGAAACAAAAAAAGCCACATCTTAAATGTGATGGTGTGCACCTGGGTTTCATGTGATAGGACATCTACCCTGGTGAATTGAGATCATGTTGCCCATGCAGTATATCTCTCAAACCTTGGGATTAACTTTCTAATCTTCGCCTAATTCTACTTCAAACATCCTAAGACAGACCAACATACAGACACATGCAAGCGATATCTCCCGAAACTCTCATCTACACCCCATCTCCCAGTTGGCAGTGACCAGAATCCAGAATCCCCTCTTAGCTGTGTGTGAAATGTAGAATAACTCTCCCCTGTGCTAATCCAGACCCATCCATCCCCACAGCACCGGCCTGTGACAGATACAAAGTTACAAAGCTGCTAATCTCAGTGCCCCTGTAGCCTGGGGGTCAGTGGGGAGCTCCTCTGCCTAAGCAGGGCCATCCTCAGGGGCCAAGGCAGGAGATAGCTAGGCCTCAGCCTCAGCGTCAAGCCCTGCCTGTCGGATTAATGCACCTAGAGGGACATGGTGTTTCTGATGGGCCGAGACTCAAAGGATCACTGGCTCACAACACACGGCACAGAGGAGAGTCTCTGTAGACTCAGAAAATGTACCACTGGATTGGATAGAGGGATAAAGACCAAAGGAAAGAGAGAAAACAGACATAAAAATAAAATGAGTATGTTGTGTTTACATGTTAAACTTGTAAGTGTGAGTTTAGCTTGAGGGCAATATGTTGAATAGCAGACGAGAACTCTAATTGTACATTAGCACAGAGAAACATGCTCCCATCCCTTCCCTGAAGGATGCAGCAGTGCACTTACATGATGATGGAGAACTAATTCAATAATTAATGGTGATAACCATCATCAGCAGCCCAAATCGATTCTTATCTTTGCCTGTGTTGAGCAATGCTACATTTTTAATGTTCTTGTCATTTTGATTAAGATCATGTCATTGCCTTTGTCCTCACTTATAATGGGAGTCAGAGAGCTCCGAGAGCAGTTTTTCTGTTTAATTAGCCTGATCCAACAAATAGCATCCTCAAAGCTATCACACATATGAACTTGCGTGGGGCGACATTAAACTGCAAAAAATCCATAAATGTATACATTAAATATGTCTGTGGGAATCTGCATTTATGATCGGGGTTGTGGCAGTAAAAGAAAGCCTTGCCTCAGTGTTTTTAAAATCAGATTTAAGTGCTACATGAAGCAGCACTTTAACTTGCATGATGTTTATTACAGTCATTGAACAGTAACGATAGAATGTTGGAGGAAAAGGGGCTTACTGAAGGCTAGGTTATGAGCTATGGATTTTACATACATGCTAACTTGAGCTAACAAGCAACATTAAAAAACTGAACATAATTTCAGACGCATCTATTTGTCAGTCACTAGCTACTTAAATTGGGCATACACTACATGACTTTCACAATCCTAACAGATTATAATGACTGGGAGCATACACTAATCGACTGGCTACAGCAGATTATTTTAGCACCATTTATGAATTGGAGATTATGCATTCAACGACTGCGCCAGATGAGAGATCACAGACTACGCAACTTGTCACTATAACTAAATACAAAAAAACTCTCAACAAAACACCTGCAAGAGTAAACAAACCCTCACTCCAGTCCAGAAGGTGGTGGTAATGCACCTAAAAGTTGTTTGCCAACCTTCATTAAACGACAAAAGATGAGTAAGACTCCTCGGATTGCACAAGGGGCTGGAGATGAGTAAATCAAGAACCTTTTGATAACACCATATACCATATCCTGCTCATGATCCCACTTCCGCTTATTCATTTCCTATAGAGTGTCTTAATTTTCGGAAAAATATGAATGGTAGTCAATAGAAAGGGACAAATTATTTTTTGATCCCGTTTGGCTTGTTCTCTGAATTACACATATGATGGTTGGCAATTTTTTTAGTTAAAGAAAGTCAAATTTTGTCCTCCAACAGTGAAGTAAAACAATGTTTTTTGAGAGACCACTCAGTGAACTCCATGTCTCATCTTGCGCAATTTACGTCACCAACGCTTACATGTGCATAGCAGAGTTTCTCATTCTTTCAAAATGAGGGAAAATGTATTAAAAGAGGTAGAAATCATTAGAAGCATGAGCATGTTGAGAGCTGCAGCTCAGCAAACAGAGAGTTAGCCAGTTCTATAAGAGACGATTGTTACCACGTCACCTGAGCGATGATTGGGTGTGTAGTCTTTCTAAATACATATTTTCAAAGTTTTATACTTCAGCAGTTGTGTGATAAACTGCGACTTTCTCGACTTGCAAAATTATCTTTTAAAGTGACAAACATCATATTTGGGAATGGTGGTACAATTTAAACGGGATCAAAAAATAATTTGTCCTTCATTGAGTACCGTTCACAATTTCTCTGAAGTAAAGTCCCATGGGGTCCACCAGAAGGGGTGTGACTTTGCCACAATTGGTGCTACGCAGTAGATGTTGTTTGGTGACTTGTGTACACTACACGACTGCATCCAGAGTTGACTCCGAAAAATTAAACGTTTGTTATGCTCCGACTCATGTTAGGAGGAGTCTCTTCTTCTCACACACTTAGAGATTTCTGTGCCAACTTGCCACGCTGACTGCCCACAACTAGTGATGACTGGAGCAGAGTAGTGCGGACTAGGCACTGTTTTGAATCCTATTAAAAATCCTGTCTAAAGTCATGTAGTGTATCTTCCGCTTTAGTTTGACGTCTTTTATATAGCAGATTATTATTTGATGCAGCATCTTTAAAAAGTCATGCAAGCTCCTTGTTTTATAGCCTCAGCGGGCAGAGTTTGTTTTTAAATCCCACATAGCATGAATGGGTCGTGGGTTACTTAATGCTCTCTACTGTAACATGTGAATAATAAATCAACTGAGAACAAAATGCAGGATCTTAAAATTTACAGTAGAGTTTAAAAGGGAGCCTAGTCTAAATATAATATCATGAGTAAAGTATGAGTAAACAGTGAGGGGATGCTGCATAAATGCTCTTTCAGAATTTACATAAGTTGTCCCTCCGCAGCCCTACTTATGTTCTTAAACCATATTCATAAACCATTCAGTCGTTTATGGTTCTGGAAATCTATTAAGCATCAGAGGCATTAATTCCATTTTGTTGACTATTAAGATTAGGCTGCAGGTGAGCACTCTGAAGGTTAGCATGGTATTTAGCCAGCTAATTCCTATTTCAAATCATGCAATCACATTTTGAATTGGCACACACACACACACACACACACACACACATTAACACACTTATGCTCGAGCTTGCAACACAGCAGCATCAGTATCCTGTGGTAGATACACACCAAATGACTGGAACCTGAGGGCTCAGGCAGCCATGATGAGGAGGGATTAGGAGCTGTGGGTTGTCAGCAGGATGCATTTGTGAGCGAGCGTGCGTCTGCGTGTATGTTTGTGAGTGTGTACGTGTGTGAGGAAGAGAGAAATCTTGCTGTTTCGATATCGCATGCCTGCTGAATCTGGTGGGTGGAGGCTTTTAAGGCCTAAAGATGTCCTTGCACTTGAAATCCTGAAATCTGCTCAGAAAGTGATAAGGTATTAGAAAGGGATGCACAGGGAAATCGGGTCCAGGTCTCAAATAGTTTGGTAAATGTCAGAGCATGAATCAATTTCATGTCACCATCTTGGCAAAAAGTAGAAACTATTATTTCCATTTGCATGTGCAGCTTACAGGATACTTGCAATGTTATAGCGCAGCACTGCTTTTATATCACATCCATATTCTACAACCAATACGTTAAATGATAAAATCCTTTTTGTTTCTCAATTGTAACCCTGTTTCATATTCATAAACTCTCCACATGACATTTTCTCACTCTTGTGTGATACCCTGTGTCCACACAGCACTCCTTTTTAGAGTGCCTTCTCATCCAAGCTCTAATTCAAAGCCTAAAATTATGGCTGAGTTAAATGTTCTGTTCCTAATGCACTGAAATAATGCTAAATTACAGATGGCTGGTTTTATTTGTGTGAATAAATTTGTGAGCTTAATGGTTTGTAAAACATGTTTTCTGTGCGGAGTTTACAAACAGGGAAGGATGCTCGAATCTGTGTTATTCCATGAAATACAATTACCGTTAATTTAGACTACATACAATAATTAAGTGGAGAACAAAAAAAAATCCAGCTTCCTGCTGCGAATTGGGAAAAATAATTCCATAAACAGTTATGACTTGATTTTTTGTGCTGATCAAAAACCACTGAGGCATTTTTGTGGCAACAAGCCCCAAATCCTGCTATAAATAAATACATACCCTCCATTTAGTATAATGATGGCAAATGTGTACCATATCTGATCACTCTGTCTGAAAATTATATCTACTCCTAACAGATGGGAAAACACTGCCCCCAATTAGGCAGCACATGGCCAAGATCTGTCCATTTCTGGAAAGTAAAGCTGACATATTTTCCAGTTATCTGCCAGTATCTGACATTAATCTGGCAATCGAAAAAAGCGCTTGGCACGGCCTTCCATGCCCGTAGTGGTGTTTGCTTCCTGTCTGCATCATCGGATGATACTCATATAGGAACATATCTTTTTACTTTTTCTGGAGTGAGAGATGTTCAGATGCTTTGGATTTGAAAGTGAACACAGCCTGTTGCCATAAAAATGTCCGAAAGCATCTGAAAAACAGCTGTTGACTGAGTGAAAAAAGGGGCCAAACTTGCAGGCTTAGTTCTGTACTCTGTTTGCAATGAGCACATTCATGAGCCCCATATTGGAATTGTCAATTATTTACATAAAGAATGATATGAGAATTATCTGTCAGTTTATCAGCATTACATATTCTGACATGCTAAATGTGTTATGTTGTCGATGGTGACAGTTCAGAACATGGGGAACTGCTGGTAAGCAGACTTGATCAAGATTGAGTGCAGCAATAATCAAACAGTATTGGACTCAACACCTGCTAACACTGCCGAGATCTCAATTGTCCCCCCACGTGAGAAAGACGGGTTTTATCAAATCAACAGAGCAGTGGTAGTGTGGTGTGGTGTTGGCAAGGGTGTGAGGTTATGGCCCCCACGTTGCCCCCCTCCTGTTGTTCTCCACTTACCGCACGCAGCACTCATCTCACGCCACAGAACAGAGGAAAAGGGGGAGTTTCAGGAGGCCGTGAGGAGTCTTTTATTTTTAGTTAATGATTGAACAAACAAGCCTAGCCTCAGAGCTGTGCCCTCTGGTGGGTGTGGCTGCCCCCGGCTGGGGGAGCTGCTCTCTAATAAGCATCCTTTCACACAAAAAAAGCCCAATATTTGCTCAGCAACTGGAGGAGGAGACGGAGGAGCCGTTGGGGAGCAGGATATTGGTTGGCTATGATAATGCACATGAAGACCAAGCGGTGTATGGGGGGGAGATTGAGGGATGGACGGAGCTACAGAGGGGGAGAAAAGGGGATGGTGCACTAAAGGAGGAGGAGGAGGAGCGAGGGGATGAAGTAGTGGCAAGTGCTGATGGTTGGGCAGGGGGCCTTTTCTGCCACATATAGCACTACAAGGAACAGATGGGGCCTGATAAATCCTGAAAGGGAGGCATTACCTGCCCAAGTCACCAAGCAGCCACAATTATCACAGGGCTCTGGGTTCATTGTCAATTAGAGTGGCAGTTAAAGCCAGGCAGCAGCTGTGGCAGATGGCTGGGATCCAGAGAGGCTGGGGGAGCCGGGACAGAGGCCAGCCCCCAGGCTCTCTCTCTCCATCTCTCCTCCTACTTTTCTTTTCCATCTCTCTGTTTCTTTCTCTAATACAGCGAGGTCTGCTTTAGAGCACTTTCTCATTTTGTGTGTGTGTGTGTGACAGGGAGAGAAAATGAGGCAGAGTGAGAAGGAAGTGTGTAGTGAGGACCACGGACACCACTCATTAGAGAGATTGCAAGAAAACAGTGTTGTTTGACATGGATTTTTTTTTTTTGTGTGTGTGTGTGTGTGTGTGTGTGTGTGTGTGTGTATACACTGATTGAAAAAAAAAATCCCAGATCTACAGAACAGCATCTTTTTTGATGAAGTCAGCAAATAGTGCATTCATTATTTGAATGAACAATTAAGATTTTTCCATTTTTGCCTTTATAGCAAATGCCTTGGCTGTATTCCTGACCACAATAAGTAATTTATGGAGGTGAGATCATGATCAATAGTAGAGGAGTTGTCTCAATACATACGTGCAATGTTAGAAGGATACGCAGGCTCTGTCACATGGAGGACTAATTAACTGCACACAATCATGTGGTAACAGTTGCTATTTATTGCAAGTGTTGTGCATTTTCACTGCCAATATTTTTCACTCAAACAGCGTTGGAGGAAGCACAAAATCAAGATGTGCCTTAGTGGATTTGATCATGACTCCGAGTCCCTTCATGATGGAGAGCAAGAGACTCTATTTGGTCATAAGTTTAGGCACCAGCACTTTTTGTTTCTGCTCTCACCCGTTACAGTGGTTATGTGCCAGCAGCTGGCCTGTCATCTCTGTGAGGTATATGGGCAACTGAAGGACAGCCTTTTGCTGAGTTTGTCCCCATGATCTTCCAAGTAGTCCCCCCCCCCCCCCCCCCCCCCCCCCCCGCCTCCCCGGCCAGAGCCAAGGCTCACCAGCAGGCTTCACTTTCAGCAAGTACCACCATTCATCACCAGGCAGGGGTGCTGGAGGGAGGGGTTCAGGGGGGTGCGGCAGGGGGCCAGTAACGGGGCAGTGTGTGCCCCTCACCCCTCCTCTTTTCTTCTCCACAGGCTGCTGAGAATATAGGCCTCTGCCACAGACAGCAGCCACACTCCTCTCTTACACCCCTTTACAATGGAGCTCTAAATTTATTCAAGGGAGGAGAGACCTGCTCCCTTCTATTGCTCCCTTGCTCCGTCACCCTTGTCTCTTGCCTCCTCGTTTTCTGTTTTCTCACTCTGTCACCCCCTTTCCCTTGACTCTCCTCCCTCGTCCCTTTACCCTCACCCTTCTCTAAGCCGTGGTCCCTTTAGCCCTTTTCTCCCCACTGGGGCATCATTCCTCCTACTTTGTTCCGCCAGTCCCGGGCCCAGCGTCTGGGCTGCCCTGATAGGAGAGAAGGAGTAGCAGCCTATCCATCTGCCTGCCCGGGGCCTGCCAATGAAGAAAGAGGAGCAGAGGTCCTCATTCATAACAATAGCCATTAACAATGCTAACAGCACTGCTGTTGCTGCTGGAGAGGCTGGGGAGCAAGAGGTTGCAGGGACTGGGACAAGGGGCTGGAGGGCTGGGACAAGGGGGCCAGACAGTAAAGCATGAGCGGGGGGCCTGGGAGGGCCTGTCGCCGGGCAGAGTTTGAGATTGCAGAGATCCGATAGGTTTACAGGACGGACAGCGCTCTAAAGCATGTTGTTCGGGCGTTAAGCAAGCCCTCAGAGTCTCCCAGGCCTGTAAAGAAATATTGATTTCCCCTCTTTTTTCTGCCTTGTGGTCAGACAGCATGTGAAGTTCTGTCCATGTGTAGCTCGCCGCTCTCTCATATTGCCTTGTGGCCTCATGCCCAGTTATTTAGGAGTCTGCAGCTTGGCAGTAGTTGTGTCAGGGGTTGCGGAGCATCTGCTTGAATGGACAAAGCAACATTCTCAAAACAAAACACTACAGGTAAAAGGGTGCAGATTTTAATTACTTGATATCACTGTGAAACTTTCCCATTACATACAAACAATTATTAACTAATCAAATATGCAATGTTTTGCATACATTCTCAGAATAGAGATCTTAACTTTGGATGTAGGGCTCAAAATTCTTGCTTCATGCTGCTGACATTTTTTTTAATCACTCCATTTACCAGGAAAAACTGTCAACAGTTTTAAAATGCTAATGTTTAATATCCTCTTAAGCTGACCTTGGATAGAAATTAGATTTTGCGATGTTTTTAGGAATAAAATGTTACCCAAATCAGGCATAGATGATGTATAAATAAAACTCTTTGTAAAAAGCTCCATATATATGAAAAGTGCTGAGTGGAGATTTTTGACTAAGATTGAGAAAAAAACTAATTTAGAGAAAATGGCATAAAGACATGTTGTAAAATCACATAGATTTTAAGACACTACAGGTAAATAAGGTCAACATTTGAACTTACAGATATCACCTTAAAACTTTTCTAAGTTAATTACTCATATTGAAAGAATAATTTTTAGGCACTACAAGTTATCTGATTTTATTTTTACATGTGCAAATTATGTTCTCTAATTAGAACAGAACAGAAAGCTGAACTAAGACAAAGGAAAACACAAAAAATACTCATTCAGGTGTTTGACTGGTCTAGATGCAAACAACAATAAGGTGTTAAAACAGCTTAAAATCTTAAAATTGGTTAAAAAGATTTTTTTGCAACATATATGACAAGTATAGACTGCATAGCAACCTAGCAACACCCAAGGAAACGACCATTTACTAAGCATGCACTGCATCAGCAAAAACTCTGTACAATATGGGTGAACTTACTGACAGTCTCACAATAGCTGTAACGATGCCCAAGTAGGCCAAATTTACCTCTGGTACTTTCCCGGCTTCCCTCCTGAGTTTTGACACATTTTCACATTTATCAGGAATGCCTATCTGTCTCCAGTAACAACAAAAGGCACCCCCTCTAAAGAACAACACTGCATGGAGCCTCCTGTGAAATGCTTACAGTACGGGCCCTCCCTCACCGCGCCTCTCATCCCTCCAATCAAACTGTCAAAAAAGCACAGTCCTTTGTATCGAGTGTTTTAATTAGATTTGGATGGATTTCAAATCTGCTCTTGTTTCCTGGAATGATTCGGAGTGAAAGAAGAAACCCTACAACAAGATTAACCACTAATCTATCCTTTAGTTACAGCTACTGAAATCTGTCCATCTGCCCGTCCATTCAAACTGAGCTGGAGCTTTTGTAGGTATTAAAATTTACATTTTATCTTTGGCTTCTTTTATTTAGGCAGAATTAATTCCTCATCTTATGCAAGGCATGTGAGGACATCTGGAACATACAGTAGATTTACATGTGATTTGCTTTTCCTTCAAAGATATATTTTAGTCTTGCGGTCCAACTTGCTTGCAGGCGGCGACTATTGTGGGCGTAACTTAACCTGATTAATCGACTGTATATCACTCTCCTATTTCTTCTCCATGCAGTTTGGTATAGGTATGCACTTGATCCTCTCAACATGCTTTTATCAATACAATTGAATTTGGCTACAGGGCAGTGAAACATTCTGTATACCATCAATAATTCTGATCAATACAATGCTGTTATGGCAACTTATTCTAGGTGGCACAATCAATACTGCACATCGTCAACATTGCTGTCTTCCAGACTAAACGTCTTTAGCATCCAGTGTGAACTTAAACAATCTCTCTTCATGACCTGCAGACCTAAAAGGCTAAAGGCATGACTACATATGAAGCTGTGGACAGTTTTCACTGCTGCAAAAACCAAAGCATAAAGATTTTTCTTCTCTGGCTGGTTTAACTTTTTTCTTCTTTTTTTAATTTTGTTTTTAATAATTTTTTTAGCAGCAAACACAGTGGATAAACAACTTGATGGTTCACAAGGAAATTGCCTGGAAACCTGATGCAGACTACGCATAATTTGCTGACAAAATTGTCAATGAGTTAATGATCATGGAGAATTGGCAGAGCGCTGCGGCTTTTCAATCCATCTCTGATGTTTTCATTTCCATTGGCAGGTGCTGATCTCTCTCCCCTTGATGGCAACAAAGACCTTGTACTAACACATAATTGTCTGCTGGTCACAGAAAAACATCGAGACTGGAATGAAGTTATTTTATTTGCAGCAAAGTTACAATCGGCCCTCAACATCATATTTGGTGAAAGTTTATTGTTAGCGATATTCAGTTGGTTCCATATTGTTGCCTATGTAATTTATAGCTCTGTGGATCCCTGGCTGGCAACTTAAACAGTTATTACAGCAACATAATTGTAGTGTCTGCTAAGTTTAGAAAACTTTGATTTCTTTTCTGAATAAGTAATTGTTTAACAGTACAAAGGAGAATAAAACAAAGACAAGCAGAGTGAAGCGGAAGACACAGATGGTGGCAACAAAGACAAAGTTCTAAAAAAACAAAATTGAGATCTTAGTTGAGTCTTTTCTCTCATCAGTTCTTGGACAAAGAACAACAGCCGTGCCTACAATTAGTGGTTCTTCATTACAGTGCAAGGGGCTGCCTTTTAAAGGTACCCATGAGGCAAAGAAATACGACCCAGAAAATCCAGCTGGAGTAACAGATTAATGCATTTAAAAGCTTAAAGCCATGAAAACACTGCACAACAGTTTGTAATTCTCTCAAACCAGATTTTTATAACTCAGGAAAGTTTCACAGGGGTTAACACTTCATCTTTTGTCACTGTAGGTTTGAGTGCAGCCTTATGCTCAAGAAATGATATCAAGAGTTGATTTTATGCAAATTTGCTCATCTAATAAATGTTGAGACTATGGAGCGAAAGGTTTATAAAGATCTCTGCTCTCTGACAGGTGATCAACTTGATCCTGGAGGCTGACTGAGAGAAAAAGGTGCTTCCCTGAGAAACCATCTGTGATGTCCGATTGATTGACCGAAGCTACGTAGCTACCGTCTGTTCCATTTCAGTTCTAATTTTGTCCAAATTTTACTGGACTCTCTAGTGTTTACAATGGAAATCAGTGTAATTGTCTGTAATGCCTGTGGCCTTTCAATCCTCTCTCTCAGCTCATGCATCCTGTTAATCTCTACTGTCAAAATGCTCTTAGTCTGAATTCACAATGGTGTGTAGTAATTTTTGTTAGAAGAAATGAATATGTACTCTTTTCTAAAGAACAAAGAACTCACCTCTTGTCTAATTTTACCCACATCTCTCCTCTGATACTATATTTACACTGTGTCATTAACTCACACATACTATAAATACATTTTTAACTTTTTTTCACACCTCAACTCACATGGCCTCTTAGGGATCCTACAGGAAATTAAGATTTTCCATCTGTTTGAAGCTGAAAGTCAATATGCATTTGTTTTGTATGGTGTGAAATACTCCAGTGGCTGCTTTGTACCTGACTGCTAATACAGAGGCCCAAACATCCTCAAAGGTAACTTGTGAGATTCATTATTCAAGCGCTTAGAAGCAAATTATTTCTTATTTGCTGTAGCTGAAGGCAGTATTTTTCCCTGGCAGGAGTTGCCAATAGAATACAACTTAGACCCCTGAGGTTTACAAGGGCTTGCATTTCCTAGCAGAAGTGGAGCAGCATTTTCAGGACAGGCAGCACCCTGAACCCTCGACCCTCTCAGTACAGACCGGGGATAATCTGTGCAGACATTCTGGCTCCTTGTAAAAAAGAAAGAAATGCTATTCCATTTATGCATTTTGATTCTTATGGCAGCTAATATTTGTAGAACATCAGGGTCTTTAATGATAAATCAATATCTCTCCATATAGCTTCGTTTGCCTGCTTCTTATAACCAAAAGCGGCCATTTCCACTCCTCACCATTTTCATAGAGAAACTTGCAGATGCTTATAAAAGCTGCAAAACATCTGCACATAAAATGCATAGTTGCCATAAAAATTTTATAAATCAAAAACAACCCACTTAATTTGAATAAACAACAGCAACTAAATTGCCTCAATACATCAAACTGTATTGATATATTGACAAATACAAATGTATTCTGGTTCTCTTTGCAAATCCCCTTTAAATTGGCTTTTAAACAGCTTTTTAGGTCAGAGGGTGACTTACTGCTGGTATCAAACCTGCCAGGCTGACCCTGTCACACAGAACATGAAGCCGGCAGACGTGTCCAAACAGGCCTCCAGTTCCTGCCTGTTTGTCCTTCCACTCTTTGCCCTCTTATAGCGTGTTCTCTTCTCTGCATACATAATTTAATATCACTGGCACTTTCAAAATGAGGCAAAAACATGGAAAACAGTGACCCTGCTTAAAAAGGGTGCAGCATTCCTCACTGTGCCCATTGCTTGTTTTTTTTTTCTTTAGCCTCTGGCCTCTGAAATGAGTTTGCACGACAGAAACGAGCAAATCTGCTTAATGTAAGAAAAAAAAACATAAATTACAAAACGTGAAAATGAGAATTTCTTTGTCTTTTTTTTTTTTCCTTCATGAATGCCTGCATGGATTTTGTGCACCGGGTGACACTGCTCAGTAACTGTAAGCTCTTGATACATGTCAGAAAGCATGAACTCTGTCTGCTGATAATGAAGCAGGTGACTGCTGTATGGCTTCAGAATGGTCTCAAATGCACAGTTTAATGACTGTGTATGTGTGTGTGTGTGTGTGTGTCTGTCTGTGTGTGTGTGCGTGAGATCCTTGTGTGGCTCTTTCGCAAGGCTCCTGTCAGGTCCGTAATTGACAGTCTAAGTGGGGCAGCCGAGAGGCCAGGCCCTGTTAATTTATTTTCTCAGACTCTCCATCCATATTTATGAGCCCCTGCTGTTTTGTCTATCACCGCCGATCAAACTTACTGTGTAATTGTACTCGCTAAAGCAAGAGAGCCACGTGTGAGTGGTCACTCGGCCTGTAACATTCACATTAGTCTTTATTATTTCATTAATGCATACCGCCAGACCAGGAGGGAGAAGCAGAGAGTAATAGAGAGCGAAAGAGAAAGATGCCAGTGGCAACCATGATTAGAGATCAGGAATAGAATAAGCTGCCAGAATCAGGTCATTATGCCAACACCCTCTGATCTGGCTGAAACTAATTGCTGTGGCTCCTGTGGGCTTGGGTCCCATCTCCTTTTAGCCCTAATAGCCACGTCTATCATGGCATGGCACAAGCTCATTCATCATGAGCCATCATTAATGCAATGATATTATAAACACAATAAACTCCAAGCTTAGAGGAAATACATTCTAATTTAAACCAATAATAATCAGTCTAATGTGTCGTCTCACTCTAAGATCACCTGCTATGCTTTAAGTCTGGTGACATTGGGTTAAATTGTATTATACTTACAAGGTCCCCACCAATATATGGTTTTACCAAAATTATTGGCTGATATTGGCCTATCACAGATATTGGTAGCCTCATATATGTTCTCTGATGTGCACAAATATTGAAACTGCTTCTTAGGGCCAGAAAAAAGGTTGGACTAATAATTCAGAATAGTGTAATTATTTAGTTTGTCCAGCAGAGGGTGATTTGTTATGTAAAAACCAGTAAGTGTTCAGTGCACTGATGTCTGGATTTTTTTGTTTTTGTTTTTATGTTAGACATCCTGCCACTATTGCATATTTTTGACACAAGTATTTAATAACTACATTTAGCCGATATTTAACATCAGTTGATATATCAGGATTTTCTTGCTCTCTGAAATCGGTATCAGCCCCAAAAATCAAATATTAGTCAGGCCCTGATATTTACCTCAGCAGGGAAAAGCCAGTACAAATGTAGACAACAAGCAACATGCAAGACATGCTGGTGTTTACATCCACTCGCCCCACTTTAATGAATTTAATTTGTTTACAAACTAACCGCAAGGAAATATTTGCTGGAGAGACCTTGATGTTTGTGGTGTTAGATGGGGGCATACCTGTATCGTCAGGGGTAATAGTGTAATTATGTGCTATTTTGATCCCATAAACATACATTCATTTCCATTCATTATGACTTGTTATGTTTTCATCAGAACAACACTGCAGCCTGATGTAAGCATGCATAATGGGGATTACTGTAAGTGGCCCGGTGTCGGCCAGCTCCAGTTTCTCTCTGAACTGTTGCTTTAAAAAGGCACAGTTCAGCTTTGCTTAATGCAGACTTGTGCTCACTTCAAGTAAAGTTTAGGATTGCAGAGATTAAGTAATATCAGTGACATTCTTTGCGCATGAATTATTTTACTCTGCAGTTGCTCGGAAAGAAATATTTAATACTGTTTTGGTTTTTATATTAGGTCCGGAGACTCAACAATGCATGCTTAAAAAGCAGCACTTAATGTGCGCTGGATAAATCATTTAAGGCGCTCATTTACTTGAGCTCAAAAGCTTTAATTTGCATGTTGTTTTCACATTTTCATCCCCACTCTTTTTTCTCTCCCTTTTCAAAATCTGATTGAGTGCAGTCGCTAATGGCTGCATTGTGAGTTATAAACTACAAATGAATTCTCTTCAGTCCAAATGAAACTTACTCTGATATGGGCTCCCAGCATGCATTGATGATTATAGAAACCCTCCCCGTGAAATTGTCTTTGTAATTGTCTCACTGCTCATGGTAAGCTAGATACTTTGCTAATAAACCAAACTGAGGAGACATCGAAGGCATTTAGATAACCTTGCAGAGGAAAATTGCTCTCCCCCCAAATGTTTTCACTTTTAAATTTTATGAACTGTCTGCATTTCATTTGGTTTGTTTTCACCAGTGAGTGTATCAGTTTTATTTTCATTGGATCGTTTTACTCCCCTCTCAAATCACACACAATAAAAGAGGTTACAAAGTAAAGAGGAGAAAAGGTAAATGTAAAATGTCTTCACTTCAATTTGTTTCTTCAAATATGTGGATTCTTTGCTTGTAAAGTGTTACGTTTGCTTTATGCTGCAACAATGCAAAGCAGATTTGTGGTTTAGCATCAGACAGTAAAAATCAACCAGGCCTGTAATTTCCTCATCTGCAACAAAACATATTCTCATTTACAGTCTGTGTACCACATGTAAAAGCTCTGACTCCATTGAAACTTCATCTTTCCTTCAGTTCTGAGGCCGGTCAGATCTTTTTTTATGTGTCCTAACTTGCTGACACTCCCAGAACAAGCAGTGTGTTCTGCATCAACATTTTGTCTGCTTGCATAATTAAAGCTGGGGTAGGCAACATCTGGAAATCAAGCTAGCAATAGCATGAGACTGCTAAGAAAGCAGCTCAGCTCCCCTCCCTGTTTTTGCTCTGGCTTGCATTTTATTTCATTTGTCAACACTCTCTTTTTGAAGTTCAGTTTGCACCAAAGACTCACAACAAGATGAAACAGTTGTGTGAAACAGTTGCAGGAAAAGTTGCAGCAGCATAAACTCGTCTGTCTCAGCTCGACTCAAGCCGACTGATAGTGTTGCCTTCAAGTCAGTTTGTCAAGTCGCCACAGGTCAGTTTTAGAATGTAAAGCATGTAACTTGTTTCAACAGCCAGTCAGCTTGTAGCGCCGTCACCTGTCACTAAGAAGTACAGCACAGAGCAGCCAATAGGAACACATGCTCTCTGAAATTACCGATGATTGGTCCAATGTCCTGTCACAGTCTGATTACAGAGCCAAGGAGAAGTGCAGAAGTCTAGTGTTCTTTCAGACCATCTGAATTACAATATTCTGAAAGGTTATTGTGGCATTTTAGCCCAGTGACAGCAAGAATAAACTGCCTACCCCTGCTTTTAAATTTTTAACCTTTATAAAAATTTAAAATAGCTTTTTTTTTTTAACATTCACTTAACTCAAGGAAAGATGAGGAAAGAGAGAGAGAGATGAAGGAAAGAGAAAAGGAAATTAATTAAAGAGAGGAGGCATCTTCAGACTTCTGGAATGTGCCCCAGGTGAAAAGCTGTCATTGGATTGACTTCTCGGAGAACAGAGGTTGAACCTGCATGCCTTGATTAATCAATGTGCCGTGTTTTCTCCCTGACTTGAACCCAAGGCCAAGCCATATTTCACTGAAACAAATTGAGCGGGGGACTGACACAGGTCTGACCATAAAACCAAAGGTAATTAGGAACCACTGGAAGACGTTCCATAAAAGACAGTGGGTCAGACACACTCAATAATACAGCCTGTACACTTGCACACAGACAAACACAAGCACTGGCTGCATGCAGACTAAGCACAGAGAGCACAGGAATATAGTGGTTGAAAAGAGAGACGATCTATTATGAATTCACTGTGTTGCAAGTGTGCAAATTTTGATAAATAACACCTTCGCATCAGGCCGGTAATTTGATTTCCTATGAGGTAATCTAAACTAATTGACACTAGAATTGAGTGAGCAACACACTGATGTTAAAGCTTCCTGGCACAACATTCACAGCGAGATGTGCTCGACATGTCAGGATGGAAGGAATACATTGCTTTTCCTGTGTGATGCCTGTCGGTTCAGTTGAGCAAGTCTTCCTCTCTCATCCAATAAAATGCCATCATCCTACTGTGAAGACCTCTCGGGTTTCCTTATGCGTCTGTCCCTTTTCTCACCTATTTGGTAACATGAGTGTTCATCATTTTGGCGAGTGTTGAGCAACAAAACAACACTGTGGGAAATCAGAGGAATTTTTTAGAAAAATAGAGCTTTAGTTGAGGAAGAAAAAGGAGGCCCAACAGTCACTTTGCCTAAATACCTTCGCTGCAGTACACCGCTGGTTAGAGGTCCCTTTTTTATTACACCACTGTCATGAAATCTGCAAAGGAGCATCTCTTCTGGCTCTGTGGTTAATGTAGCTCGAAAAGCAAATGGTCAGACATTCACTCTTCTGCGCTCTCCTCATTACAGAGAGAGACAGAAAAAAATAGAGAGAGAGAATTATGGTTCCTCTTCTCCCTTTCAGACGAGTATTTTGATGTTAATATCCACAGTGAGAGAAGAGTACTGCAGATTGCGCTGTAAGCATTTCAGACCACTGATGAAAAAACAGCTACTGTTATTAAATCTATATTTAGATGTATGGGGCAGCTCAGACCCTGTTGCACAGGACTCACTTGCCATATTAATGTTGGTAATTTTATTATCTACATATTGTGGAAAATGGAAATGTCAACATTTAAGAATAAATAATAATAAGAGGAGGGAGAGCAAAATTAAACAGTGGCTGTTTGATTGTACAAATAATAATGAGACCGAACTTGGACAAGTATGTCTTTAATTCATTAAAACCTCAAACGTTTGTGAGTATGTTATATGTACATCGTGTATTATGGATCTTAAGGTGCATTTCAACTATGAAAAATGTCCCTCTAAACTAGGAACCTTTTAAGGAAATCTTCGTGTTTCAGTCGCAGGAACCAGGTAGCCTAGTCCCAGAAAAGTCCCTGCTCAGGCAACATTACTTTTCAAAGATTCAGAAACTTTGGGAGTGGGGCCTGCAGTGCTGAAAATTCCTGATTTCCTGATTAATCGAGAACTCACAGCATTTTATTTTACCCGCTATGTTTCAAAATCTGCATCTAATGCTCAGTTTGTTTTTCCATCGTGGTTTGAGACTGTTTTTCATTCCATTGTGCTTTGAGATGGAGTCACAGAATTAAGCGTGTAGTGCAGTTACTTTTATTGCTTTTCCCTATGTCATCTTCCTGATTTGCATAATCTTTGCAGGACTTTAAGCCACTGTGGAAACGCAGATAACAATGGGCCACAAGAACCTTTTAGTTCTTTAAATAGAAGTCCCTGCAACTAAAGTTCCTGGTACTTTTGGTCAAAATGCACCTTTAGTTACTGTGTAACGTTTATATTGTTGGAGCTGTCTGTGTATGTATTGAAAAGCATTGTAAATATACTGTAAAGATCTGCCTGCAAGCCATTAAAATAAGTTGCAACACTTCCTTCCAAACATACAGTATATACAGACACATTATATCCATAACAATTACATATAAGTTATTTGTTCTTCCCCGGGTGTCCTAGTTTCTACAGTGCAATCTGTCTGCTGTCATAACAAAGAGAGACCACAGTTAGCCACAAGGATCAGTTCAACTTCTCACATAGGACTCCATGTGAAGGTATGCATGTACACAAAAACAAAAAAACTTGGCACTTGAATTTTCCAAAAACATTTATTTGGTCAGCCTCTGAACCGGTTCTATCACCAGTTTGGGGTTGCACGAGTGGCTGCTGTGGCAGTCAAGCAGACCTTCCAGATGGCATCCACAGCATATGTGGCATGACCTTCTGCAGCGCGGGTACACGGGGGCACCGCATCACTGTGCAAACAGCAGGCCGAGTCCTCAGATGTGTGTGGGCCCCCCTGGGACACGGCAGCAGAATGAGATGCCCATCACTCTGTGGCTCTGCAGATGCTCCTCACAACTGCCAGGCTTTCAGCTTCATTAGGCCTAGATCAGATACATATAGAGGAGTGCAGCCTGAGGCTATCGCTGCAGCCTCCCTGCCATGCACACACACACACGCACACACACACACACGGATGCATACAGACAGTCACATTTGGAATCATTTCTAAAAGAAGTCAATTTCATCAGTGGAAAGATGTGATAGCGAGGAATTTCTTTTTTGTGGTTTGGTGTTTTGAATTTGTGCAGGGGAAAGGAGATAAAACCCTTGTGACATGAAGGAGCCAGCGAGTGTGTATGGATACAGAAATCTTTTAATGAACAGGGAGAGGAAATTTGTTTCAAGTTTTACCAAATTATGATGGATACCAGTGATATGGGAATGTCATTCATGCTGTAAGATCCTCAAAACTAAGTCTTAGGAAAGCTTTTATTTCCAATAAAAATGACTAACAAGATGCTTCTTGAGACAATGACAAATAAACAGAAATGACTGAACTCGAAAAGGTCTTAACCTGATTCATTATCCTCTTTACTGAGAAGTGAATTTTGATTGATAAAGAGCAACATTCCCTGCTCTGTGAAAGAGGAACAATTCCAGTGAGCAGTTGGACTTTTATTTATCACCAGCGGAGACATTCCCCACCATGCAATATGTAATTAGTGTGTAATCCCCTGCCTTTTTAAAATGAGACCAAAAAATGATGATGCGGAACCATAATGAGATATTAATTCAGAAACACTGCAGATAGGCATTTATTTCCTTCTTTTCCCTCCCCACCTCAATAAAGCAAGTGCTGTATAAGTTATTACAAAGCTTTAATGTAGATATGGTTATTAGAGCAATTTGTACGAGCAACCAGTGTTTCATTTCCGCTTCTGTCTGTCTTTTTCTCATTAAAACCTCAATCCCTATCCATCAGTTGTTTGGAATAACTTGTTGGTGTAAGAGACATAAAGGAGTGCAAGAGGGAGTGTAGAGCTACAAACCTTGTGCAAATTTCCTGCCAAAAATGCACATTCGTACCCAGACGAGCTCCCTGAATGTTGTCACGTGTGTCCAATTTCAAACACTTGGCTCAATCATGTAAAATATGTCCCAGGTGATAGAAGCAGGTGGTCCACATTTCAACCCCCCACCCTCCTTAGCTACCGAGGCTGTTCCACTGCTCTGAAGTTGTGAATGTATGTGCGTGCATCTGTGCTGCTTTCTCAGATTGAATATTCGAATTAGAAAGAAATTATTCCAAAAGGTTCCCACTTTAGATTGAAGGAGCCCGGGCAGTTACAAATGAAAAATGGGGGCCGAGAACACAAGAGAATTGTCCAAATGTGATTAATATGAATCGCATTTGAATAATTATATTTAAATATTTGGTCAATCTATCAAAAAGCCAGCGACGATTTGTCTTAGCTTGTATTCTTCTCAGGAATTTGGGTTGACACTCATCACTTTTAATGTAAAACGCAATATTTAACCAAATGGCCTCGAGCGCAGCACTCATGTTATTAAATTATTACGCACGCTACACTGTTTCTAACTGAAAAGCTTATATTATTTTCACCATTCATCAAAATGCCACAAAGTCACCACAACACGTTTCCTTAATCAAAATTAGAAGAGCGTGCATATTTGGGTATTTTATACCCCCTGCCATTGCAGATTTTATTGCTCAAGTTTTTCTTAAATTCTCTCTTTAACAGACATCTGAAGGAAAAGCATTCAATGCAAGAAATTATGGGTCTTTTATACCTTCGGTAATGGCCGTCTTTGCTTTCCAACACTGAACTGGTGTTTGCATGTGCTGAAACACATTTGTAACCGGCACCGTTTCATATCTCACATTAGGAGGAGGAAAGGTGCTCTCAGATTGCTTTTTTGGCACTATGTCAAGAGTGTAATTGAGCATGTGTGTTTGCATGCATGTGTGTTGGAGTGCATGTACGGGTGTGTTTTGGAGTTGTGTGTGAGTTGTGAAGAAGGAGGCGAGAGAGGGGGGGTCATCCTGTTGCCAGGTAACAAGCCTCAGATTGACAAAGGAAGAGCAATTTAGGACTACTTTCCCCAGAAATCAATACTACAGGCCTGATGTGATGATGTGAGATTAGCCAAGGGAGAAAAGCCAATGTATTTGGCAGGGGGTTACTTCATAACCAAGAGAAGAGGGTGTGGAGGAGATTGCATCTGAACACTGAATATAAAGATATAAGGTCTGGGTGCCTGGCTTGTGAAATCCTGCTAAAATGAGACTTCTCCAGCCCTCATCTCCCTCAGGTAATGAGAACTTTAGCAAAGTGAACACTCATGGGGAGGAAAAAATCTGATTTTAGCTTTCTTGTTTAATACCGTCTGTCAGACTGTCGCTAATGTTGCCCTGGGCGAGGGGGAAAGCAGTGCAAGGCCGTAATATTAAAAAAGACTGGAGTAAGAAAGAAATGGAAGTTCAATCAAACTTTAGGTCAGTTGTGTTCATGAAGACTATCAATGCATTAAACATGTTCGGTGCCTCCTGCCGAAATTTGGAGGGTCAAAATTCACTGAGAGTGGAAAACTTGTGCTGAAAATATAACACTGTCTCATTGGATACAACTATGCTTTAATACAGGATACCGTTTCCTAATAACAACTTTGTAAAATATTTTAATTTTGTATTTCTACTGAATACATTTTAGTTATTTTAGCTTACAGCACAAATCAGCTAAACAAGCTGTAACCATAATAGAATATTTTTAATTGCCATGTTTTGTTGATTTCTGAGTAAAGTCTTTTTCACAGCAGAATCGGGTTTGGGCATTGACATGAGTTTCCCTTTAACAAAAGAGGCACAAAACCATTGATTGTATATGTTATTCATGTTTTTTTACAAAATAGAAATGCACTGTTGGGTTTTGGCAAGGGGCGGCACCTTTGCACAACGTGTAGGAGGCATTATGGGCTTTTTGTTTACAGCACTGTGACGTTGGCACATTACGTGGACTTACAACTCAGGTATCAAAGTAGAGTCTGGCAAATGATTTGCGTTCAGTCATAAAGCTCACCTTGGCAATGTCTAAAAAAAAAAAATAAAATATAAAAAGATAACCATGTGTGAAAGATGCCTAATATTAAATGAATAGGTGCTGAAGCACTGGAAGGAATAGTGAAGAGACACCTGTAGAAGAGACTGTCTATCTCTAAAGCCAGCAAAGCAGGAAGCCAATAAACAGTGTTTGAAACAGGAAATTTATCAAGCAGAGAGTGGAGTAAACCAGAGATAGAGCCTTTTTGTTGACCACCCCAGAAGTTAGCTCCAAGCAGGGCTTCACAGATATACAGTGGAAGCTGTGTACACAGCTTGTCCAAAGACATCCATGTTAGGTGAACTGGAAACTCTAAATTGCCCATAGGTGTGAATATAAGTGTGAATTTGTTTGTCTGTATGAGCCCCATGGAGACCGGCAACAAGCACTGTCTTTTCCAATGCATGCTGGGATAAGCTCAATGAAGCAGCTGTGACCTTGAACACAACATGCAGTCATAGATGGAGGACTTATGCAAAGTTTTTGTACAACAATCTTGTCAAGCTTTCAATGCATATACATATGGTTTGATGCAAAACAAAATGTATTAAAGAAAAACAGCATTTCCTGCATAAATTTCGCAGTGGTTTTAATTCCGTTAGAACTGCAAACTGTAATGCAGTAGTACATCCCGGAGGGCAGCAGGGGCAGATCACAGAGGCCCAGTCCCACCAAAGGCATTAAAATGCTGCTGTGTAAGAAAGTTACAAAGATGTGTGTTAACTGACCATTGTTAGAGAGACAAGTATTACTGCTATTTGGCTCCTGGACAGTGCTTATTTTGGACTCATATACTATGAAGTACATACGGTATATGTAGAGGAGTTTAGTCTGTCCTGAAAGTTAAAGAGAATTAAAAAAAACAGACATGAACAGAGACAGTGAGGCACTAAAACTGACCAGAAAGTGAGAACAGAAAAGCAGGTTGAGGGAAAGAAAAAGAGATATACAGAATGACTAATCTAGATGACTGGAAAAAGAGATGAAGGATTAGAGAGTCATTCACACGGGCTTCTTTCCGACTATAGTCCGCGTAACCGGACTCCTGTGAGGCTGGACAGTGGAGGCTCTTGATGGGCTGGAATGTGGATGCTGAGAGCACAGAGAGCAGATTGATGGAGGACCGAGAACGAGGAGGAATGTATCGACTCCCGGCCAGTGGGAACAGAACGGTAGCAGAGGATCACCATGACCTGTGCTGACACCTCTGTCATCGCACGTCCTCTCTCTCAGGCCAGGGAAAAGAGAGGGTAATAGGGAGAAGGAGGAAAGAGGAGGATGAAGGAGAAGGAGGGGTAGAGGTGAAGGGAGGTGGGTCTCCTCAGCCTGACCGCAGGAGGCAGAATGTGTCCAGATCCCAGAGGAGAAGCATGTGATGTGTGCAGCCTAAACTGCAGGGAAACTGTGCCAGCCTGTGATTGAGGAAAAAAAGAACAGCAGCCAATAAGCACAAATATTAAAATATACTTGCCTTCAGAGGACATCATGCAAAATCTAATTTCTTTCAAATTGGAGACATGACCGGTCTTGTTAAAAAGTGACCTTTAAAGACTTTTCTCTGCGACATTTTATCTGTGCAGTGCAAACAAAATGTGAATAATGGGCAAGGTGAGACATTACTTCAAAGGACTGTCACATCAGCCAGTCTGCAGCAGCATTCAGTATCCGCCTGAATCGCAATCAGCTCTCATATCAAGTCCATAATCAATTCATTGATCAGCGCCTGGAATGAAGTCTGGCGAAACAGAGTCACCCTGGAGAAATGAACTCCATAGTGTGTCTACTTGTCGTCCCTACACAATGATGAGGCAATCAGCTCTAATAAGCTCTCTCTCTCTCCTCCTGTCTGTCTCTGTCTCTCTCTAGCATCGCCTGCCATTTACCAATGTCTGCATCATTAGTCTGCCTGGACCAACCCTTCTGGACTGATGTCTCTATGTCAGGACCTGCCGCATTAGACCGCCTCTCAGGTGCCATAATTCACCTCAGTATGGGCAAAGGGTCAATGGAGAGATGAGGCCTGCTGGCCATTAGCTACTCAGAGAAAGACAGTGAGGTTGTGTCAGGGTCAGCGAGGGTCATCATTGTTAAGCAGAGTAGTGCAGGAGGGAAGGAAGGCAGGACATAGCGTTTGTATTAGTATGAAAGAAATGGAACAAGGACTAAAAGTGTAAAAAGGTTCATTATAAGGCCTGAACTGGTTGTCTAGGGGAATGAGAGGAGGGTGAGCTTAGTTGATTTGTGTTGTGGAAGGTGTGAAGTATTGTCAGAGCTAGTCTATAAGATGACATGGCTTGGTTTAGTTAGCACTTCCTGCAATTTCAGTGCACTTTATTTCATCGGCATGCTCTGCTTACAAACAATACTGCTCTCAGGGAGTCCTGGGTGAACATTTCAGCAAGAGTTTATATTTTATAGTGACTCTAAGGATGTACAAAGGCAAAACGATGCTTTAAGCTAACTGCCAAAACTAGTATGGCAACACTAGCCTGGTTTCCATCTCAATGTGAAGCAAATTTTTTGAAAGTTTTCAAAAAACGAGAAAAAAAAGAAAATTAGGTGTGTTTCTATCAAGAGGTGCGGGTAGATAAACTATGCTAGTTTTGTCAGAAGATGGCAGTATAGGCAACATACCATAACATGGCTGTAATAAAATGTAAAAGAAGTAGAGGTTACAAACTGGAAACAAAACAAGTA
>JAQLOL010000007.1:13619227-13644743 GCA_029783665.1 Naso thynnoides | reverse complement strand
TCAATTATTCTAAAATACTGTATGCAAGTTTGCACTCAAATGTTGCACTCAAAATTTAATCAAACTATGTCAAAATCAAAATATCGAGGGCTTAGAGCCAAAGCAACGTGAGTGTGATACATCAGATTTTACAGAGGAACCAGAACAAATTTTTACCAAACTTGAATCAGCTGCTGTTGCCACAGACTAAACACAACATTTGATATTTTTATGTGATCAGATTTAGCATCCCTACAAAATCCACATGCCACAGTTTGTTAAAAAATGTTTATCCAACATTTTAAAAATAGCAAAAAAAAAAAAAAAAAAAAGTGAGCTAAGCCTTTTCGGCACGAACATTTCCCAATAAACTAGTACAGAATATGGGCGTATGTAAGTGTACAACTGTAAGCCACATTCATCTGATTTAAAATTCATCAACTTTATTCAAAGTTAAATAAACACTGAAAAAAAAGAATGAAGATTTTAAAAATTTTAGGATAAAAGGAATGTATCAAATCAACTGATGCTGATTTTTCTCATATACCTCATGAACATCAACCTTTTTTAATACATTTTTGGAGTGCCCTTATTTTTTAATGGTTCCTGTTACTCTTTTTTTTGTTACTCACCTGACACGTTCAAGAGATATAAAACTCCTCATAACATTGTGGGATGCTTCCATTAGTGCACAGTGTGAGAAAGTCTTGTTTTCCCCGTGCACTGATTCCTGCAGGACTTGGGTACAATGGTTGTGGTGATTTGACATACTGGGTTGATCTGGCTGCTCATTGTACCACCTCCATCTTTTTGAAGGACTGGTCAGAGAGATCATACTTGAAGTAAACAATCTTGATGTCATCTTTTACATAGCAAAACCACTCGATCTTAGCCCAGCGAACAACTTCCTCATCTTCATCTTTCACTCTGACATTGACAATCTGACTTGAAAATGACTTTAAGTCAAGGAACACTGTATGGTTTGTTTCTTCTTGCCACTCTCACAAGTGTGTAGTGACTGTGTTGTAAAGGGCATAAGCGAACTAACGCATTCTTGGCACTGAACAAAACTCCACTTTTACTGTTATGCCTTTCAGTTTTCTTTTAATTACATTCTATGGGTCATCATTTCAGTTGTGTCCTTTTGGCACTGAAAAGATCTGACTGAGAGCTTTCATTTGATGTATAATACTCATATTCGCCCAACATCGCACTTACGCCCCTTGGGCTCTAAGCCCTTGATATGTAAAACATGAAATGAACACAAAATTAAAACAAACGTAATATTTTATATTTTCATGATATTCTGCTTAATTAAAGTATTACCTTTATGACAAGCCAAGAGGTACTCTATAACTGCTACCTAAAAACATTACAGCTATAAATAAAAGTATGAAAATCCATCTAGAGAGAGCAGCCAGTGTGACAAAACAAGCCTCCGTGGCCTTCAGTTTTATACACAATCTAGGCAGAGTGACAGAATTTTGAGAGGCAAAGTCACACTCAGACCTTGGAATATGTTATGCCATGGTTTGAGGAGAGAGTATGGATATTGCTATGGATATAGGGGAGAGGGAAGGAGGGGCTGAGTTTGCGAATGTCCCCTGTGACCAGAGCGTGCATGGCTGATCAGTCTGTGGCCTGGTCTGGCCCACGATGACTGATGAGTTGGCAGTGGACCTTGGAGGTTTGGGTGATAGCCTTTCAGTGTGTGATTCACGGGGAGCGCCCTGTGCACTGACATCCTCTCGCGCTGTGATTGAGTTCACAATCCTGTGCCATTCCTCCCAAGTATATATGGTTCCCAAATAAATAAATGGCAGAATCATGAGATCCCAACTGCAATACAGCAGCTGTAACAGTCTGGTATATATCCACTACAGTTCAGATAAGGTTATATGTATATTTCACTATATGCTAGGCCCATATATGCTCAAACTTGTAGATACTTGTAAATTGAGACAAGTATATTTTTATATTATCAACAATGAGGTAAATCACCTGTAGGTCCAGCTGCCAGTTAGCCAGCATGACAACTAGGACAGGTAAACGGCTAGCTTGGCTATTACCAATAAAACTATTTAACACGTAACACCTCATTTTCTTAAAACAAAAAAATGTAAACAGCATGTTGTTATTTTATGGAGAGTTATAAGGCAAGAAACAGTGTAGCACATTAAAAATTCAAGGTGAGCTAACCGAGTTTCTGCTCGTTTTCTTACTAACTCATGTTAAAACACCAGCAAATACTCTTAAGCAGCCCAGCAATAATTCTCTGTACAACCAGTTGTTGTTTAAATACTTTGTTTCATGACGACTAAACAGACTAGATAATATGTTTCAGGAGTTTTAGAATTGCATGTAGGCTGATTTTACTTCCAAAACTGTTCTAGTTGCTTCCTGGCTTATGCTAAACTAAGCCAACCTAAACTAAGCTAACTATCTCTTTGATGTAACTTCAAATTAAATGGACAGATATGTGAGAGTTATTTGTCAGTTGTATGTCTCATAACTCTCAACAAAAAAAATGTGTATTTCCCAAAATGTTAAACAATTCTATTTCTTCAAACTTATATCTGTTGCACTGACAGAAAAGCTCAGCGACACCCAAGATATCAACTTTTGCTACTTTGTCCTCTAACTCTTTTACTATTGACCTAATCATGGCTGATGTCAGCGTCCTTGTTATCACTCTCACCATCATATTGTCCTTCCACCACCTTCACTCCTCCCTTTATTGCATTAGTAACTGGTGAAACTCTTAAATCAGTCAGGTTTCTCGAGCGGTGACAGCGTCTCCTTTTGTCCTCATGCACGGACCTCTGGCGTAGCATTTGATATCATGTAAAAGAGGATTTGCACAAATAACTCCTTAATCTGCTACAGCCAGTTATGGGTGACGTAATTGTTGCTGTTAGTGAATAACGAGGCAATATGGAGGTGAGTCATTCCTCAGTGAGAATGGGGACTTAGCCAAAGTCTTTAAGCAGATAAGCCTGTTTGGACTAATGAATGGGCAGATTCAGAGATGTCATCTGAGATTTCTCATCCTCGTGTAAATGGCACCAGGACATGCTGAGGAAGGGCACTTGAGTGTACCTGCGTAAAACCATTAGAGTCAATAAAGGAATTAGAGAATATACAGTTTTACAGTTTATATTATGTTAAATCTCGTTAAGATCCTCTGGCAACAATATTAAAAACATATGAGGGACATAAACTGCCTTTGATATAGACAATAAAGACCTGCATAACTATCCAGTCGCTGTTGCACTAATATCAAAGCATCACTATCAGCACAGCAACATTTGTTTTTCACTACCGCACCCTTATTAAGGGTGAAATTAGCTGTGCTTACAATGAGTGAGAGCTGCACACTGAACTCCTCGTATGCTGTGGACAGAGATAGGGATCAGGGGAAACCAGGACGCATCGTCTGTCCAGACCTCAGATGTTCAATGTGAGTGCCGCTCGTCTTATCAGTCCCCTGAAATGGCCCTCTAATTGGGGACATGCTTCTATGAAATGTGTATAAATTGACGGTAATTGCTTTTGTATGCATGGAAATGCTAATTTTCCTCTATAATGGCTATCAAGAGAAACATACAAACTAGTTCAGTGGGTTCCTGTATCATAGACGAGAGAACAATAAATAAATGCAGGCCATGTGCACAATCCTAATGTAAAGCAAATGCAAATTTGAAATGGAACTACTATACCTCATCCTTTGGAGTGCCTCCTATCGTAATTACTGACTAAAACATACACGACTGTGGCCTCTCAATCTCATGTTTTCTCTCCAGAGGATAGAACGTGGATATGAAGTGCAGCATCAGAACATTTTTCTGAGGCAATGCACCCACTTGAGATGCTGACTGCCTGTGATAACTCCTGGGTTCAACGTCCCATAGGCAGAGCTTTGGCATAATCCATTCTCCATACAGATTTCTCTCACAGAAGCTGCTTTATCCCATTATCACAGGCATTATACAAATGTATACCGCTGTAATCCACACACTTAGAGCCCAATGCTTTTGGAAACAGCCATGTTGACGATGACAAACACCCTCTTATACTGCATAGCACAAATAGACTCACTCTGGTACAAGTCAGTGTAAGGAGTGAAGGTGTGCTGCATTCACAACAATGTTCAAATTAAAGTTGGGTTGTTTGTTCGTGGGGGTATGTGTGTACACATGTTGGTGCAAATGAGCATTCTGAGCAAAAATTACTTTCTGAGGGAGATGCTGCCTATAGAAACTTGATCTTGGCCGTATGGGGGTGTTTAACATATCCAAGGTCTCCAGCAGAGACACATAGAGACACAAGCGGGTCACGGGGGATGCTGATAGCTCTGTGAACTCAGCAGGTGGTTGAGCGCAAGATGTGATAACTAGATGTTCTCGATGACAACAGTGGTGGAGCTGGTCTGTCTCTAATGTGCTGTATTTGCCTAATAACACAGCAGGCAGCAGAGGTCTGGGTGTGATGAGGAAGAACCCTGATAACAAACAGAGAGGAAGATGGGCAGACATGTCCCATATACCCTTCAGGCCACGTGACCCATGAAGGACAAAGGAGAACCTAAGTCTGCCTGTACATCACAGAAACAAAGAGGAAAAATAAAAAGGGAGAGAAAGAAAGTGGAAAGAAAAGCATATTATGGTAAAGCTTCCCAACTGATGGTTGAGATTTATGCTTCACTGGCTCGCGCAGTGCTGGGGGAGACATCATCCACCGGCAGATGTGCACAGCTCACCACTCTCTGCCACTTCCATAATTGACATCTGCATGTAAGAGAATGGCAGCGGCACCAGTCTGTGCCATGTTTTCTGGGAAATAAGGCAGAGAATAAGCAGAGCACATCCTGAGAGGTTTGCATCAACTGTCTCTCTAATGCCTGTGAGTGCTCCAGCATTAATGGAACATATTATGTCGCAAATTATGGAATCATATACAGCAGCTGTTGATCCAATTTGGATGTGGCGCTACAGCTAAAACAAGTCCCTCCAGGGAAGAGTGTCTAGTTTTGGTTTATATGGCGAGATTGTGATCTCATCCGCTGGCGTCTGTGGTGCACTTCATGACTTTATGCTAAAATCCTCCATTTCTTCAGAAGGGATAAAGACATGCCTCTGAGGATGGAAGTGCAGAACTAACTACAATGGAATGATCAATAGAACAATGCAATCTGTAGAGGCCTTTGAACAAGCCATTACATTCCAGTGATTAAATCCATACAAGTGCATCCTGTTATTGGTTCAAATCTCAGGTTATTGGATTCATTCAGTCGTAACAAACTGTCACAGTGTTGGCTGATGGCTTAATATTTCTTTCCCTTCTTGCTTTTTTTGACAATAAATTGTGATTTCCCAGGGTTTCAAGTTCTGTACCAAAGTATAGAATACCAAAGTCTCCAAAGCAACACATTATTGCAAAACTACCAGCAATGTATACTTTAAAAGGAGCTGCAGAAAACATAATACTTTTTTTATACCCTGAATTATTGCATATGCACTGGACAAAATTAACTTCTACCTTCAACTGGGATTAAGTACAGCCACTGTAACTAATCAGATTTCTATGACTGGGAGAATTCATCGAGATTTACTGTGGGCTCCGCTCCTTTTGGGGTTAATGAGTGTCTTCCACAGCCTCCTCATAGCTATTTCATACCTCGGGGATTTGAATAATTCCCATTGATAGTTTCAAAATCTCAAATGAGACAGGATTAATCAAAAGCAGAGAAAGTAAAGCTGATGAGGGTGAAGCGGCGCATAAGGATGAGGATGTCCAAATCAGGAGGAAGGTGACTAGTTATGCACAGTGGGCAACACATTCACATTATTTTAATGGCTGGTGGGGGTCTGTTACTAAAACAGTGTAAGTAGCTTCACACGAGAGCATAATGATATTTAGAGCTTAAAGTGTGCTTCCTCACTTTAATCAAAGGACGTTTCAACATGCTGCAGCTGTCATTTTTAATAATAAAAAAAGAAGACAGCCTTTGGTTTCAATCCTTTTTTTCTTTTGACCTGGTAAGGTTCAAATATGGGCTATTCATTATAGTGGTTCTTAATTGGCTATCGGCTGCTGTGTGAACTGTTTCTTCAATTTTGAGCCAAGAGAAAAAAGATGCTTTTTTTGAGAAGTAAAACCAGTTTGTTGAACAGTTTCGAGTTTGTACGAAGGATACATTTTCTGTCAAATATAAAGACAAGGTGATGCAAACAAGACCAAATTTCAAGTGAAGTGATTATTAAAGCCCCTTTGAGGAACTTTCATTTTGTGTTGATGGTGCATGTGGACAGAAGCGGTACTGCTTCCTGTAGTACAGATCTTGTCTAATGCAAGCATTTGTTTCTGAAGAGAGTGTTAGAAACACGCCACTTAATCGCAAAATACCAGTTCAACCATGAACGCAAAACATTCAGATTATCTAAAGAGAAATTTCCTCCTGCCTCCTGTATACATAAAAAAAAGGCAAATCGATTGTGTCCATGAACATCAAATCGTCTCTTTCACTCCACGTGCTATTAAGCTTTTCATAGCGTTTCTGCTGACTGAAAAAAGACAGGATCATAATCACCAATCTCCTTGCAAATGATTTAATTTTCTGATGTAGGTAAGATGTCAGGCACCAGTATTAAATTTACACTGATTTAAACCTGTTAAAATTTCTTAGTCACCTTAATCATGCGATTCTGACAGCCCCCTGCGGTTTGTTAGCTTAGCATGACTATTTGTCTGGATTTTCCCCTTAATAGACTTGAACTCCTATTTTAAGGATGCTCTTATGTAACACATCTTTGACTTAGATTTCCCCTCATCACTTGTGTCAAGAAAGATCCACATGCAAACAATCGCACAGATGAGTGGTAGTTCATACAGCCAGTAAAAAAAAAAACATTTTTGTTTGGTGTTTATTTTCAGTTCCATAATATAATAAATGGCCTAAAAATAAAGTTAAAGTTAAACTAAATATGATATCGATAGGCTAGAAATAAATATTGATATCTATCTAGTAGTTAATGGCTTCATCTCGGAAAATGTCTGAACATACCCCTAGGAAAATGTGTAAAGTATTCATTTTCTGCTTTATGTTATCAGTTTTTATTGATCTTTTTCCTTGATATGGCTTTATGCTGTGGTACTGTTGTGTTTCTCAGCTAATAAGTCCCATTTATATGCATTAGCAGGCATCTGTTTGCAAAAAAAAAGTTCAGGTGCAAGTAAAAAACTTACTTACCGGGGAATAAATTTAGTGTTCAAAAGAGACTAAGACCATGCATGTACTCCAACTGGTTTAGGAACAGCTGTAGTTTACCTTAAGTGCGCCTTAATAGGGGTTTTAATCTAATTTAGTCTAATTGTGCAGGGATTAAGTGGTAAAAAACCCATTTAGGTAATACAACATCAAGTTGTGTCTGCAAGCATTTTGCTGGTGCTTTATTCTCGGTAAGGTCCATGTGTTTTAGACTGCTCAGAAAACCAGCATTGTCTATCTTCCCACATCCATTCATTCATCTTCGACAAGTCAATTTCATGATTCACAGCAGGCCTGTTGAAAAGCATGTCGAACTTGAGCACTTGCAGGGTGGAAGTTCTATGTGGCGCGAGCATCTGTATTTAAGTTCCCTGGGATAAATCATTTACGTCAATCCAGTTACCGATGAGGCATGAATACATATGGTGAATTCTGTTCAGACGTGATTTATTTTAATTGTCACACTGGGACCTGCTATTACACTGCAGCAGAATGGGTCACTGCATTAGAAAATTAAAGCAGAGGCTCTAATTTGAAATCTATTTGTAAATTCTGGCCTGTGGGATAAAGATGTGCAGAACGCATATAAATGCCCTCCCAGAGTGGCGTGAACTTCTTCTAAACTAGAGAACAGTCACATGGGTGCGTCACCCCATCCCAAAGCGCACTCTGCCACTGAGCTCTGTCTGAGGGAACTCAAATTAAGCTGCAGCAAAGGCACATGTCTTACATGAATGAGCATACGTTTGCAGCGTCTGGGGTGCGGTGCGATGTGTGAGGTCACCAAGTGTGTGGTGTGCCGGAGGCTACTTTTATGTTCTGGATTTCATTCGCCCCATTTCCATGGATCATTTAATACCTTCCCTCATCCACTTTGGATATATAAGTTGCAGCTAGCAGTTGCATTTGGCAATGATCCTTGGGATTTATGCAATTAAAGTTCCCAAACATCTGTGTATTTAACCCTAATGTTAGAAACTGTTACTTGCCAATGTAACAAAACTGTTACAGTTAATTCAAGAGCAGTTTTTTATCTAAATTGTTCACTGCTTCTCACTGTCACTGTAGAAATTTATGTCTAACTTTGTAGTTTGAGATGGCTCCCATAAGCTGTGCTCTCTGATGGCATGTCATATCTACTGGCAGAAGGGCCAGACCCCCAAAACCCTGTCTGACAGGTTAGAGTGCACAGCATAGCTTATAAAACTTCTTTCACATGGCCTTTTGACTTTTGTTGTCATGACTGTCTTCCCTGCATTGATGTCTTATACAGTTTGGGAACACATTGCTCCACATTCACTGTATTTGCTTTAAGTGAGAAACACACTTCATGTTCTATTCATACTATCTGGAAAATGGCTTTTCTCCTTTACAGTCAACTTTTTCTTGGCTTGTCTAGCATCTTTTGGCAGCACCACTGCGGGAAGTAATGATGAAAGAGCACGTTTTGATCCGAATGTGACCCAGATTGGCAGTTACAAACATAGAGCCAAGATAGTCCTTTCATGTTAAGCAAGCAGAGGTGTGCGCGAGTAATATTACAACATGATTACAGAACAAATCATACTTGTAAAGGTACTGCAACACAGTGAAAAATCTCCATTAGGCATATTTAACATTAAAATACTGAATCGTATAACTTCCAGCTCAGTGTGTGTCTGTATGGATTTTTTAGGCGGTGTTAGCTGCTTCACTGTGTCTAACCCAACTGCCAGAAAAGAAATTTGAAAGACAATGTTTCACGGTTCGTACACCTTTTCCAAGGTCAAATTCAAGCACGACCAAGAACTTTCAAAGTGCATTTTCAAGCTTTTCCAGCACATAACAGCTGTGGTAATTTACACATTTATACAAATATGAACAGACTTAAATGATTGTTTCACTACCTTATCATATTATAACAGATCGCATTAGGCTATGCTATAAACAACCAAAATTGTGTTTTGTAACAGCAGTCTATGGAACAATGACAAATTAAAGGCAAACACAACAAAGTTTCATGTTTCAATATGTCACAGGATGACAACTGTTTTACTTTACTGTTTGACGACAGAATTCAACTTACTTGACATGAAAATTTAGCTTTTAAATTGCCCACTGTCATATGAGTAACTCATGGCACAAGCCAAACGAGGCCAGAATTTTTTTTTTTCTTTGCCATGGGATCGCATTCTTTTTTTTTTTTTTTTTCTGAATTAAGGTTCCACATACCCAAAGTAGAAGGGTGGGACTAAGGCACTGTATTAGTCACACCTACAAGTGTGCTTCAGATTGCAAAGCACATGAAAATGTAAATGGATAATCTAGAGAGAAATACAGTTAAAACTTCAAGCACATTCAAGCAACTTTTCCAAAATCCACCCCATCTCCAGGCTTACGCTGGCATTTGACATAATTGAAAGGTGATAAATTGTCCAAGATGAGTGCACTTCTGTCAGTGAACACAAACAAGGTTTACATAATTTCTGAACTGTGATGTGTTGTTGTAAGCAGTGCTTCCGCTGTGCAACCCTGAGTGTGTTTCCCAACACATTTTAATCACTTACTTTTTTCCCCAGTGAAATTAAGCATTACGCTGTACTCTCAAAGCAACATATGTGTTTACAAGAATTTTACTTTTCCATGGAAATGAAGGAAGAAATGACTTCAGAAGATTGCCTCTTTATCCTTCATATAATATTTGTTTTGTATGCACAGCAAGTAATGTAGGCTATAGTTAAGTTTATCACTTTTTTTGTCAGTGACCATGTTCAAGATTATACATTGATCGTACAGAGGTCAGATGTTTTGCACCAAATTTCAGTAGTTTTCTAAATTCCATCTGCAGTCTCTGGACCAGTCAACACAGAATGCAGCACATACAGTATAGTATAATACAAATACATATCATAATTACATCATATTTCATTAAATTCCTAAAGCTCCTTACTTAATCCTGCAGAAGAATGAATCCTGTAAGTGGTTATGATTATATATGATGTTTTTAGACTAATACTGCTGCACTTATGTTCAGGTTACACTGAACTATTTAAGATGTTTAAGGTTAAACTTATTGAAAGTACTCAATATACCAATGAATAGTTTAATATCCAATGATGCATCATATTCCATAAGTTCTCCATATGTTTTTTAGCATGACTGTCATGTGTGAGCCGAATATCTCTAAAACTTCACCTTTTCAAGAGCTCAGAAAAGTGGCTGTTTTCATTTTTGTGATGAGGCATTTTCCTAATCCAAGAAATTTGTATTTTTTTGTGTAACTTAAGAATTAGAATAATTGACTACACCCATAAAGAAACTCTTTTTTCTTTTGGTTATTACAAACATCCATACTTCAATTAAGAACTTTGGAAATACGTGAACAGGAAAAATTTTAATTTTTTAGTAGCCTAACTAGTAGCTAAGCTGTCAGACAAAGGTGGTGGGGTAAAAAGTAGAGTATGAGCATAAAGTTTCATGTAATTAAAATAATCAAGCACCTCAAATTTCTACTTTACATACAAAGTGTACCATTTCCATATTAAGATGTCTACAAACAATTTATCTTGAAAAAAGCTAAATATATCTTAGATGTACATTTTGTTGAGAGTGTACTAACATTATCCTAAATGTTCCAAAGAATGTTCAAACCCAGAGGAATCTGTAATTTTATTCAAGTAATGATGGGTTACATTTTGTCTCCTGTCACAAACACCAGGTTAACACCACTCAGAGATAAAGAAGGAAGTCTAAATTTAATATGAATAAAACTATGACGTTACCCCGTCAACATTTGAAGCATGCGTCAATCCCACATTACCTCAAGACATCATCAATCTACATCTTTTTTTTATTGTGTTTATAAAGGGAATTATATATTGTATTGTTATTAATATTGTATATATATTAGGTACAGTAAGTAAAAGAACCTAGCTTCACTGCACCGCTGTTCTAGCAGTAACCTTTTTACATTCATTAAACAAAAACCATAATAACGTGCACACTGAAAGATTGATCATTTCTGTCACAGCACCTGCACAAAGAAAAAGTATAGTTTCCTTTATTTCATGAGGACTCTGAATCTCATTTTTAACAAGACCCATGTATTCCTTCTCTTAAAGCAGGAATCACTTGCTTCCAAATGGGCTTTTTTTTCTGATAATGATCAATCATGAGCAGAGTGAGCGGTGGGTCTGAAATAATGAGATCTTATTTCTCTTTCATTCTACCTTTTCCTCAAATAGTAAAGTCAAGTTTAAGTAAAGAGAGAGGATGATAGATGAGTTGAGAGGGTTTCTGACAGGGGAGATAAAGAGAAGACGAAACCAAGGAACAGCAGCTGTTCCATCAAGCTTGGATGAAAGTGCTGCGTAATGTGCCCCCCTTTTGAAACGCTGTGGTATGTCTAGATCCCCCATCGACATCTCGGCAAGCAAAGGAGGAAGTACAAATGAGATCATGACAATTGGAAAAATTCCCTGGAATGTCATTCAAATCTAAAAATAAAAAGCAAGGCAAATCAATTATCCAGTTTGTGGCCTACAAAACAGACTGTATGAGAGCACATGAAGCTTGGTGCAGAAGTAAGCATGTCAGTGCTTCTGAGGAATAGTGGGAATGATAGGCATGTGAAAGTGTGTAAATCTTTCAATTGACATTTCATCATATCTGCTACATCCCCTCATAAGCTCATAAATCACTGAAGAGAATGTCATGACTTACAAACATATCTGCTGTCGAGGATTTTGCTTGATGTCAAACACTGTATCTCCCAGTGAAACCCCACTATAACTTTAGCGGAAGAATTAGAGAGGAGCAAGCCTAACCTTCCACAGTAAATATTTGGTGGAAAACAATGCTTTGTTCAGAATAAATGGATTAAAAAAGCCAAAAAGAAAAAGAAGTCTCCCTCTGCATGTTTACTGATTTAAAATATCTGACACGAAGTCCAACATTTTGAGGAACACATTCACTTTCTGGTAAAGATTGAGATGAGAAAATCATGTTAGCCCATTAAATTTTAGGGCTAAAGCCAGCAGCTGATTAACTTAACTGTGCTTAGCTTAGCACTAAGACTGGAAAAAAAGCAGAACCAGCTTGTCTGGCTCTGTCCAGAGGAAAAAAAATCTACCTACCAGAGCATCTAAAGCTTACTAATTAACACTCCATATATTGTTTGTTTAGTTCATGCAGGACTATTTCTAATGCCTGATTAATTTCCTGGAGTCCATCCTTAATTATTAAGCAATGGAGATGTGTGGTTTCATGACCTTTGGAAAAAAAAGAAGCTAACTTTTGTTGTTGTTGTTGTTGTTGTTGTTGTTTTACATTTTAGCAGCTGGTAAGCTAAGCTAAGCTAAGAAGAATATATATTTACCGTAAAAATGTAAGAGTGATATCGATCTTTTATTTCCTAAAATGTCTACCTATTGTGAGTGTTGGGGAGTGACTAGTTACATGTAACGAAATGTAATTAAATTGCAAAGTAAATGTAACTGTAATCAGTTACAGTTACCCAGAAAAAATGTGTAATTAAATTACAGTTACTTGTGAAAATGTTCATGATTACAAAAGGGGTTACATCTGAATATTTTCTGTAAAAAGCTTAGGCTGTATGTTGTATATTATTCATTTTGCTGCTTTACATGTTTTAATGTGCACAGTGTCCTCTTTTTTGCTATTTCTAGTCAAGGCTGTTTAGTAAAGTTTGATGCAAATCTGATGCTTTTGATTGGTTCTCTTGTTTTAATTTGCTGCGCCACACGCCTGCCATTAACACTGCCTGGTGTAAACATTCGAAAATGGCTAACAACTGAAAATATTTGTTTGAAATGTAAAAAGTAAGCAAAAAGTAATCAAATCTAATAAGTTACATTACTCTGATAAAGCAATGGAAGTAGTTACATCACTTACAACATTTTAAATAGAATAACTAGTAATCTGTAACATGTTACATTTCCAAGGCAACCTTCCCAACCCTGCCTATTGTTTTAAAACTGCCCTCTTGCCTTCTGTGGGCATGTGCCCACAATATATACGTGTGGAACTCTATTGTTAAGTCTGAGCATTGCTGTCAATGTGTCGCACTACGTGATTTTTTGTTTAAGCTAATGGCTACAGCAAAAAAATATATATATATATAATACTCTTCTTAAAATTCTCTCCTGATTCCCATTGCTAATAGCGACATCTGCTTTGACACAGCCCGTCATCACCATCAGCTTAGTACATTAGCACAACTCAAGCTGGTGGCATTGATTATGTTTCTAAAAGTACAATGTGTAGAAAGTCTGCTGTCAAAGTCAGCAGCAGAGTGTGTGAATGTATGTTGACAATTTTCTTTGAGAGATACAATAAAAGTCTCAGAGCCCTTTCATTCCACATGTGTTCTTGGTGAATTTATAGAATGACATTTGTTGAGCATTGTCTCCGAGTGAAAAAAATAACATGCTGCCATGGTGCTTCTTATTAATAATAAGCTTTTAGAATTCATACTTCTGCCCCCTACTTCTTATCGGAATGGAAAATATTCCTCCAACACACATTTCTGGGGCTGAAAATAAGGTTTGAATCATGTGAATGAATAAGTTTTGGCTTTGCTTCAGTAGCTCCTGCTTCTTCTCCACATTTCAACTCTTATGATTGGCTCTCACAAAGTAAATAACACAGATGTGTTATCTAGGTCACGGATGTCCCAATATGGAAGCCATGTTGCCTGCATGATAATCAGTAATCCACTTTGCTCCAGCTCTGGCCTGGCCAGTGACCCCTGCTGACCTCTTTGGAATTGATTTTGCGCTTGAACTTAAAGCAGGCGCAAATTAAGTCAAGACATCAGTGAGTAAGATGAGCAGAGGAGAAGAAAACAAAAGAGAAGGGTAAGAACAGAGCAGCATTTTGGATCCGCTGAGAGAAGTCAGTTAGCCATTGGAAAGATAGATGGTTACAATGACTTACTTTGATAGAACATCTGTAGGAAAGCAGGCAAAATGACGAGGGCCTTGTGAAAAGCTTAATAGCCTAATTTCCTGCCCAGCCCTGCAGAAATATCTGTCTGACACTGACAGCTGATGAAAATGCACCAGGATCTGATTTTCTCTCAAGTGAAGACAAAGTTAAGGCCTATCTCTTGCTCTGCAAAGTTCTACAGGCAATACTTGGCATGTGTGTCTACAAGAGAAAAGACAGCAATCCTGGCTGTGGTTGCTTCCTCCTCAGGGCTAATGACAAATTTAATGATAATCGTCGTGTTTTAATTGATGTTTCCGCACCACTGACTCAAACCACCGGTGGATTGCATCAGTGGGACAAGAGCTATGAGTAGTTTTGCATCTGCACGGCCCACAGTTCCCTTTATTGCACCAGCTCGCATCTGATCCATCTAACGCTCATGGCTTTAATGCACAGCGCAGGCAGCCCACCTATGGGACAGCGCAACCTGCGCACAGTCACTGCATGAGGCAGATAGTACATGCTGTCCCGTCCCCACGCAGTCACTGTTGGGCTGGGTAAAAAGCAGCACTATACGTACTGCAAACTGCTTGATTGCCCAGCGGCCCCCCATCGTGCTGCGCTATGGAGGGGACTAATGTATTTATAACCCTTCTCATATGTGCTCTGGGAACAAATTAGAGACAAATGAGGCAGGATTCCTCCGCTCGCCCTGGAAAGCCACAAAATTGGGGCAGCATCGTTTGCAGCTAGCACTGATCACAGCAGCAAACTAATGCAAAGTTAAATATGCTTCAAGAAGCGTCTGTACAGTATATTGTGCAGCATGTTTCCATAAGCTTTTTTTTCTTTTTTCTTTTTTTTTTTTACCATCACAAGCTGAATGCTTTAAACACAAGTGGTTAAGAAGATCTAATCACGTGAAACATCGTCAATTCCCTGATTTTCTTTGTATTTTCTATTATGGAGGCCCTTCTTTGATTATCAAGTCACTGAACAGTACATTTTAAAAAAGCAGCTCAATTTAACGGTTGAAAAAGACAATAGACAAGTTCTCAGAACAAAATAAAGACACGGCAACATCCTTTTACTGTGAGCCAAAAATTAGCTCATATCTGTACTCTGTGGACATACAAAGGAAGAGGAGAGGTTCTAGAATAAATGAAATAAAAACAAGTGCAAATGTACAATAGCTGTGACCAGCTATCTACGACAAATGATTGATGAGTTATAGGAGGGGGCGGGGCTGAAGTGTAGGGGCAGGGTAAGCTGTGACTGATGAAAGTGTGTGTGTGTGTGTGTGTGTGTGTGTGTGTGTGTGTGTGTGTTACATAAATCTTTAGGACTTCAGAAGTTATGCACTGTTTCGTTATAGGCCACTCCCACTGCCACGCCCCCTTTTTGCCAGTTGGTCCAAACAGTTAACCAGCTATCCTTTGGCTCATGACCAACCTTTGCGCTAAATCTTGTGCCAGTCTTTGAGTCCATTTGGAAATCGTCCACCTTTTTGCAATATATCTTTCCCACTGTCACGCCCTCTTTCAGCTTTTTATCCCAGTCCAAGCCCATCTTTACAATATGCTGCAGTGCTGTGTCCCAGGTTGTTTAAATGGATCTGAGTAAAAAATGACAAACTTTCATTCTGCCGCTTTCCTAGTGATGAGAAAGACAAGAGGACATGGCTGCAGTTGATTAAGTACGTCAAGTAAATGAAGAAAAAGTTTTGGCTTTTATGAGTAGGTTTTGAGGTTAGCTAGCTAACATTAGCACTTAAATGAAAGTGACCTTGCGCGAATATCCCTCATAAAAGTTACAGTTTTTGTAACATTATGATGTCAGGGATACAGTAATCATAACTGGCTGTAGACTGTAGTATCAGTTGTGTTCTTGCTTGGTTAAAACAAAAACACAGTTTAACACATAACCATAACTTTTTTCAGGGAAAGTTGAGTGATCAGAGATATCCGGACAGCCTCAGAGGTAAAAAATGAAGCCAGTACTAAATAACACATCTCTGTATCTAATTGCCCTGTTCATGACAACTGTGGAGGGTTGAACTTTTATAACCTAATGGTTTAAATTATATTGAGACTTTAGCTGTGAGTTTGGTTGAGTAATGCCAAGATGGTGACATTTCTCACTTTATCACCTGTGGGTGATGTCACAGACTACATCCATGTTTCATTCAATCTTTTGTCATTTCTGCCCCATTTGCCCGCTGTTCCACTTTCTCACAGAGGCTTTTATTGGCCTTTTTAAATTGCTGAAAAATGTTCAGTTCTGTTTTGTAAGCCTTCAGTGGCAACATAATATGTTTCCATTGTCACTGGCACTTAAGTGTCATGTTAGCTGTAGCTGTTTGAGAAGATACCAGTCATTATTCTCCATTAAAAGTGATGATATTTTCTCACTCTGTGACAATGTTGTTTTGGTATAACAGATCAATGCACATTTTAAATTCATAAATCACACCTAGAAGCTTAAAACATTGCCATTTGGACAATAACTTGTCTGCCATATCTAGATACCTGGGCCACAACACAAACACATTTTTCTACAATATAATGGCTTTGTGATAAAAACTTTTGTCACGGACTGTAAAAAAAACAACAACCTCTCTTCAAAGTGACAGAGAATGTCACATTTTCAATAGTTCACTTCCAGACACAGTGTCTGCTCAGCAACAAACAACAAACTCTCTATATATGTAAATCAGATCAATAGGATATCCATACAAACGGCCTGCAGCTGTGTGTTGCCATCAAGCAGCTCACCTAATGTAATAAGGAACATCAATAGTTGATTTTCAAACCTAGTGGTGCAGAGAAAGAAAACGAGGATGATGAGATTAGCGCAGCTTGGCTCCGGCGTCAAGCTCCGTTTTATAAACAGTCACAATTAACACAGTCTGTCATTATACAGGGGACAATGAGTTGAGTTGGGGAGAGCAGATTAATAACTTCACTGCGTGAGTCAAACTCTGGTGCACTACAAAGACACATTCATATTTGTTCCTCAGAGTCAACACTGACATTTGGACGTTTGGATATGATAATTAATCATGATAAGCTGAGCGCTCGCATGCTCAGACAGACGGTGGTGTGCAGCCGCTTACACATCTATTGTATGTTGCTCTTCAGACAGGTGTAATAATGCTGTTTGACAATCATCCACACTATATGATAACCCAGAATTAGCAGGTGTGCTCTGCAGCAAAAATGCCTCCATTAAAGGCACATCCTGGGCTACGTTCCCTGAGGTGGATTAAGCCTGGTCTTAACTATTATAATTATGTTTTCACTGGGAACAGACATGGTGTTGATGGAATAAATAGTGAATAGAATTAAATTCACATTTTATACACACTATATTGGAGATAACACATTTTAGTGCTTTATATTTTCATGGTAAATGTTATTTTTTTCAATTAATGTAATTAATTGTTGTTTACTTTCATTTAGAGTTCATTTTGGAACTTGATTTTGATACTGTCTTAGTTCTTTGCCATATTAGCATTGGTCACATTTCATTATTTAAGTTTAATATGTATAATATGCATTTTCATATGCCATAATTAATTTATATTTCTTCTAACCTACAGTAAGCAGCGGCCATTTTCTTAGTTTGTTGATACCAGGCTGTTATTGATCAATCATACACAGTACTAGTATCAGAGCTTAAAAATAGAAAAAGAAAAAAAAAGTTCTGTTTTTTCTTCTCAGCCAGTTGTCTTTTTCTTATAATGCAAATTAAGTCTTTGTGTAACTTCTAAAAAACTCACTAGTTAAATTACTTTAAAGGGTGCAAAGAGAGTTGAGCTCCTGACACACCTGCATGTCATCATCCAATCAAACTGCTGCAGCGTACAAACCCTGATCACTGCGTCATCCACAGCATAGCTGAGCACTCAGGCCAAGTTTAGCTTTAGCTGTGGTTTTTCCTGTGCCTCTGATTCATCCACCTCAGTCAGTTAGTCTGCTTACTCAGCTCAGCTCCATCTACTTGCAAGTGATACTTAACTTCAGTCACACTCACCATCCATTCATCTGCCACCAAACTCATCCACTCGTCCTGCCACATTATCCACCAAACCCTTGTGTACATGCTCACTCTCCTGTGGCCCTAATTTCCCAATTCTCTGACTGCCCTCATTCTTCCTCTAATGATTGTCCACAACCAAATGGGTATTCACATAACATATCGTGTTACATGTTGTTGTTGTTTGGTAAGTACTTAAAAGGGACATTTTGGTTAGTACTTAAAAGGGACATTTCTTGTTTAAAGAATGACAGGTATACATGTGAATAGGCCTGTTTTGCAATTCTATAAAATCCTTCTAAGTCTGTGTATTGCATTTAGCTGCATTGTGATAGAGCTTAATAGCATCTAAACACTGTATTCTCCTTATCTAGTGTGTGAGCGGTGTTATTTTTCAGGCTTGATATGTAAACCTGTCATCTATGTGTCAAAATGCTCACTCATTTAACATGTGCAATAAGTCTGTGACTCCCTTAATAACCATGTTTCATTTCCACTCCTTGTACCTCTCCCACACTTTCAGACAAAGCCAGAAGACTGTAGACTGATAATCCTCACTTCCTGCACAGCCAGAGGCTGTGTTGGGAGTGTTTTACAAGAGTAGGGTGTTTGAGCGAGATGGAGCTCTCAGGATTTCTCTCTCGCTCTCTCTCGGTTGCCTTGGATTAGTCAGTGCATGGTGAATCAGCTGTTTGTCACTGACACAGTTACAGTCTACAGTCTACAGTCTTTTTATAAGCACCAGGTGAACCAATAAAAATTCAGCTTTGGTATCCTCAGGCCAACAAAATGGCAATTTATCGACTCGGGGCGAGTGCATGAAAAAAGCTCTGTTAACATCATACCTGAGGGGTTTTTCAGCTTTTTTGGACCTTTTTTCACATGTCCTCCATTTCCCAACAGTCCCACTCCAGCCAATTACATACATTAAAAAACTACTCTTAAGAGGAAGCACACATATAGAGAGGTAAAATAAAAAAAATTAAAAAAAACACCAGCAGAGACGGAGAATAAGCTGCATTTAAAAAGTAAATATGTGTTTACAAGGCTGCGAGTTAGTGGCCTGGCAGGTTATGGAAGCATTGTCTGCTCTAATTGTGTTTGGTAATGTGTTTTTGAAGCAGCGTTATTGCTATTCATGGTATTCAAGCAGGAGCAAATGGCTCTTCCTGCCTATGGACACATAATTGAGGAGCCTGAGGAAGATTACTGCGACGAAGAAATAAAACATCGCTGGAAAGGGAAAGACAATTTCAGTTTTTAAAAAAAAGGATGAAGCAACAGCCAAAAAAATTTCAGGGAGGAGAGAGCAGGCCAGTGAGAGACAAAATATGTTTGGAAAGTGTTCAACCACATGTCTCCAATTCATAATTAACTTTTTAGAACCTTCACAAAGCTACAGGAGTGGGGCTTGTGCCAGCAGAGCTATTCCTTTTCACTGGCAGATGTGACTCTGTGCTGTGTTTTATTATGTTTATTTACATGTTTTCTCAGTGCCAACTGTGCATGAGGTAGTTTGAGGAAACACATGTTGCCAGGAAGTCAGTGAGCACGCACACACACACTCTGTCTGAGCAGGAATACAGCTGCTTACATGAGACATTTGTATAATTGTACGGATGGCAGAGGAGCTGCAGCCCTCTTGGACAAAAAAATAAAGCTGTTTGTTTCTGAAAACAATATTTGTCTTTTACAGTTTTTTTTTCTTAAGCATTTGAATGCAGCACAAAAAAGCAGTAGTTTATTTCTGTATTAATCGCTACACCTTAGGCAGCCATCAGGTAAGTTAGGTACGTGGCTAATAAAACACTAATTGTGCAAATTAGATGTTGTGGATCTCTCACTGAGTCAGCTAATCATCACCCACTCCTGTATACAGTTGGTAACATATTGTGTAGGGTTGCTGGTTAATGATGTGATTCATTAAGGAGTTTGAAAACACCACTTGCTGCTTTCAGAGGAGGAAGTGGTGAGTCATGAATCATCAGTGGCTAACAACAGCTTTGAGATATTTTCAGCATTGTATCTTATTTTTGACTTCAAAAGGAGAAATTAAAGGACCGTAAAGTGTTACTACATGTCATTGTCCTTTGTCAACATTGGTCATATTGATTCTATAAACCCAAGCCATTTTTGCCAAAATAGCTTGAGCTATGAGACATTGTGTTTGTTTACATTTTGTCCATGTTCAGTAAATATTACAAAAAGTACTTGAAAATGTTAGACAACTTAACTTAAGTTAAAAATAAAAAGGTCTGTGTCAAAATCCTTTTTATGCTAACAGGCAGCACTTGTAAATGACTATTTTTCCAGGTGTATTAACTTTTTTCTCAGTGGCTTCCCTCTCTCAGCTTACTCAGTGATTTTTTGACCATATAAAAGCAGACGGTCCCTTAAGAAGGGTGAATAAATAATAAAAAATTAACCAAACCGAGCCAAATCAATGGTAGTGAATGGAGATTACAAATGCAGTCTGAAATCTACTAAAGTATACACATGGTGGAATTTTAGCAACATTTGTAGAGGCTAGAGGCAAATTCTGCCAATGATGAGAAGTCAAAAATAGACTGGTATGGTCTTTTAAATCATTTTTTTAAAGGCATATCTTTCCCGTCTTGAGGTCTCTGTTCTAATCACTGACCAGTGGATGTTGAGTGGCGGGCACATGGCGCTCGTTAATCCTTTCCCTTTTCTTTGCCATAAATTATGCATCAGGAAAAAAAAGCTTTTTCCACCTCAATGGATGTGTCCCTTAATCCCTGGCTCCTAAAACCTGTTTAATCTGAACTAAGTCATTAAAACAGTAAAGGGATATCACAAAGGACTTTCAAGCCAATTGGCTTAACGGTAACGTGATTAGATCATTGATCTCTCTGCAAAGCCTTGGGCTTCCAGGTGCGAAATGACTATTTAATGAAATCAGAGAAATCTCGTTACCAGAAAATTACTGATCAAAGTTAAGACCAGGTGACTGGGGTGGCATCGGTATCCATGTATCTGGGCAAAGGTATTTATTCTCCAGATCCCCTCTTGACATTACCAAGGATGCATGGGGCTGGAATGAGAGATCGTGTTCTTAATCCCTCACCAGCCACTATCCGTACCTCTGCATCTTTAACAAGGATTGCCACTTTAAGCTTTGATAGTGATCACTATTGAGCAACACTTTTTTTCCCCCAGATGCACAAAAAGAAAGTGGTAATATCACTATAGCCTGATTAATGTGACTGTCATCTCGCAAGATCCCCTTCAATTGTGTTTTTCATCCTGAAGTCGACTAAATCAGGATAGCAGCTTTGACGTTATTAGCTTGACGCTGGTTAACACTTAAAATACACCCAGCTTGCCTTGCAATTATCAAGCATTGATGAGCTCTGAAAATCTCTGGAAATTCACTTTAATGTGAAAACAAGGATTGAGCATCCTGCTGCAATGTACATCTCCACTTTATGCACGCCGCCACCTCACCTGATGTGTAATAACACCTGCCATCACTTAGAGGATTACGATTGTCCTCTCCTATTACCGGAAATAAATAATTATATCACAGAAGACCTCTTTTCTAATTAATGAGAAGAGATGAAATATCACTTAATTTCAAATTTAATTACGAGTCATAACATTTCCTTCATTGCCTGCTAATGCCGCAGAGTTTCCTGCTGCTGCTGATGAATGCGCTGTGTATTAAAAACAGGAACATTTACAGTTCCCTGGACCGCTCGTGAAATTTTCCCATGATCGAAACATTCTGTAGGAGATGAAAAATACCAGGAGACCAACAAACACATACACACACACACACACACACACACAACCATAGTGGTGATGCACACAGAGCAGAGAGCCATCAGGACTATAGAAGATAAAAAGGTTAATAAACACTTGGTAATGAAAATTAATGACACAAATCATACACAGGCCCTGACACACTTTTCCCTGTTTAATTGCAATGGCTGAGACACACTCATTTTAATTACCTATATTGCAGCATTGATGTCCTTCAGTGTCAGGCTCCAAAGTTCTCCCTATGCATATCACTACAGATGAGCATTTAAGGCCATTATCATAACCATGACAAAGGTATTGACTTCTACTCTCAGATGAGTTTTGCTTATGCAATAAGAATTGCCATTAATTGGGGTAATGAGGCCTGAACACTGACTTTCGCCACCACTTTTGGTCTCAATCATATAGTGATGATTTTGCATGAAAGGATTGTCTTGAGTCTCAGCTGAGGCCATTAGTAATGTGCTGTATGATTGTCATTTGGTTGTACTTTGAATGGAGAACACTTCAAACAGATTACCAGGTTAAAAAAAAAATCTTGGGCAATACTTCAGCAAATATTTATAAAGCTCAGTGACAGTGGCTGATCTTTTTCTTTTATACACAGTCTCAAAAATGTTCTTTCAGGCACATAAATGCTTTATTAAACCGCACATACTGACACATGCGCCTTATTCAGCAAGGTTACGTGATGTCAATCAGCGATCAATATGTGTGACAAATGTGCTTCAAAATGAATTAGCAGCCACACACACACACACACACACTGAACAAAGATTAATTTGCTCCAAGTTGGAATTCCTCAAAGGCGGAAGCTAAATTGTTTACCAACGACTGTCTGCGATCATCTCTGGGGAGTGAGTGAAAACGCACAAACTGCAACTTGCTGATTGAGCACTTTCTTGCAAAATAATAAAAAATTACAGGAGGCCTGCTGCTGGCTACAATTTGATGATGGATTTTGAATAATGCAAATATGAAAAATTAGCCAACACATAGCATTTTGCTAATTAATTATAATTAATCATGTTGGAGTTTTTCAGAGGTGTAGTCAGGGGTAATGCAGTCTGTTTGATGTATTACCCATATAAAGCTCAGCGTGTGGATCAACCGCTGTCTCTGGGCAGAAGCTTCGACTTGTCTCCACAACTGTTTGTGTTTGTGTGTATGTATGTGTGTGTGTTTCATTGGATGTGTCCTCCTCATTCTGCTCCACAGATGGGATTTCATTTTAATTGACAGTTACCCAGATCCATTCGTCAAGATGACAACTCTTAGAGAGGGGGACTGTTCAGGAGCACCCTGAATGTGCTCAGCAAGGTATTGAGGTGAAGGTGTTTCATTCCTGTGTTTTTCTGTCTGTCTGTCCACGTGTTTGTCTGTACATCTTTCTTGAGATTTTCCAACAGGCTCCAAATAGGTCAATCTTGCCATCAAACTGCAGCGTTATGTGTTTGTTAGTTAGTGTGTGTATGCACGCGATTGTTTATGAGTGCAGGGTGCATAGCCTCCCAATTCATTGATCTCAAGCTTTCTGTGTGAAGTCTGGCCTTTGTCTGCCAGATCTACCTCTCCTCCCGTCTTTCTTTTTTGCTGTCATTCCCTGACACATGGCTCTGACACATCCTGAGCGTTGCACCGGTGGGAAAATAACACATATCTCTGACCTCTTGAACTCTTTCTTCTCCGAAAGCCCTAGAGAAAGAATGCTTTAGCTGCCCACGCCTCTTTAAATGTCTGCCAAGGGACATGGCTATTGAGACAAGGGGGTAGAGAGACATTTCAAGACAGGTATAGATCTTCAGCCCGTGTCAGCTGTGGGTATCGAGCAAAACAGCCAAGGATTTATAGCATGCACACTTCATGTACTGTGCATGGACTGCAGAGAGGCCAGAGTAATGGACATTGTTGTCAGCAGTTCTCTGCCTGGCTTTTCCCTATGAGCTCTGTTCAGTGTTAAATCACAGACTGTATACAAAGCTGGTCAATTCTTTTCCGGGCCACTGCATGCACTGTTTACTGTATCGTGCTTAAGATACTCAAACAAATTGACATGCGGAACACCTTTATTATATGTACAAGCCAGGGCCAAGAGATTGAAATGCTTAGTTAACATAAATACCCTCAGATGATGGGCTGTCACATGTCATATCGAGCCTCATGAGGCCCAGCTCAGTATTCTGCTCACACAGTAGGCGACAAATAGCCCTAAACACCCCGCACCAGGCGATTCGAAAGCTGAAAGGGGGTCTTGGGGTGGGGGGGGTTCTGAACGGTCACATAATGTTGTCTTTGGATCGGCCTAAGGAAGCGATGTCACAGATCATTCATGGAGCCAGTGTTGTATACATTAAGGAGGGAGGGGAGGGGATTGGTGGAGGCCTCTCCACAGCAACAGAGGACAGCCTATGGAAAATGCCCCAGCTACCTAGCCTTGACGGTGATGTCATCAGAGTGGAACATGCATTTCCACACGCTGTCTCCTGTGCTGCATGTGTATGTGCATGTGTGTCTCCTCCGGCGCATGTGTGTCCGTCTCTGGTGGGAGGTAAAATGAACACACACACACCTCCTACATGCTGCATCACCTTCAGGCCGTCCTCAGCTGTACGGCTGGGATGTTGCCTCTTGAATGATTCCCTCATGTATATTGAATGAACTGCACAACAAGCTCATGTTCATGGGTGATTTATCTTGCGCAGGTGTGATAATGTCAATATATTGATAAATCAAGCCGTGATTGAGGGCCATATGCTCTACTGATGATTAATATTGATAACTATGTGCCACCTCGCGCTTGACAATAAAGATTTAATCAAACAAATCCGTGCGACAAAATGCAAGGGTGATTGTGTGTGTGTTTAAGGATGTCTTACCATGTGTAACTGGTGACCTGAGGGATTACATCTTTCCCCTAAAGCTCCAGCTCACATTGTGTACTGGCAAATGGTGCATTGTATCACTGTGGGCACCATCTTAAAGAAGTTTGAGAATGTGTGCAGCTTGCTCTTTATTCCCCGCTTTCTAATCCGTTTTGGGCTCACAATGGCGCTTTACTCAACAATAGTAAAAGCAGTGAAAGGGGACAACTGCAAGCGTGGCCGCAGCGTCTGAGTGCTGATTTCATGGGCATGAAGAAAAAAATAGAGTGTGTGTGTTCGTGTACACATGTGTTCCTGAGTGTCCGTGCATGCACAGTATTAAGAGGACGTGCCAGTCAGTTCGCATGGGGTTGCCGCCTTTGCACATAACAGTAAAGTATGTAAGTTGTAGTCGTTAGAGTGTTGGCAACGTGCTAATCTGGTTAGAGCGAGTGTTTGAATGGCTGCATGCGTGACGGGTTTGTTTTTAACAATATATCTTTTTAAGGCTCCAGTCCCTGTGTTGTCACAGCTGCTGAAACTTGGCATGGGACGGCTAACAAAAGGGAGGAGTAGGCATTAGTGCATTGGCAACTAGGGCATAAAAAAAAAAAACCCTTTGGATATTCAAAAGCGGATAGGCTGCTTTTTAAAT
>JAQLOL010000007.1:13601628-13619127 GCA_029783665.1 Naso thynnoides | reverse complement strand
GTTGAATGTATTTTGATAAAGATATAAAAGAATAAAGAGCCAGCTTGTCAGGATATAAAGACTACAATGCTAAACAAAACAGATTTATTCACATTAGTTTTAATTTAAAAGGAAATTAACGGTACATCTGACACCACTTTAAAGGACCACACCAGTGGTAACTGTCCTGTGTCAACATTGGCATTTTTCCCCAAAATAGCTTTGTCTATGAGATATCGTGTTTCTTTACATTTTGTCCATATTAAATAAATGCTACAGAAAATGCCTGAAAATGTGCGACAACATTAGTTAAAAAGAACTTCCTTCTTCACGCTTACATTTGCGTAAGAAAGGCAGCACTTGTAAGGAACTATTTTTCCAGGCGTAATAATTTTCCTCCCCACAGCTGCCAGCACCCTTTTCTCCCTCACACAGTGGTTTTTGAGCAGTAAACACAGATGTTCTCTTTAGAACACTGAATTACAGATACCTAGCAACTTTTACATGTCCCATACTGTTTCTATACCCTGTTTCAACATGACTGGCAGTGAACGGGGTTTAAAAATGCAGTCTGAGATCTATTTAAGCATACACATGGTTGAATTTTAACAACAGCATTTGTAGAGGATAATAATGGTGAAAAGTCTAAAACAGACTGGTATGGTCCTTTAATCCTGAAAGACCTAAAACAATTTTTTGGCCCCCTGTTTTTACTAACGTATTCTTGCAGTCACCATCAAATGCCGTACATCAATTGATTCAGACGAATCAATTTTTTAAGTCTTTAAAAAAATTGGTGTTGTTTTATTGTCAATTCATGTACAATTTTGGAAACTTTTTTATTATTATTATTTAGAAATTTTCACTCGGATGGTCTGAGGTTCTGAGTGAACTTTTGTCTACATCCAGCCTAAGCAAAATACAGCTATTTTTTTTGCAATATTATCATAGATGGGTCATAGAAAACCAACTGTATCCTCATACAATTACATCAATATTTATAATGTAGGTATGTCTAAAACAAGTTCTGACCATAAAGAGGAAGGTTAATAAATCTTAACAGGGGACATTGGAGACAAAGGACTTTTTTTTGCTCTGATATTGTATGAATAACAAAAGCAAACAGTGCCAGTGATGAAAACCATTTTGTCAATACAAATTTTGATATAATTTAATATAAAAAAAAATTAATTAAATCATATATGCAACAAAATACAAATATTGCAAATGATGAATATTGCAGTAATATTAAGCTGTTTTTGGCTGTTTAGGTCTTTTAAAAGAATTAGATCCTTCTTAGTGCAACCAAGTTATACTAAGGTTTGTAAAAGGAGGGTTTGCTTCCAGCAGCAGTGACACAGTTTCCTTTTTTCCAGCACTTGGCTACGGACAGAGACTGGTGGCTGAGCTGATTTGTTGCGCTGCATTACGCTGACAGATCGACTGATTGTTGACAAACAGCTCGACTCAATGCCAGCGCCGCCACGGTCATCTCCACTCCGCCGCCTGACTGTTTCGCCGTTGTGCTGTGATTTGCTGGAGCTCCCCCGGATGACAACCATGCTTCATCCCTCACTTTCATTGCGCCATAAAAGGGGGCCTCTGCGGCGCTGGATGCTGCTGTTTACTTGTTAGTCTTTGTCATCATTACGGTGTCACAGACAGGATAACCAGAATGAGAGAAGGGGTGAGGGTGAAGACTGTGTAACCGTAGCCAGGGCAGGAGTCACACAGGTCTGCAAGAATCAGATCATGTGTCCATTCATCTTCATACGCCTGAATCCCAAAAGGCATCTGAGCATTTGGTGACCCAGAGGGGAAGGACACAGACCAGTGCCCAGAATAACACACATCTGATAAGACTAAATCTTCAGCTATGGGGCTGAAATCTGCTTTTGTAGCACAACAAAGTAAATCTAACAAATAGATGAAACTTTTCTGTCTGGATTTGGGTTTACAGTGAGAAAGGGGAGTCATTCAGAAAGATATAAAAAAAAGATTTAGACTGAATAAGCTCTCTAAGTTACAAGGAGTCTTTGATCTCCAAAATGATTTGTATGCTCTGTGATCACACAGCAAACACCACAGGGTGTTTTTGGGATTTGCAAGTTTCCAAATGTCTGTTTATATTTATGCCTATCTGTTTGTATGCGGGTTACTAAAGCCCTCTACAGATTTTCTCTGTGTCGCACCTGAAATAGAGGCTTCACCTGTGGATGAACCTGAGCTCAGATTTTTGGGGAGTTGTGTGGGCTGCTAGACAAACAGCGTCTCACATATTTCCCTCACTGCAAGGAGGAGAGGAGCCTTAAGGTCCTGCAGCAGTCTGCTCTGCTACTGGGATAACAAGGGGGCTCTGATCTCATCTTGCCGCGGTTCACTTTGCCGGGAAGGAGTAGGATGATGTAATGCTGCTCGCACAGCACCAGCATGCACTTATCAGATGCACAATGGAACAGAGAGAGAGAGACTGAGGAACTGGTGTAATAATAACACCTCCAGCACGATTTTATGGAGCATCATCATCTTCATCAGCATGAGTACTATACCATTCGTCATAATAATCTGAATGTACAGTATATGTGTACACACACATATAAGATACCTTTGTATCTTGATTAATTGAGGCCAAATTGGTCATTTTCAATATGGAATTTTGGGGGAAATGCCAATTCCAATATTAGGTAGCAAGAAAAGTCTCATATCCGGTATATCGGAAAGTGGTTGTTAAGTACTTTCGACAAAGAATAATGGAGACAGGATATCTTTCATTAAAAAACAAACAAACAAACAAATTGAATAAACATCAGTGCACTGAATGCTTTAGCTTTACTAATTAGTTATTAAATAATGGACTATCCTCTGCTGGACATACTACATAATAAAACAATTTTAAATTACTACTCCAATCATTTTTGCTGGCCTTAAAAAACTATTTTAATATCAGCACATATGGGAGAACATATACGCAGATACCGTTGTATCTGCAAATTGGTCAATATCAGTCAGGCCCTAGAAATCATACTGCAACTTTAGGCAACTTCCTGTCTTTTCACTTTAAAAGCTTGTATCATTTATCACAGAGGTGTTATAGTGATGTAATAAAGCTACAAATGTATTGTGAACATGCAGAGCACATGACTCGATATTCAGTGCATGCAACGCCATCTAAAGTTAAGAATGATGTGTTGGACAGTTTAATGGCAAATCGCATATTCCAGCCAGTTCACCTTCTACCGAAATGTATAAATTACCAAATTAATTGATTGCTTTTTACAGCAGCCTACAAAAGAGCCCATCCATTTACATTACCTTCATCTTTCCCCTTGCCACAGTACGAGACAGTCACCTCCAGAGAATCATACGACTCCAGTCTTGTATAATGCAGGGGTGAGAATATTATGCTGTGGATTTTATGCTGGGTAATTAAAAAAATCACTGTTTTATGTCCAAGGCAGGGATGGACCTTCCCTGATTCACAACCCAACACACTAAAGTGGAATAGCCTTGTTCCTACTCTTGACTCCTCTAGTTTAATTGCCCTTTGTGTCCGGCTTATTTCTTTTCTAACTGCCCTAATATATGATACATTGAGTGCGGCATTCTTCTTGGAGATATTAAAGGGCGATTGATGCAGTGAGGCAAAGCATCGCACCTGTCAAAGTGTGATGAGTGAGACTGCATCACCTGCCTCTGCCCTCTTACCTCACCTCCTTTATACGTGGTCTTGGCATGGAATAGCAGCATGACTTAACTGAGTGCCTGCAGCTTCAGCCCAGCCCTTGTGCTGTCCAGCCTTCCTTTCCTGTTCGAGTGCCTCCGAGGTGAAGCATGTGTCAGGGGCCTGAGATGAAGCCAGAGAGCGGGAGATGAGTCAGATGAACACTTGTCAGCTGATGTCATCTCCAGTGAGCGCTGATGACCGGCCCCAGCTGTTTCGGTGCAGTGAGGCACATTCTGCAGCACCTGTCTGAATTTTTTTTTGCTCACACAACTGCAGAACAGAACAGGCGCGCTACTCACGGGGCTTTCATAACTCCCTGGTGATGAAGTCAACAGAGGTCAAATGGGGCAGACAGTCCATCTCCAACAGAGCGTGGTCCCACACTGCCCGTGTGGCAGAGAGCAGGTTTGAAGGGAACTTTGAAAGTGTTTGAAATGATGTTTTCATCAACTGGTTTCAAGAAAACATCAGGTTAGGCAAAGCAGTTGCCTGTGTGTTTTATGTTTTGAATGGCTGTACGAAAGAGAGTAGAACAAGTAGTTGTTGTGAACTAGAAAACAACCACCAACGAACCAAAAGAACAAATGGAAAAAAAGACAAAGAAGAAAAAAACAAAAAAAGTTACAGTAGCCATCTACAAGAGATTAATAAAGAGAGGTCGTCAGAATTTTTTTAATGGATGAATTGTAATTAACCCTTGGCTAAGCCCCGCCCCTCTGTCAAGGTCTGTCAAGTTGCCTGAGCTGGCAAGGAGTCTGTGCAGAATATTGTCAATTTTTGGAAAAACAAAAAGGCAAAATTTTAGAGCACAACAGACAGAGTGGTCAGCAATATGCGTTTTGTTTGATATGTATTATATTTAAAACTGACTTAGCAGAAAAAAAAAGATGCATATTAAGATGATATAGAAACATGTTAATGTCAGAGCATGTCCTTGTGTTTTGCTTCGTTTATGAAACAATGAAGTATGCCCGTGACGATTAAGGACAAGGGGAAGACATGTCTCTTCGTATTTTAACATTAAAAGTAAAGTTAGGCTTTCTGGTCAGGTTTGAGTTTGGGCTAACAGCATCGCAAACTGCTGACCAAGAGCTGCTATCCGCAGACTTCATAGACTTCTGCTTAGCTGTCATGGCTTCAGAGCACATAGCTATGACAGTTAGTGGAGCAGACGTAGTTGTACTTGTTGAGAGGTTTCCTTCCCTCCCCAACGTTTCACGGTACACTTTTCAGCATTTGATTTTGAAAAGGGAAAGAAACATGGAAGCACTTTGAACCTCAGCACTAGCCAAATTATAAGTAGCACTATTAAAAGTAGCTCAGACACAACGGCACAAGGCTTAACTATGACTGGTTTAAAATCCACAACACTAGCGTAAAACTATAAAAATTTGTAAAGATTGCAAAACTTACTATGGAGCACAGCTGTCCAGTTGTCAGACCCTTTTCAGAGCTGGCAGATGCTAAGCTATGACTGGCCAGTTGAAAGGCAGGGCTTAGTAAAAGGTCAATTATTCTTTCATTTCAGTTAGTTTTGGTCATGTTTTATTTAAAATCGGAAAAAGCTGATCAGTCATGTGGGTTAAATATTCAGAGGTTATTCAGAAATGCTCTAACTCTTTTGAAAAAGGCAAAAACCACCTCAAATGAGCATAAAAACTGTTCTTAAGTTTATTTACTGTTTTTTCAGTTTCTATCAACCTTTTCTGTAGTGATGTTTCTGAGGACAAAGTGTTGATTATTTGTTTATAAATTGTATGACGCGGATATTACCAAAAGTGTCACAGGTGTTTGAGCTCTCTTAGTAATGCAGCCATGAGTATTACTGATGACATCATATCTGACACACGCACTTATGGGTCATCCACATTATGCAAAGATGGAGTCACACAGTGCAACACCCGCCTCAGGTGGTCCTTCACAAAAACTTGCATTCACAAATGAAAGCAGTCAAACTTGATTCTCATGCATAGTTATTTTGTAATGAAGCTCCAGGCGGTGAATGGAAATGCAGATACATGCTGTGGAAAAAGGAAATTTATTGATGATGGAATCAGCTGGATTGAACTACACACACACACACACACACACACACTTTGTCACACACATGCACGCACAGGCCCCCACGCACACACACGGCTCAGTGCAATACAACAAGGCAGCAGATCTTCTCTCATAGTAAATCAAGAACTGTTTCACTGTAATAGCTGTACTTTGTAATAGCCATCGCAGTGGAATAACTCTGATTTAATCTAGCTAGGAATCAATATTTTTTGACTGCTATGATTGATGAGTATTAAGTAGGACTATTAACAGAGTGGGAAAAAAAAGTGTCCAAGTCTGAATCCCACTGCCTGCTGCTCAGTCAAAGCCCTAATGTGAAAGGGAATAATTTGTTAGCTAATTCACAAATAGGCTTAGAACTGTGGATGTATTTTCTTAATGAATATGTGAATTACTTGTGCATTGATTTCTATTGTGTGGGAAAATGGGGAATGTATAAAGAACTGTCTGCACAGACGCCTGCAGACACACTTCATTGACGTTTCACTTGGAGACCAAGAGAAATATTGCATATGCTGAAACCAGCAGATTGTGTATTTAAAGCCTCTGGTGAATCAAGGTCGCGGCGGTGACCCTTTTAGTAGTAGCCTGTCATACATTTAGCAGAGCAGAGGATCATTTCAAACTGTCCTCCATCACATTATGACAGATCTTAATTGACTACCGATACAGCTTTGCTGAGTTGACGGAAAAATCGGATTTTAATCTAATCACTGCAATATACCTGATTGGCTCAGAGCAACACTCCAGCATATTAAAACATTTGCATTGCAGAAGTGGGTCAGAGAGCTTGTGAACAACTAAATCCTACACACTGTATATCATGTTCCCAAATGAATTCATTATGGCTTTTATATTACATTATAGACACTTGGAGTAAAATGTGTCTTCGTGTGCACATTTAATGAACGCTAATCGATAGGGTTTTCTTATTTTACAATGTTCTTGCACTTGGCCTCCACCCCTTTAGGGGTTATTGAAATTATGTTCCTGCTGCTGGGAATCCATCTTCCATACACTTTATAATGCAAACATTTAGGGAGACAAGTTTGAAAGTTTACAGCTTGAACCTTAGTTGCCTTCTCACTTTGCTTTCTTCCAGCAGTTTCTCCACAATGCGCCTTTTTTTCTGTCTTGCTTTTTCAGCCACACAGAGACAATTTTCAGTCAGTCAGTCTTCCCTGGTTTATCACTGAACCACATCATTAAGAAGTGCCCCATGGATCCCTGTCTAAACTGCACGTCGTCTAGCTGCCTCGAGCTCCCTGGATAAAAAGCCCAAGGCTGAGCAGACTGACATTCTCCTGCACAAAGGTAAATGATGGCACAGAGGATGGTGGTCCAGAGTCCCCTCAGTGGTCTTGGGGGAGAAGACAGAGAAGGAGAATGATGATAGATTGCATGGAGAGTGGGCTGAGCGGATAGATCAGGCCTCTCGTACCCAAAGAGCACCATCTGCTGTCAGTTCGGGTGACTCATTCAACTGTGCTGACATGTGCATGTAAAGGAGCACGCTGAGAACACATCAGACTGCCGTCAGGCTCGCTGATGATGGGCTGAATATGAGAGAGAGAAACAGAGCGAGGAAGGAGAGGACTGTGGAAAAGAGACAGGTGGGGTACTGAGAGTACCGTCTCTTTCATCTTCACAGAAAAATTTTGCATTCATCCAAACAAACAACTCTGAATTTTTTAATAAATGTTTTATTTTTTGGCTGATTTTTGATGCTTTTTGTTTTGTTCTGTTTTTGCACTGCAAGCTGCTTTAAGTTCATTTGTTTCACTGGAGCAATTTCAAAGAAGAATGCAAACATAAAAAGGCACTGAAGAAAAATGAAGAAAAATATCTTTGATACAACTGACATCCTTGTGCGTGAAAGCAAAATGAAGCTGTTATAGTGCATTGTAACATTAATATCCAGTGTGAGTTTTGAGCCTGAGCTCTTAACATCTCCCCGAGTGTAAAAAAATATTCTGTGTGCATCTTTCTCAAGCAGCGTGTGCTTGACTTATACTGGCAATATTTCATCTGTAGAAGCCTATATGTACTACTAGAGCAAAATAACAGGATAGCTACGGGGCGAGAAGCAGTCGAGTGCCAGTATCAAATGACGGTGTCTGGCCCTCTAAAAACAATGAGCTGTTTATGGTCAATTTTAACAAGCTAAAGTACTTCTGACTGCTGCCTTCTGCTGGAAACCCAGACTGCTTGGAGCATCAGAGAGGAAAGAATAGCATGGCTCATTGTCATTGGAAAGGTCCACAAGCACATAAAACACATAATGCTGTTTGTTTGAATCTCCTTTTAAATATATAGGAATGGCTATGGACTAGCACTCCAATACCAATCTTCTCATTTCTCATAACCTTCCCTTTAAAAAGCATAGTCCACCCAAGCATAAGGTTTTAAGGTTTTTTATTTTCTAATAAAAAAAACTGAATTCTCCCGGAGGCACCACGATTATATATTTCTTGGATGAGGTGTCGGGTCAGGACTGAAGTCAGGGTCTTGTCATCTCCGATTTCATTTCACGGGTCCAAGGGAGACTAATTGTCAATAAGGACCAGCTGCATTGACACCTGTGACACTGCAATGGTTTGCGTCGGACTCCCAGTCTCTCACTCACTCTGCTCACAAGAGAGAGTCACGAGCACGACTGTCTCTGGGAGTGATGGGGCTTGCCAATACTAAAAACGTTGCAATTTATGAAAGGCCATGACATCAAAGTGCTGATCAATGGCTTCTATAGGCCGCTAACACAGCGCTGAGATTGATTCCATAGGTGATATTGTTACTGGAGATCTGCAGACGTGCTGGAAGTGTCAACAGGGGACGCACGCTCAAGTTCAAAACAGGCAATTCTATAGGATTTGCGTCAGTCAGACTAGGTGGTTGGACAGTGATGGGAGACCCCGCTGACCCCACAGGGTGACGCACACTTGTCAGCGTGAGACAGGTTTAAAGTGCAGACTACAGGGGGAATATTATATTATGGTGAATAGCCGCCTTGCTGGCCGGCAGCAATCACACAGCCTCTCTCTCTCCTAAGGCCATTTTATTGTGGGATGGATGGATGGATGAATGGGATTCTTATGAGATGATCCAGACAGGTCTACCCAAGGGGAGGTGGGGTACATTAGTGTACATCAATGCCAGAGGAGGAGATATTACCATGTAGACTGCCCCCCCACACACATACACACTGTTTTATGCACGTAGAAACACTCTCCTGAGTATAAGAGTGACTTAAAAAGCCTGAGATCACTTCCTGATATAAACATAATATACTGAGAGTAGAAATAACATCAAAAGTACAAGTAGCTGTTTGTCTTATGCATTATGGATGTTTTCAGAGCTTGACCTGGATAACAAATGCAAAAAGGCTGTTCACATTTTATTTTTGCCTTTCTTTGTTTTTTCCTTGAACGTTAATCATATGGATGCCTGTTGGAGGAAATCACTGTGAAAAATACACTAATGCAGGCCGACATCGCTGTACAGTATGTGTCAATAAATTACACACCACAGTGTGTACACATATAGATGCAAATGCACAAACCATACCCAACCATCACCACCTCCTTTTTGTGATCTGCAGATGTACTGTAGTTAGACCAGTGTCATCGTCTTTACAAAACCAATGACAGAAACAACGAAACAATGTCTGCAATGGACAGGAAGACTCCAGGGCATCATGAATAATTAATGACACTCCAAAAGCAAGCACTCCTTTGTACTGTGATGTATTTGTCGATGCTGGCAGAAGCACAAGAATGAGGGTGCAGAGCTGGCTGGCAAGCAAATAAATAAATAAGTAACGTGTTCAAAAAGTGCAAGCTGCTGTTAAGTCTGTGTGACATACAAGCACTGTCCAGTGTTGTTGCATTGCCACAGCGCTGCACATTCAGGTCTGTTATTCTTTCTCTCAGGACTCACTTTGTTGTTTTACAAACTCTGAGTCTTTCCTCCGATTTACTGTATTATTTAAAAACATTTGGCACATGAATCAAAAAGAATGGAGCGTTTTATACTTAAAACAATACATTTGATTACCCGGACAGCTAATGCTCTCACCCATCAGTGAGATAGAAAATCTTTCATTTTTGATAAATTACAGTGCGATTATAAATAAATAAACAAGACTGATGATGTGGAATAAATCCAATTTACCATGCAGAAGATAATCAATACATTAACCTGGAATCCCATGCTAAAGCACCTTTAGTCGACAGTACAGTATGTGCTTGTTGACTTTAATTGCAACAGTGCTGGATGCGCTGCTGAACCTGTGGGCAGACAATTGATAGTAGCCATTAGCAAATGATTAGGTGGACAGAGATGAACTCTCCCACATTGATTCAGCCGGCTTACATTTCCGACTTTTCCAGGAGAATAAATAAATTCACCAGCAAATCTATAATGTATGACTTTATATTCATATTTCCAGCGGCTGCTTGGCTCGCTGCTTTCCATCGCGTACACAGAAAGGCTGGCAGCTCACTGAAATACGACGTCCACAGCGTCTGTTTTGTGCCAAATCATGACTGTTTATTCAGCCAAACGCAGCATTATAAAATGTATCGCTGTGAAGATTTATAATGAGACTGAGATTGTGAAGTGAAACCACAGGCTTCCCTTCGTACTGCTCTCTAGACATGGTGAAGCCTCCGACATATCAAAGACATTCTTTATCATTTCCAATTATTGAGGAATATTGTCATTTGAGCCCATCTGAACCACCAAGTCTAATTTGTTTACTTCAAGTGCCTCAGATGCCTCTTTAATGTTTGAAATGAGATCCATTCCCTACGGGTTGTCTACTGCCCTGAAAACAAATGACAGATTGCACAGGAGAAGTTCTAACTTTTCAACAATAACAGACACATAGTGCTCTTTTCTTCCCATTGAGAAGCTACACACTGCCAAGTGCTTTACCTCACCATCTCAACATGGTTATTTTTCCTCAAACCCTGCATTTGTTGTAACCACATAAGGTCTCAATTGAGCCAGGACTGTTCCATGAAAAGTAAAGGTGACTGAATCACTATGCTTCTATGCTCACCTTCAAATTTCCAACATTAAAACTCTCCATTGAGCCGTGCTTGGGCTGTTTGTCAATGTTCTAGGGCACATTGGTAGAGCAGTAATCAAATAGAGGGGAACTGAGCGTATGGTGTCCTCAAACCTAATTTGGCTGCTTGCAGCTTTGACCTCGTGACCTTTGACATTCCAACCCAACTGGCGAGGGTACCGAATCATTTATTTAGCTTGTGAAGACATAAGCCAGACGAGGGGGTTTCAGCCTTGTGGTGAGAGGCTGTGGAACTCAAAACACACAAAAAAAAAGCCAGATTAAAATGTAAACAGCTCAGGCCATCTAATAGATGACCTCGCAATAACAGCCATGCCCTATTGGGTAATAATCAGTATTGATTCCCAAGAAACATCTCCACATGTTAAACCAGTCTCCCTGTTGATTCCCATTGAGCCTGATCAATTATATCAATTATTTAGACAATAATTTGCGGTGGCAGCGAATACTCGTCAATAAGAATCATTCAGCTGCAGAGAATCCAGAGCCCGTGGGGGCTAATATACATATCAATACCTGAGCCATTCTTTTTGCATGTTCACAAAGAATCCGTTGTTCTCAACAAATGGCATTAATCGAGGATCATTCTGGGGTCAAAGGTGAAAAGGAGAGGACAGAAACTTGAGAAACCACTTCTGACCAAAAAGCAGCAGGCTACTCTGTCATTCTCTCTCTTCGTCTCTTCCTCTTTATAGCTTCTTAGCCTCTGCGAGTTTCTAACCATGTCTCTGGAGGATTATACAACGGTGGCTTGCCACATATCTTTTTTTCAGGGCTATACTTGAGTAGCTCCACTTACCCTTTGCACAAACTCTCGAGGCACACCCAACATTAAAAACTAGTTTTTGGAGTTAACAGTGCCTTCGTACAAGCTATTCTTCCCCGGTCTCTCTTGTTCGCCTGCTGAGCTCTCTTTGCTCTTTCAACAGTCAGCATGCCGCACATCCACACATGTGCTGCTCGGCTCGGCTCAATCCCCCACCCCCCCACCCCCTCCCTCCAGCCCTCTCCTAAAATAGACCCAGTGCTGGGCCTCTGAACGTTTGGCTGTTTCCTTCCTCCCATCTTGTCCACGCCTGTTAGAGGGTTACAGCTGCTCTCTTGCTGACCACAGTTTCCATTGCTCATCGCTGTTTAACTCCCAGACCCCTTCTGGAGTCCATTACCAAGGCTAACTTTCCCAGATTTATCACCGCTACGACCTGCAGCAGCCAAAACAACAGCAATGAGGGCGCGCTGAATGCTGAATGGGCTGTTTTGACTGTGTACAAGCTCAGTAAAAGCCTGATGCCACAAAGAAATGAGGCCTTGTTTATTATTAAAGGTATATTTCAAGGATATCCTCTTATGTAAACTGCCAGAGCCTAGACATCTGTGCATGATGCAAATGTTTTGAGAAAGCATGACTGTGCAACATTAGAGATCTGCCGCCGAGATGTCTTTGATTTAGACTTGAAGTGAGTGAACGACGGGATCACTGCCATTTATTTCTTTTTAACTTCATCCATGGTTATTCAAAGTTAGAGCTAGTTTATCTATTTCCATCTACATGTGAGAGCCACGCTGTTTGAAACTCACATCAATCACAAACAGAGAGAAAATATGTTCCCAACTTAACCTCAATTCAGCTTGACGTTTTCACTGAGCCTTGTTTTTATCAGGCACATCCCACTCAGGTTACATAAACGAAAAGAATTCAGACCCTTCTGCCAAATTCTAAAAGGCTCATCAGCACTTTCAGCCTCTTGAGACGCCTCCAGGCTTAGTATTCACAGCACAATAAAAGATCTAACCTCTATAAGTAATGCATACTGGATGAGACGCCACCGACGGTCAATAGATTTGGCACCCCGACTTGCACCACTCTGTGTTTGTTTCCATTACAAACAAATTCTTATCGCGCATAATGCATTTCCAAAATCAGTCGGTCATTAATTCATCAAAAAGTGAAAGAGGGATGGTGAGAGGAGAAGGAACAGATTCCTGCTGCCAGATTATGCGTCCCTGAAAAAGCTTATGGGAGAGACAATGGGTCTTGAGATGCAACCCCACAGTATTTTTGTTTCACACGATAGGCTTATTAATCACAGTAATGAATAGTGAGATGGTTTGCAGAACAGTGGAATCGGGGTAAACAAATGCAGATGATAAGCGGATGATAAGGCCCCCTCAGTCTAAAGGGGAGACAGAGGGAAGATGGAGAAAAACAATGTTGGGGTGACTTCCTGTCTCACGCTGAAAATCCAGCCTTTCAATTTACACCTCTTTGTTTGCTCCATCTTTATCGCCTTGTTTACTTGTTTGTTTGTTCACTTATTCATTTGACGACTTGCTTTATAATATGGTAAAAAGCTAGTTGTGCATCTAAGTAATTACACTGTAATTGATGAGCTAATAGACATGTAAATTATGCATTAGTGTTTCTGCAGCAGAGTAGAAAGAGTGGAGTGTGTTGTATAATTACAAACTCCAGCTGCCACGCTGCCGTACAGGAGTCATAAATTAGGCACACAAAAATTTGACTAACTAAGATTGGAGCAATTTTGCACTGTGCCGTATGGCAATGATATTCCATGTGGTTCTTATATGCTCTTTGGCAAAAGCACGGCTCACCTTTACAAGGTGCAGAACCATGTGGCCAAGTGTAGTTTAGTTGATAAAGCATGTGGTTGTCTTGGGTTAGGAGTTCAATTCCCAGTGGGGTCACAAAAAAACACTGCTATTACTTTAAGGTCCTTTGGGTAAAGCCATATGCAAACAGCATGTAGGCTTTTACTGCTTTTACCTACTGCATGAGCACAGTGTTTTGATTTTATTTTGCAATAGTGTCTGAGTGCAAATGGTGCCTTTAACTAATCTGTATTGTATCTTTTAAAGCTGAGGTAGGCAGATTATTTTTGGTGTTATCGGTCGAAAGTCAGTTACCTTAGCTTACCTTCCTGTTGAGAAAGAGTACAAAAAAGTGACGTGCCTTAACTCTTAAGCTGGCTTCTGGCAAAAATAGTGTCTGCAGGCAACACTGTCACCAGGTTACACCGCTGCAACTCTCCCTGCAATGTTTTGTCTCATTGCGAATCTTTGGCCTTAAAAGGATAGTTCACACAAAAATGAAAATTCAGTCATGATCTACTCACCCTCATGCCGATCGAAGGTCAGGTGAATTTTTTTAGTCCACAAAACACTGCTGAAGTTAAACAGGAGAAAGTGGTTGCAATAATCTCCCAAACAGTTGACCAGGTGACCAGGTTTCAAACATGAAAAAACAGTAAAATGCCTCCAAACTGCTTTTCTGCAGTAATCCAAGTGTTCTGAAGCCTCGACATGTGAAGTTATTTTGAAAAACGCCACTGATGCCATGTTTTTAGCCTCTCTGTTCACTGTAGCCTGTAGCTCCTAAGAAGGGAGTCACGTTCACGTGCTTGTGCCAACATGCGTGAACACCACAACATCTGTGATGTTTTTTAAAACAATTTGGCATGTTGGGGCTTCAGGACTCTTGGATTACTTCAGATAAGCAGCATGGAGGCATTTTATGGTTGTATTATGGAAACCATTTGTTTCAGTTTTTGAGAGACTACTGTGACACCTTTTTCCTGTGAAACTCCAGCAGGGTTTGTTAACTAAAAGACACCCACTGCCATTCAATCAGCATGAAGGTTACTAGATGATGACTGAATTATCTATTTTGGGTGAACAATCCCTTTAAAAGAGAGAGCAACAACAAACAAAATAAAACACAAGCCGGAACAAAAACAGGGAGGGGAGGGTGCAGCAGTGCTGCTTCCTTAAGGATTATCAAGCTACACCTACACTGTAGCTTGATTTCCAGACGCTGCTTACCCCGGCTTGATCTGCTGTGGTATGTTAGCATTAGCATCTCATTCACTTTTGCAGTATAAGTGAGGAGCAGCATGCATGTTTAATGAAGCTACAAAATTATTGAGGCAATTCGTCTTGTTTTCTGTACCCAAACCAACCCACAAACAATTTTCTTCTTTCAGAGTGAGATGTACATTTGGAACTTTGCTGCCTAAAAGAAGGAGCAGGCTGTACTGTTTGTATTTACAATAATATGAGTCTAAACCTGTTGGTGCCTCTAGATGAGAGGCACAATTATAGTCGCTGCATCAGAGGAGTCATCTGTGCAGGCTGACAGCTTGTAGAGCCCTCACGTTATCTGTTACTCGTACTGTCCCAGTCCTCCTCTGTGCTCCTGTGCGTAATTACAGTGGTTAATCTTCTGGTTCTCCGCTGTCTCCTACCCACTCTCTGCCTTCCTTATTAGCCCTCCCTTGCCCACCTGAGATTTTTGTCTTCTTCCTCTCCAATTTTTCCTCTCTTGGTAGCGGAGTAGTCCAATCAGAGTTGCCATTGTTTATTGTGATAAGTTGGGATAATGAACAAATGACCTGCCACCTGGAGCACTTAGAGCCTGGTGTTAAACTCGGGTTATAAAAACCTCTTCCAGCTCTATTGATTTACTGGCAACATTTGATTGTACCCACGGGGCAGGGGGCCTGCAAGGCTGCACAGAGCTCTTACTGTTTTACAGTCCTTATTACACCAAACAAATAAATCTCCTGACCATTAATTCACTGCCTGTGCCCTCGCTCTGCAGACCGATAGGCCAAAAATCAGAACAGATTCAGGCTGCTTGGCACACTAACTAGGTAGTTAGAGGCAATGTTTCTCTTCTGTGTGCCTCCGTTCTATATTGGATTAGCAGACCGCAGACAACTTCGAGTGTTCTTGGAAGATTTTATGATCGCTCAGGACAAATACACGAGGAAATGATTTGAGGTGGGCTATCCTGTTTTTGCAAACAAAGGTCATTATTTCAATATCCTGTGAGGCTCTTTTACGAGACCCCATAGTGCTTTTTTGGCTGCTTCTCCCCTGTATACACAACAGGGATGTGGCACCTCATAGTTAACAAAAGTAAACTGCAGGGAGAGTCAGGCCAGTCTGATTTTTACAACGGAAAGCAATTGTAAACACTCAGGGGGCCCGACAAATGGAACCAAGGAGAGTGTTGCACTGGACCCAGACCAAAGGCCAAATCAGCAATACATTCAGCCCGGATGGTAATTTGAGAATGAGGCAATCCGCTTGTAAAACATTAACAAAGGGCTGTCCAATAAAATCTACTCCGCCAATTAATGAATTTAACCTTCGTGTTTGTTGGAAAAGGCGGCTTGATGAGCTTCTTCCCTCATCTGCTCTGAAAAAAAGCTGTAGACTGTAATGCCGCTGTAAAACGGCGATGTTAATTATTTATGGGAATAGACAAGTTTGTGCACCTTCAGACTTTTTCACCCTCCCTCTTTTACAATCACATACACACACACACACACACACACACACACACACACACACACACAGGTTGCACTCCAACACAACTCTTACAGTATACAGTACAGTGCCAAATAATGAAAAAACATCAACACTAGAAGATGAAAGCTTCTCTGATTAGTCCTCACTAGCATATTTACCATAGTTGAATCACTACCATATCCACTGATTGTAGACTTATGTAATGTAGGTTCAAATACACTTTTCATCTTGCCCACTGGTTTCCCTGTGGAAACCGACACGTAATTGTCAACATATGTGTAACATATGCACATTCTGGAGTTTCACTTGCATAATGCACACACACACACACACACACACACACACACACACACACACACACACACACACACACACAGCGTGCCTGTTCAAGTGGAGAATCCTCCGAGTGATGTCACCTTCAAACGAAAAGCTGCAAAAAACTATACTAGATTCAATGACTGGCTCAGATTAAACACCTTGGTTGGTATACACAAACATGCTTGAATAAACACATGCACAAATACACATACATGCTTTTACCCCAGCATGCATTTCCAGAAAGCAGTTCCATTTGGTTCTGATGTCTTCATCATCTAACAGAGACCTGTGCTGCAGGAAAAAGATGCCTGCTTATCATGCAGCGCTCACCAGCCACAGCATGAAGGTGGCTTTGAACACTTAAGCTCCACCGGATATTCATAAGCTTCAGTATCTGGAAGGTGTGGTAGATGTTGGCTCACAGATACCTTTGACTCCAACTGAAGGATAAATCCCTCTCCCTTGTCACCAAACATGGCATGTAAATATTCATGCACATACATGATCAGTCAACGTTAAATGCACAGGTTTAGAGACAACATAATCCCAAACCTTTCAGAAAGATGGACCAGAAGTAGGTCTCCTTCCTGCACTAGGCAGCACCTGGGACTGCCACCATTGTGATGTGCTTAGTCAGGGCATTCAAGTCTCTGGATAAAAGACAAGACCACCAGACAGCTAACCAGCTAATCTGCCGAATATTCTGTTAATCTGACAGGTCGTGTTGAATAATGAATATGTACATTATCACAGAGGGAGGTATCACAGGGGACGCGATGGATCACTCTCTGTGTGGTAGGTGGACATGGCATGTCTGTTATCAGCATGACTTCTAATGAGTTCATTCACAGGTGAGTGTACATTTAGCGGGTGTGTGTGTGTCTAACTATGACAAAGTTGAAGCTAGCTTGATCAAAACCATACTGTGCTTTCAAGTTTACCAGCCACAATGCTTATAAATGCAGCAAGCTCACACCGGGCTTGTGCA
>JAQLOL010000007.1:13587535-13598275 GCA_029783665.1 Naso thynnoides | reverse complement strand
AGCTACTGATGGATTTTTTTCCCTTTATTTGCTCATTTGTAAGTCTTACGCGACTACTTTTGACTATGTATTATTTCATGCACACTGTGTTTACATACTTAAAATAAATATGAAATAAATATTTGCATATTTTAATCATCCAAAAAGGATTGCTACTGTATGACCACCTAAGCAACACATTATTCTCATGCAAGTTCTTTTGTTTTCATATTATTTTGAAGCCTCCCTAACAGTCAGTGTTGCTCCTCTAGTTTTTAGCAGTCAGAATTATTCATTTCAATGAAAAGCCAAAAATGGAAAACACAATAATATAAACACCAAACAGTCGCTGGCACAGTGCTAAAATGTATTCTGTCCCAGTTATTGTTTAAGCGTGTGCATATTTACCAGCTTCTGCAGCTACTGTATTGAAGGTACTGTATTGCTGTCAGCATTTTCTCTAGTTTACTGGCACCACGTCCTGCAGTATGTATACCATAACAGCACAATGCTTCTGCTCAGCCAACTCGCGTCAGCGTCAGGGGGGTTATTCTCAGAGTGGGATTGTATGGTGCATCCTACACATCCAGAAGGGATTTGAAAGATTAATCCTCACCTTTCCAACTGAATGTATGTAATTTTGTTTTACAAACACCAGCCCTACAGGGACGTTTTCTTCATTAATACTTGACAATGTGCCTTGCGTCTCAGGCCTGAGGAGATGTAGTGGTGTGACGGACGAGAGCATTAAAGTGACCCAGATTCGATCTTTCTTTCTTTACTTGCAAGCTTTTAACACAGAGTATAGCACCTGTGATACAAAATTCAGATGAGAGAGCAACAAAGATGGGGTGTTAACAGCCATTACAACAGGCCACACAGACGAGACACGATCTGATGATCCTCTCAGACTGTATTATACACTAAAATATTCAGGAGTGCTGAGGAGTGTCCAGAAGGATTTTGAAGAAAAGAGAAACAAATCTGTGCCACAACCTTTGCTAACAATATTAGCTAACAGTATGCCATGGTTAATGTTCAGCTTGCTTTAACACTACAATCAGTAGGATTTCCCTAAAATTTAAATACACGCAAATGCTGCACATCATCACTGGGCCTCTTTGCATGAGTGTTGGTGACTTTGTATGCAGACACATTGCCCTCAGCATGTAACTTGATGTTTTGGCGTGTTTTGACACGGGACGAGACTAGGTGGGGAGTGGGTGTGTTTCCCCCAGCCAATGACAGCGTGCAGGTGAGATTAGGGGGGCAGCAACTGGATGGCATTCAGACTGGAGAAAATTTTGGATGCAGACGTACAATTGGTGAAGAAAAAGAAACATAGCCCCAGTGAGGTGGAACGGTAAGTGAATAAAGCTCAAGCAAAAATAAGCTGTTAAAACAATAGCTGTAAACTAAAGGTAAACAAAGATGAAACTCTTTAAAGCAACAATATGTAACTTTGACCGCAACCCGCACCTTTGAAAAACAATATTTAACAATGCACATTAATACATCACACAAAGCAGCAAACTTAGTAAAACCTGGTCATATATCATGGAGAAAACATCCCCTGATCTGATGTCTTATGACTGCTGTGTCTGTCTACAACTTTTTATTTAGCGAAGCTGTCCCCAACAACTGCCTGGCGCTGCAGCTGTAGCTTAGGTCTGCCGGCAGCCTTCATGTTGCTTTCAGGAACCTCAGTGAATCACAGATTTGAGGTGGAGCAGTCATAGGACATCAGAAGGAAAACCAGAGGACGTGTTCTCCTTAGAATATGACCCAGTTTTACTAAATTGCTTATTTGTGCAGCATATGAACGCATATTGTCAAGTTTCGTTTTTTCGAAGTCATGGGTCACTGTCAAAGTTAGGCTACATATTGTTGCCCTAAGAAAAAATTTAAAATCAACTAAATTAATATCGTCTGGTTACAAAACTAAAATAAAATCTAAATTTTAAGACTTTATTTAAGATAAAAACATATGAAAACTATATAACCTTTAATGCCATAATCTTAGAATGGAGAAACCAAACCATGGCTCCAGATGAGGCCTTAGCATTTCTGGCAGCCAGTGCAGGGTTGGGGTTAGTCTGGGCAAGGCATACTCAGCTATTTGCTATCTGCAACCTTACTGTTATTTCACTAACTCCTGCGCAATGGTTCTTTGGGGTGACTTTTTAAAAACAATACAAACAAACTTTCAAAAAATTTGTACATTTGTACATACAAAAAAAAAATTCAAAACAACAATAAGACAGCTAGACACTATTAAAGCATGTGAGAGGCTCAACCTGATATCATATTTAATATTCTGCCTGATTTTCTCTCTTTTGCTTAACCCTCTTCACAGCCTGAAGACAGGTCAAATCAAGCTCATGCATATAAAAGCTGTTGCCCTGGGCAAAGATTTAACCAGCCCGGATGAGTCCCAAGACTCAGTGTAGCGAGCAAAAAACACCCTTGCTGCATCCCAGCTCTGAGAAATATGAGGAGACGAGAGAAAAGAGATCTGGACAGAAGCCCCCCCTCTCCCATCTCCGAAACTAACCGTTAGCTTGGCTTCACAGTCACACTATGGAGACACTGCTCACTCTTCCATGCCACAGCCACTTCCTGCTGGCTCTAAACAATGCAGACTCCATTTGGGCCGCCGTAATGGCTGACTGCTTGACATAACCCTTGTCAGTGAGAGCTGAGATAGGTGACACTTGACAGATGTGTAATTGCTGGAAGAGCTCACTGACAGGTGGATGAGCTTAAAGACACCTGATATGCTTCTGAGGCTGTTGACGCAGGGGATTACACCTTTAAGCAGCACCGGCTTTCCTGGGTGTTGTTGCTTTTTTTTCTGCATGCTTCAAGACAGGAAAAAAAAAACAGTTTGGGTAATTTATTCCAAGTGAAATTGGTTTGATTTGTTTGAGCCAAGATATGTGCCGAGCGTGACAGTGAGAAAGGTTAAGGCTCCTGCAATAACCCTCATTTAATACATCCAGATGTATATTCTCTGTGAGGTAATGTACAGTTATGGCATCGTGTGAGTGCTCTTGTAAAGCCTGTGAGGAGGCGTGATAGCTTTCCCTCTCAGGTCAGCCCAGGTGAGGTGGTAGCAGGAGCTGGAGATAACACTGTACCCCTATAAAAGACAGGAAGTGAGATAAACATTCACTCCTTGATTAGGAGCCGGGGTGAGGGCTGCCATGTGGGAGGTGGTGCAGTCATAGGGGTGGAACAGTAAGATGTGGATGGGGGCGTGCATGCGTGTGTGTGTGGGTGGAGGTTTGTGTTTTATGTGTGGGACTGTAATGCAAATCAATGATCTCCTTCAGTGCAGAGAAGAACAGCACAATGCCTGCACACCTGTCCATCATTCAACATCTCCTGTTCCACCTCTTGAAGCTGGATGGAAAAAAAAAAAATCGCTCTAGCTCGCAGTCAGAGGGTTGAAAGCAGGGTAGACGGGCGAGGGAAATGTACTTAGAGGACCAGACATTCACTTTCCTTTTTCCTTTGCCGAGAAGACCATGTTATTAGAACTGCAGTTACTAAATTGGGAGGGAGGGAGACCGATGCTTTTGGATGTGACCTCAATTGCTCTGGCACGCTATCTCAACCAAAGTCTCATTTCACCCAGAAAGACGGGGAAAGAGAAAAGAGAAATTGACAATATCTTTTTGTACTATCATGCATAGACAGCGTATAGAGATTTAGTGATGATATAGAGGGGGTGGTGGCTCGAGCTGCAACCGCAGAAGCTCAGCTCAGTTCATTGGGGGTATTTTCACTAATAATTGGGGTAGCTTTCATCTTGCCTGCCAAAAGGCATAGCAGCAAAGAAGAGCACCAAGAGGGAGCTATCACTTCCCCTATTTCCTGGCCCCAGACAAAGGCATCCAGGCAGGCAGCCTGCTGAAGATGATGTATTTCTGATCAAAGAGCCTGGAGTTGTCAGCAGCCCGGCCTAGCACAGCAACCTGATTGCTCCTGGATAGATTTGTCCCTTTGATCAGAGCAGACTCAGACTGCAGGCACTGTTTATGCAAAGAAAAAACGGCAGAACGAAATCTACCCGGTGTTATGTGGAAGCAGGCATTGGGCTGGGGGAAGGACTTTAGCTCCAGGATATGTTGGTTCAGACAATAATACAATATGATATCTGTTATAATTACTGCTAATGAGATAACATTGCAAAATCCTTTTTTTTTTTTTCAACCTGTTGCTGTGATGCTTTTGCGCTGACAGCAAGAATTCTTTCATATGTGTTCTCCTGATTGGATGATAAAAATCTTTGTCTAATTACAACCACATACAACAGATATTACGGTAAGATAATGTACTTTTTTAAAAAATGGTATTTTTACAAATGATCACATATGCAAACATCTTACACATACTGTAATGCAAATAACCACTAGCTATGAATTTATGTTGACTTGTAAAGGCACTTAATTTTGTCATAATATATTGATGTAACTAGAGATTAGTTCCGTAAAATTGCTACAAAGAAATATTAATGGCATCAGTCTGTAGGCCTGTACTTACTAATCCCACTGTGACCTCAGCCATGTTTTGTCTGAAGGGAACAGTCTTCTTGTGTGTGGCTACATGAGTTCAAACACTGAAATGTCAAACACACTCCACTTTAAAACGCTCAAGGAAGGTTACGGCGGGGCGCAAGAATTGCTTTTGTCCCATACAAAATGAATGGGGTTGAACTTTGCATGGCACTGCCTTCAGTAGGTCTTCAACATGAGGGTGCAAGACTTAAAATATCCAAAAGGGTCTTCACAGATCACTGAATACTGTACAGGTGGAATTTTTTCCTATTGTGCACATGCTTTGAATATATTTAAGTGCAAAATCCATTGTTGGAGACGTTAAAACAGAATTGTTTACATCCCTTTAATGCTTTCTTCACAATATCCACATAAATACATATTTAATTATTGCTGTCAAAATATTTCTTGAAGTCAGCGTAACACTTATCTTGTTTCCCTCCTCCTCACTCTGCCTGCTGGATAAGTTCAGGTCATAGCTTTCAGGGACATCAGCCTTCGCTGTTTTTCTGTCTTTTCTGTCATGTAAAACATTAAAAAGGTACAGCTCAGCACGCCTCCCGCAGAGAGACGTCAAAGTCAAGGTTAATTTATGGATGCAAAATTCCTCATCTCTAGTTTTAAATTTCTTTTAATTCTTTTTTTTTCCTTTTATTTTGTTCTGCTGGTGACAGGTGCTATTTAAAGGAGTTTCAGGCACACGCATACACACAGTTTAAGTCGGTGGAGAGAGGGCTGAGTGGTTATGTAAGCTATGATTAACATATCTGACGGCTGCATTTGGGTCAAACAGTGATGGGTAATTCAGGTCATTTCTGACAGCTGATGAAAACAGAAATCATCATGGCGGGCGGTGGGCGTAATTATGTATTTATGAGTGCAAGAGGACCTTGGGGGTAGCGAGCAGAAGAGATGAGCACATACAGAGAAGTGCCTGAGTGCTGCCTTGCTACTGTAATGACAGCTCATTTCCCTGTGTGGATGTTTTTCTCAGCTCGGTGCCAAGCTTTTGTTAGTCCCACCAGTTTACTGTACCTGCCAGCCCAGCCTTTTATGGACAATACAGGAGGGTTAAGTGTTGTATTATTAAGGGATGAATTCTCTGCTGAGAGACCAGCCTAGGAAGAGGAAAGCGTGTAGGTCTTACCCAAAGGGCCCTCTGTGGCAGCTTGTTTGTGTTGTGAGAAACACCGCTGGGGTTTAGGCACTTTTAAAGATGCATTTGATGTTGAATCGCTATATATGGAGTTTATGCATACATACATACATCACCCTCTTGCACTGTATGGATCTGTTCCATTCTGCAGTATTTTATTGTTATGTATGCATCATGCTCAGCGAAACATATATATTTATATTTAATAATCCTCAGTAAATGTTGTGTTTTCGTACATAAAATTTGCATTTATATCCGTAACTTCTGTGTAGCACTCAAATCCCAAATACAATAGGCAGTGAACTGAAAAGGGAGGATGGATGAAGGCGGATGCAAATGACCCTGGAGTTAAATCAAAGCCATCTTCGAATCAAACCCCCACCAACGCTCGCTCCTTTTCTCTGTCAATCCACGGTGACATTTGTGATATGGGCAACACTTTCAATCTATGGCTGCCTACTCCATTGGCCATGTAAAGTTTAATGAGCACCTTTTGTGGAGTGATATGAATAATGTATACATTACGGAGCTCTAAAGCGCCTATGGTGCATCTGTCTCCAGGATGGACGGAAGCCACAGAGAAAGAAGGGCTGGTGAAAATTAAAAAGCCTGAGGGTAAAGAAGGAGAGAGATAGAAAAAGCGAAAAGTTGAAGGCAGTCACATTAATTTGAATGCGTCAGTGTGCCACTTCCAATGCAAAGCAGAAGTCATCAGCACAAGCGCGGTGCTCACCACCCCCCTCCCACCTCCCTCCACAAAGTCTCTCTCTCTTTTGTTGCTCATCTGTGTCAACCTGCTCCTCACGCCAGGAGCTGAACATGCAGCGACATAGAGGGGAGGGAGAGTGTTTTCTTGGAAATTCAGGAGAGCGCAGCAGTTGATGGGAGGAAAACACAGTGTGAAGCAAGCGATGGTGCTCCTGCACTCCTGGAGATAGCATTGATCTGGGATGTAAAAGAAGATGGAGATGCACTGTACTCTGAATGACAAGCTCACAGTTGTAAAGGAAAACGGCTCAAAAGGCTCAAACACAAAACATGAGAAAAGTGGAGGAAAGTATGTGCTTAAAAGTTTATTGTAACAGAGGCAGACAATTTATCTGAAATGTTTTAGGGGTTGTCTTAAATTAACGAAAAGGATCTACTCAATGGCAAAGATAGAAGCAGGTTAATTGTTACATGCACTTGATGCTAATAATTTCCTCCGAGTGAACTCTGAAAGCCTTATTGAAAGAGAAGCACTCGAGCCTTTAACCTCGAAGAGCATTACGGCGATAGCTCTTCCGCTCCACCTCGCTCCTTCCCCTTCTCATCCAGACCGCTACATCACACACCCCTCAGCCAAGAGCTTACTGATGAAATTAGAAATCTCCTGCACATTGCTTGCCCCCCCAACCCTCCCATTTCAAAAGATTGTTGTGCCTCTATCTTTTTAGAGATCTGCTCCCTGTTGAATAAGCAATGGAGCGTTCCCACTTCACTTGTCCATGCCAGGCTGGCCTGAGCGACCCTTCCCTCCCTCGCTCACCCTTCCTCCCCCCCTTCCGTCGTCCCCTCCCATAACCCCTGTTTCCATCTCCACAGATAGACCCCCCCTCTGTCCCCTCCACCACCTCCCCCTCTAGCCCCTCGCTCTCAGCCGACATGGACACACAAAAGAAGGCTCAGGCTTAGTGGCCTTGTGATGGATGCATTTTCATAGGCCAATCTCTGTTATCTTGGAGAAACAGGTCTCAGCCTCCATTCTCTCAGGGCTTTACAGTTTTCTCTCTGTCACTCACCCCGCCCAACCCTTTCCTTCATTTTTTCACCTCCTCCCTACATCCCTCCTCCACCATTTTCCGAAGGTCACTCATTAATACTCCTGAGCATTGATGCTGACCCCGTGACCCTGAGTTTGAAAGCCCGGCTCTCCCATATTGAGCACCCAAGCCCTTCTCCCAGCTTTCTCACCCAGGCCTGAGCACAGAGGCCTGGACCCCCCCCCCGCTCAAGGTCAAGGACTGGCTGACATCAAGCCCCAAAACAATAGGAGGCCCTTCCTCTCTGCATCCCCGAGGACACCCCCTGGTTTGTCCCTCTTTAGATTGATTGGCTATGCAGCAACATCACTAAGTTAATCAATTCCATTCATGTAATGCAGATGAGTCAAACTTGAGAATTTATCAAGCGATTTCAATTCCTCCCTGAAAATAGAGAATCTTACATGTAATGGTTTTGTCGATCTCAATTCAGGTGCAAACAAGTATTTTCTTTTTGTGGCTCTTATCAAATGTTGCGCTTCATCATCTTTAAATTTACACTCAAAGAAAATTGGATGCCACTCAGTTCCCCAGTCTGTTTAATGAATTTAGATCATTTTCGTTTCAGTGTTATTTGTTTATTTATCTGTAAGTGATTGGAAGTAAGGAAGGTGCAAATAATATGCAAAGCTTGTGACACACGACCTCACTCTCATATCCTGTTATTTACAGATATTGCAACACTACATTTCTTTACAGAGTGTAGAGCAATACAATATCTATCAAAAGGTGAAACTTCTTGCCTTCAATCTCACAATCTAGCAACCTTGATTTGCCCCCAAATAGGAATTGTGGTGTTAAAAATCCCCCTACAATAAGCTCCTTCAGTTTCTGCTCACTCTGCAGTTTGCAGCCTCCTCATTTCCCAGCTGTAGAGTTTCACTGGGCCTTGATGTATCATATATCTCTCTGTTTTTCCTGCGTGGCTCTTTTTTGGGCCTGAGGTCAGAGGGTGAAATAAAGCAGACCCCATTTTGAAGCTGACAGGGTCTCCAAAGCCTGAACCCGAGGGCAGTCCCCCCCAAGCCCCGGCCTGACAGAGGCCGCGTCCGACAAAGGTGCAGTTTGTTACAAGCTTCAGAGGAAAAAAAAAGAAACACAACAGGGAGGGTTATTTGGTGTTCCTTTGACCCCTTAAGCCCTCTGAGATGAAAAGGCTTTCAATTTTTACCAGACGAGGAAGACCACTTCAGCACAGAACGCAAGTATGGGCTTCAAAGCTCAGCAGAAATTTTAATCAGAGACAAATTACTGTATATGGTGTGATGTACTGGGCTCTATCGCTGCGGTCTGAGGGGGCAAAGGGGCAAAAATAGCACAGTATTGCACTGACGAGAAACAGCACAGCATCCTTGCAGGCAGGGAGTGAAGCTCGCATGGTCACTGTCTTTTTCTATAATGAAAATTCCCTGCTAGATTATGTCAGAGTAGTTAGCTGTGAAAGGTAGGGGAGGAAAACGCCTGATGGGCCAGCATGTATCTGCCATCTTAAATCATGCAAGCTGAAGGCAAATATCAATACTACAATGCTGCTTAAAACAGCATTCTGCCTAATAAAAACATATCTATCATTTACAACACAAGGGTAAGAGAAAAAGCCCTTGAGTGTACCGTGCCTGATGCCATTTACTAAACATTTTATCAAATTTTACAAAGCCTGCTTAATATTTAAAGCCTCGGTCATGCAGCCTAATGGTGCAGGGCAGGAATAAGCTATTCAGGGGTCAATTGTTTTATTAAGATTAATGAGGGGGAGCAGGAGGGTACGTCATATCTGTACTGCTTTCCCTCTTTCTCGGAGCACCCAGTGAGGCATATTAAAAAGAGTGAGTAAGGTTTGCCACTTAGCTTATCTACATAAGTGGCTTATGGATGTATTTGTCCGGGACAGTCAAGGTAATTTTTTTCATCAATTCATTTTTCATCAAGTGATGAACTTACTTCCCCTGCAGAATATATCAAGGAAGGCTTCAATTCTCTGCTACGCCACACTGATGTTCAACTAGCTTAGATTAGCATAGATGGAAAAAGGCATATTCTGCAGTTTCTGATTGAACTATATCCTGATTCACTTAAAGTGTGAAAGTGTTTTTCTCTGCTTGACATGCACATGTTCAAGTTTTAAGTTGTTCTTATTAGGGTCTGACCAATATATCCATTTGCTGATATTATCAGCTGATATCAGCCTATCACAGATATATCAATATCAGCATATATGGTCTTTGATATTCACTGATATTTAAGATGTTTTTTAAGGCTGCAAAAAATGTTTGACTTAGTTATTTTAAATGGAGTAATTTTGTAGTTTATCCAGTGGAGGACAGTAGGCTACTTATGAGCTTTCTTTCTTCCTAATATAGGTTTCTGCTTTGGCTCAAAAAATCCCATATTCCATATTTTTTATTTACTCCTAAAGAGGGTTTACATTGTTATACACATTATCAATTGACGTGTTCACACCATACAAAAAACATTTGCCAGTCTGTAAATTAAGCAGAGAATACAGGGTTCAATCACCAATGGCCATCTTAAATCAACCCTGCAGATTAAACTCCTTCGAGTCTGATGGGCTGATGATTCTTTGGTCCAAAACCTGCCAAATCTGATTCTTTTAAAAATGGAGCAGATGGAAGTTGGCGTTGAAAACTGAAAGCTAGTAGGCGTTCATTTCCATCAGCCTTAACCCCCAAAACCACACTGATGTCATCGTTGTAATTGCTTTGACACTTTGAAGTTAGCACTAATCCTGTTTGGGCAGTGACTTAAACTGTATGTATGTAGAGAAGGAGGACACATTAGTTGGGTTCACCACTGCATCTGTGCCTACTGGCCAGAACAACATCTGTTTGTGCTGCATGTGACTTCGTTTAAATGAGAGGCCAGGACTTATTATAGCACAAGTTTAAACAAACCTGTTAAAAAAAGACAGATTTGATTCCCTGCAGTGAAAATCCTCTTTAAATGTTACGCGATTCAAATTCCTGCTTCAGCCCGCAAGAAAGAGAAGCGTTTCAAAAAAAGGGATGTTTTTAAACTGTGGTGTCTCCTTTGCTCACTGATCTAATGTGATGTGACGCTGAAAATGTTTTTGGTTGAAGCAGAATGACAGGACTTGTTGTGAGAACAGTTTTAATGTGTCTGATGACGCATGTAGAGATTAAAGCAGGGTTGAAGTAAAATGCTGGAGTCACAGAGCTGCTGTAGGAGCATTTACATGATGATCCATAGCTGTCAAGCACAT
>JAQLOL010000007.1:13541018-13569666 GCA_029783665.1 Naso thynnoides | reverse complement strand
AACGGCGTTGTAACGGCGGAAAAAAAAATTAGTTAGATTACCCCGTTACTGAAAAAATAACGCCGTTACGTAACGGCATTATTTATAACGGCGTTATTCCCAACACTGCTTATAAGTGCAGCACAGAGCAGCCAATAGGAACATGTACTCTCTAAAATGGCCCATGATTGGCCAAAGAGTGCCCATTACAATCTTTTATTTTCTAAAATCTGAATACAGAGCCAAGGAGAGGTGCAGAAGTGTGGTGTTCTTTCAAAGCACCTCAATTAAAAAATGCTGAAAGGTTATGGAATTTTTACCCAGTGACACCAAATATAAACTGTCCAACTACCCCAACTTTAACTATCCCTGTGAGAACAAACATGGTGCATCTAGCAGCCTAGGGCAAAGCAGCCAGTGTTTAGAAAAGAGAAAAAGTGTTCAATATTTTGAAACTATTAAAAAAAAATCGTGTAAATTAATTTAGCCTCAGGTTTTACTTTATGCACCTAAACATTAATTTGTGCTGGAGGTCACTGTGCTCATACTGTATGCTTTAATTGACTATTTATAATGTTTAATTTTAAATCGAACTTGAGATAGTTTGCTCGAAGGCTCGAAACCGTATTACCTGATTAACTTGAATCTGGACTTTTCCCTCATCTTTAATATTTACACAGTTGTTTTCGATAATAAGAAAAGCATTGGAGTTTGTCTACTCCCTTATTGTTGCTGTGCTGCAGGAAGGTTATTCATGCAAATTGCATTATACTAGCAGGACACAGCAGTAACAAGTTAAACTTAAAACACCGCATGATTACCCCCAACTGCAACATTTAGGCCCTTTAGTCACTTCACTATCAAAAATATCACTGCGGCACGGATGGGTACACAATATGTTAGAGCCAGTGGGAAATCAGAAGGAAGGGCTGACCTTTTTTCTTTTACATAAGTACATTTTTTCAATCTTGAGCTAGATGTGTAAAGACATAACAATACATAATGCATGTCAGAGGAGTAATTTGGTCCTGTCTGATGAAACTCTGCATTAGCGTACATTAAAGCAGGTAAAGGTTCAAAGGCAGGTCTTTCACGCAACTCTGACCACGCTGCTGAAACGCAAAAAAAGATCAACAGGAAGCTCAGGCGGCATTACAGCGTGCGGTTTTAATCATTTGACTGTTTGTTATTAGGCCTTGAGGTGACAACGATGAAACATTAAAGCAGGTTTTGAACTGAATATTAAAATCCGCCCATCTCATCATTTGAGTAACTGCTTTCAAAGGGTTTCAGGATTCCAGGGCACATAAATGTTTGATATGCTGCTGGAGTGATGCATGAGAGCTGCATTGTGCTTGAGAAGCACGCCGGCTGAAGGTCATCAGATCTAATTGTCATATGGACCGAGTCTTGATTGCTACAACAAATCCCCACAAGGTTCACAGGAAGCCTGATAAAGGCAACTACAGAGCGTATTGTCAGCACATTTTCACGTTTACTGAAAATAAAGCAAAAAGTGGGGTGTTTAGGTTGAGTATTCTAAAGAAAAGCCAGTGGAACTGCAACATGTATATTGACAGAACAGTCACTTTCTCTCTTAAACAACTGTGAAGACGTGTCTGCTTTGACACACAGTGTATCTACTGTGCATGTGTCCACACTTGTAGAAGGATAATAGTTATTTGCATCCTCACAAATAGTGATCAATGCAGACTAGTCGTCCTCTAACCTCTCCATCAGCGCAGCAAAGCAGGCTCCGGCTCAACTCTTTTCCAACATATGATGTAAATGCTCTGTGGTGCACATTTAATGTGATGTCATTGTACTATTGACATCCAGCGATGGACTGGCGGCCGAGGCTGATTTGTTTAATATCTAGCTGAGAGAATTCTATTGACTTTCCTTTTTTCCTCATCTGCTCGCGAAATGAAAAAAAATCTTCCTATCCAGAAGCTCTGACCTAATATGCCTTTCTAATGTTTTTCAGAAGGACATGCTATATTGCATATGTGTGTGTTTGTGTTTGTGTGCACTGCATGTGTGTGTTTAGCTCCATTCAGGACTTATATCGATATAAGCCAGGCTTAATCCTTTCACTCTGATGGCTTCAATGACAGCGGCACACCATCAGATAAGAGGTCATTGAACTGCAGCAGCCACCTCTTCATTCAGAATAAATGGGGTGCACCAAGAGTGCACCTTACTATGTGCCGCATTGCTCTGGTCATAATGAAAATGTAATGCATTTTGGGCTCCAGCTGCCATCACTACTGAACTACACAGAACTGATTCTGTTTATAGTGCTTGTGTAACTTGCCCAATTTGTTCTTCGGAATGATGCACATACAAAAGAGATGTTTCAACATTTGGTATGTATGAACTTACTCTCCAGGTTTTCTTTAAAAAATTCAATTCAACCTATTTGTGAGCTTCTAGGCTCAATCTGAGCTGCATCATGAGTGCACACTTCTACCGCACTGGTTTGTTTTTCAATATAAGTACATCATGGCTGCTCTGATTTCCAGCTCGAAATTGAAAAACTAATGTAGGTGCACCTTCCAAATTTCAAACGTCTATCAACCTTGAGGCCAATATGTGGTATGCATCTATCAAAGTCGATGTCAGACTAATGCTCTTTCCTGTTTCTTGGCACAGCATGACCATATGGAAGCGAAGATGTTTCCTTTTGCTTGGCTAACCAGTCAGGTTGAAAGGGAGCATGCGGTGCAGGGAGAGAATTCTTTCTCAAAAACCATCTAATATCCACATGGATGTTGCTTTTTAGCTCTGTCTGTCTGCAATCCCACCGAGGGGACATGAAAAACCAGAGACCACAGACAACCCTGATTGAGGCGCAGCTGAAACATGCTAATGCCCTGATTTTGTTTTCATTGGGAGCGCTCCCTGGCTGTGGCATATCATTTGATTTTTGCATGCATCGAATCACTCCGTGTGAACTGTCACAACATGTGTTTCTGTCTGCTGACGCCTCAACAAGCACTTCTCTTTGAGCAATCATCTGGGGACAACGCTGGATGTTTATTTTGGCAGAAATCCCATCATGCATTCATGCCCATTTCCTTTGGTCCAAGTAGCGGCCCTGCATGTCATCATAAACTCAACTGAAAATAGAATATGCACACGTGGAGGCCTAAGCAAAGCACAAACAGGGAAATTTGAAGAGCCCCACAGCTTTAGAGTGCTACAGAACACGAGCAATTTGCAGTAAACTAATTATAATCCAATTTTCTAATCTCTCTCTCTCATTCTCGGCGGTATTTTCCCCCTCTCTCTCCTGTTCTCTTCGGTCGTGATAGTTTAAGAACTGGCCCATTAAGACAACCAGTGCTTTTAATGGCAGCATGTTAACGCAGCACAAAAAGAACATTCTCCTTTGCCTTTTCTTCATTTAAATTCAATTATCAACAAGAACAGTTAGACAGCAAGGGAATAATAATAAGGACGGGAGTGCACAGGATGAAGGTGTGCAATGGCCGCATGGTGACATCTTTTGTTCCGCTTCTCGGGATTGGCAAGATAATGGCGCAGGCTGCCGCGAGGGGGGCCAAGAAAAGTGGAGCTCACCACGCAGGTTATCTTTCATAGTGTACAGGATAATCACAGAGTGGTGATAGCTGGAGAGCAGCAGAGACATATCTTCTTGGAGATCAAGGTCAAAACAACTCAAAGGAAGGTGGAAATTCAGTTTCAAAAACACTCACAGCTCCCTGAAACATATTGATCTAGCCCCTCTTCCCTCTACCTCCAAAGTCATTTCTCTGATAGACTCTGGTAGAAATACATTATTTTCTTGTCATAAGCACCACAATGCATCACTGTTAAGAATATACTGCACTTATAGAGAGAGGGAGAGGGAGGAATGTTAAGAGCTTGGCGTGCTACTATTGAAATAACAGTCCACAGAGTGACCTCTGCTGCCCATCAGTCCTGTAACACTCTCCCACTCCGCAAGCTGAGATTTCCATCAATCACAAACACATGACTGCAAATTAAGAGCATCAAGAAGTGGATGTCTGAGAATGACGATGAGCCAGGTGAGCTCAGAAAATGACAATTTGTCAAGTGTTGAATTGCTTTAATTTAGTGTTTAGGGTATAGATGAATGCTACATGTCCAGTCTGGCCTCCTGCGTGCTTTTAAAAATGCATAGCCACTTCATACAGAGAATCACTCTGCAGAAACTTTACACAGACAGATCAATAACAACGCCTGGCACTGAGTCCTCTAAGGCATTGCAGTAAGCTCAGCCACTGATGTATTTGAGCCAAGTGGCCTTTGCAACAAAGGAAAAGCAACTCCCTCTTATTCCTTTGATTTATGCCCTTGGAAGTTGGCACATATTCCCACCAAAGAGTGTCTAACTATCTGATTGAAGTGCTTGATGTTAAGCAAAATTGTTATCCTTAATTCGCAAAGAGTTACAGATCAAAGTATACGAGGCGTGCTTTAGTGAATAGATTATTTTTTGCATTTGATTTTAATTCCTTCAAACTGATGAAACTAATTTTCAATGCTCAGCAAGGCAGTGATGGAGAGTGGCCGTGTTTATGAGGCGCCACATTGTGCTGCCAGATGTAGAGTCAATAGTAAGCAATTTAACTCCGTTGTCTTCTTCAAATCATTTATTGTCATCTGGCTGAATGACTGCGGGGATGTTGTTCAGGCGTAGTCGCTCCCAAGTCCTCCACCTCGCCTCCTTTGTTCTGAGCACAAATCCTTCTTTTATTATCCAGGCAGCAGCATAAGGTCCTGACCCCACTTCCCTATTGCAGTTTCCTCCACGTTTGATGCCCGCCTCCCCCTCCCTTGGATTATTGTAATACTCTATGCACTTGCTTTGATGTAATAACTATGTGCAACTTGTAGTCGGTGTAGAATTTGATGGAGCAATGACCTGACAGATGAAAAAGCGCAATAGACAGCTTGTGTCAAATGTATCAGTGTTTTGGATCTGTCATACAAGCATCTATTCTTTAGAAGGATTTTTGGAAAATACAAGGCTTTTTGTTTTCCTCTTTTTGTTCTCTTATCAAATTAACGGGTCACGTAAATATTTTATTGGACAAAGTCACTTCTACCTGAAGCATGTGAAGGAACTGTTCTTCAACAGTAATAACATTAAGTTGTGGGTGGTAAATTCCTCAAATTATCCATTGCTGCCATTAATAACCTTGAGTATATTGAGTGAGGAGCAACTTAGAAATAAACAATACAAATAAATATACCCGCCGTGCACACTGTCATCTGTTTAAAGGTATGGATTTAACCACTTAATCAATTTGTCAAAGTCAAATTCAGGAGTAGCTACTGGCACAACTACTGTACATACAGTCCCTCTTATTATCTACTGCCAGTTTAATTTATTGACTGAGGACTTAATTGATTTAGTGACACTTTTCTCAAAGTCACCTCATCTGAAATGTTTCCAAAGAACAGCACCACTGTGCCGCAAATGAGTAGCTTATCCAGCTAAGTAACTGTTGTTAATTGGATGGAGATTAATCTGTTTATAATAAAAATAACAATATAGATAGTAAAAATATATATAGCAGTAATACTGGCAAATGATGGTAACAACCAGCCCTTTCATTTTTTATGCATACTAGTGTCCCAAAGCCAAACCCGTCTCTACTTTTCATTTTAGAGCTGCGGCAGCACTGGAGAAAGGTCTGGCTCAACCAACTATCACTGTGATATTGGGGGAAAATGTCGGATTTGTTTTTTTCTTTAGACTAATCACTATGTTTTCAAAATATCATTGGAGGAACTTGTTTGGTGGAACACTTGCACATGTAAAGGCAAGCCATGGGATCAAAATGACTAAATACCCATGAAAGACAAGGTAACAATTGCTGGTTTGTTCACATTCAGACCGATAGTGAGCAGGTTAGGACTGAGGTAACTTGCCATTCAGTTGGTACGCTGCTAGCTCAAGTTTGTTTTTTGCGTAACATAAGTGACTTCACACAAGCCCCTTGTTCAAGAGTATCGTGCCTTAATTGCCCCTTACCATTCTATAAAGAAGTTATAAAGGCAGAATCAAGGGTTATGTTCTGCCTCTGAGGTATTTAAGTGCTGTATGAATCCCTTTGTAAAACGTGAGCAGGCACGCCTAGACGGGGCACTTAGGAACTAACTCAAAGAAGGAGAACAGCAACTGAAAATATTTCCATACTAGGGACACAACAAGGTCCTTGAGCTCCTTACTCTCCAAGCAGAAGATAACATGAACAGACATAAAACAGGGAGGGTAAATGATTGTTTTTGCCAAGTAACGTCCTGTATGTTTTATTGTATACATAACATTAGACAACAGTGCTGTTGGTTACAGGTCACACCTGTCATGCCTTTATATGTTCCACATTGTCAATATGGTATCTGACAATTTACACTCAGGTGATATTAGCTGTTATTGTTTGGTTCAGTGTAAAAAAGCAAATGCAGTGTAAAAAAGAGGCTTAGTTGTGGCATTAATGCTCCATTTCTGTGTAAAAAGGGCCGCTGATTGTGGTAGAGAATGGGAATGCTGACTGAAATAGTCACCTGATGGCAGGCTGATACCAACAGCCTACTTCTTGTGAGTCAGAAAACACATCCTTTGGTTCTGAGAATTGACATGGATACAGTGAGCCCACATATCATTCTCCTCAAGGTTGCAGCTTTTTTCAATAGCGAGGAAAAAAATAGATTGCTTATGGCCAACACACTGACTTCAAACAGCACAGCTGACAACAAAGTCAATAAATGGGTCACATCAGGCGATATCGAGAGCAGCCAAGGCCAGGCTATTCTGAGATCAGAACCCATAACAGAACGCAAGGCATTCTAGGTGACTGAGTCCATGTTGATGAAACTCACCTGCGCTGGGATCTGACAGGGCAGTTCTACTGAGTTTTGGACACATCAATCATTAATAAGAAGAATACAGCTTTGTTGGCTTCACAGGGATTTGCAGGAGATGGTGACACAAGCGTGCACTCTTTGCGTGTTTCTCCCTGGCTTCATCGACACACACATGAAAACACCTCACACACACACTGACACGCAGTTTTCTTCACTAGAATAATTGCTTGCCACCCCAGGCTGTCAAGCCATGTCAGCGTCTCGTTAGCGCTGGTATTGGCTGGGTCGTAGCTGGTAGCATCAGGAAAGGTCAGAGTGGCAGCGTGTGCACTGTCACACTGAGCGCAGGCTGGACAGACGCAGCAGACTCTGCACTGTCTGTCTGAGTAGGGCTGATCCACTTTACACAAACACCTCAGAAAACAGCAAATTTATTCTAATTTATTGTTATTATTTATTAAAATATATATGTTATGTTAAAGAAACGGGGCAAATATATGGGCTTAAATGTGATAGTGAACTTGTGAAATAGTGTTCATTATCATTTCAAAGCCTGTGGTAGTAAATCTTTGTAAACGTGGAAAAAATGTATATTTAATTTAAATTTAGAAAACTGTAAAACAGTATTTTAACTATAGGAAAATTTTCAGAATTTCGGGCATCATGTGCATCAAAAGTAAGGTTACACAAAAAAGAACCACTTTTAGGAAGATCTGAGTACAGATTCAAAGTCAAAAACAGTGCAAAACTTTCAAAGGTCCTTTCCTAATTAAACATCAAAATAAGAAATAAATTTTGTTCATGATCTCCACAACAACACACAAACATTTTCTGATCTGACTGCCAGACAAGCAAGACCACGTCAGTCCTTTACACCATCCAAAACTGTTACAAATCACTGCTGAAAAATAAATCAGGATGTGACAAGAGTATTGTTTTGTCTGAGTCAGCCTGGAGACAGTTCTGGCTGTACCCAGTATCATCCGGCATTAGTAAAAAATGCTGCAGACCTAAGCCCAAGACGCAGTGATGTGGTGCTCTTGCAACGTAGTAAAACGCACATACCAGAAGTGGATAATAACGATTGAAACAGTTACCGAATGGCAGGCTCACACCCACAGTCTGCATCCAATGAGTGAGACTTAAAACGAGTGTGAACCCTTGTGAATCTGAATATCTCTTAGGAATATGGAGCCTCAGTGGTACAAACATTTTGGAATTTTTGAAATCGGTCCAGTAATGCTTTCAAAAACAGTGTAACTGTGATTTTATATTCCCATTTGCTCAAACCTGAAGAAAACTTACATATCCTACAACTTCCACAATGTACTGCCCGGGCAGTGGCAGTCTCAGCAGTGGCAGCCTTTTCTAACTCCATACGCCTCAGGTCCTCCGCACTGTATTCAGGCTCAAATAGGAAGCCCCATACGTCGTCTATGTTGGATTCCACTAGAGATTCCGTTACTGCAAAGTTGAAATCCCCCTTCTCCGTGTAGACATGATCAACTTCTTCTGCCATGGTCTTGTGTATATCTGAGTAATAGCGTTAGGGCAGCAAGAAAGGCAATGTGCAGCGGGCGAGATGGCAGACATTTGATGTATTCTGAGCAGAAAAGCGATGCTCCTCTGTAAATGCTGAAGTTTCAAGTTGTAGTCTTACAGGCATATAGGGCCAGCCACACGTTCAAGATCCAATGCGTCAAAGTGCGGGTGGATTTCCAAAGAACAACCCAGGAGGATAGGCAAAAGGAGGGATTTTTGACTTTTTGGTCTTATACGTTTCTAGTTCATGGTAGATCAACCTCCAAATGGGGTCTTACATCCAAAAATTTTCATTTATGCTTTAAGGACCAGTCACACAAAGAAGCGCTGCTAGCATCCATTTCCTGCTGGGCGCTCCTTCCTTACTGCTGTACGACATGTTTTTGTAGCATTTTTGGGGCTCACATAAAAATTAAAATATTTTCAACTTTCCGCTCAATGTAGGGAATCACACTGCTTGTTCAGTGTCACTTCTGGCTTAAGCACTCAAGCAAATAAAGTAAGAGATGGGCTTTACTGCTTACCATGTCCTCACTGACAAAGACATGCAAACACACATTGACTGACTTAAGAGTATGAATTTTGCTTTGAGCTGTAAAAGTTTGTGCAAATTTGCATTCAGTTATAAAAAATGAGTATTGAAATTAAAAGTTTGCATATGTGCAACTCTGGTGTCACAAACAAATGTGAGAAAATTGATTCTAAATCCCACAGATAGTTTTCTGTTTTGACCTTTTGGTATCTTTGTATAACCTCACTGTTTTGGCAGAACTACAACTAGAGAATCTAATTCTTAATGCTGCATTTTTCTTCACATTTTTACAACGGCTAATACAAACCGTTAAAGTTTATGCTTTAATATCACTCCAAAAAATCAGTGTCTTACTGACATTTATTTGGGCAAGTCCTTGCAATGGTTGTATTGTGCTTTTCAAAATCAGGGATGTAAAATGGGACATGCATGTTAATTATGCCACTGTCAGAGCGAGTCTCTCACATACAGTACAAACAGTGGTTCCATATTGTCAACAGCAGCTCAAACTACATATTTCAGGCTGTCTTGTTTCTCTCCTTCACAGCCCTGAGTTTGACTCGCATAAGCAGCCGTGAATGTGTTTGAGTTTCTGAAAAACGGCGATGATAAGAGTATTCCGATTGGGGAGTGGATGAAGGCTGACAGGTGGAGAGACACAAACAGGAAACCTTGCTGATGGCCTGTCTGCCAAAGCCCTCTGATACATGTCCAAACTCTGACGGGACTGAGACAAAAAAGCTAGACCCAATTTATTTCACTCTGTTGCTAGCCTTTCATTTTTGTGACTGGCGCCAGCGTGCTTATCAACAGCATAACTATTAGCCGCATCAAATCAATGTGTTCATTGCTCTCTCTCTCGCCTCCATCGCTCCCATCCCTCCCTCTCTCTCCCTTTCCTCTCACTCTCTCTCTCTTTCTGCCAGACAGGTCAGATATTAGAAACCTGTATTATCAGGTCTTCCCAGGATGCTGGTGGAAAAGTTGATTTGCAACGCCCGATTGAATCTACTTATCCTTCATCCTTTTCCAACCCCCAGCCAGCTGCCCCAGCAGACAGGAGCCCAATGGCCTATCTATACTGAGGTGCCAAGGAATAAAAATATCTATCTAGAGAAAGAGGGGGAGGGAAGAGGGGAGAAAGGAGAAAGGAGACAGAAAGAGAGAAACGAAGAGAGGGGCAGAGTGTCGGCCCACATGTCACAGCTTTGGACAGCTTGGTGGTGGTGGTGAGGGGGGGTTAGTAATGTTCTCCTTGCCTCTCCCCATCCCAACCCCAGCCTCATCCCTTTTGCAAACCTTTATCTACTAGCATTATACGTCCATTTATCAGTCAGCAAACAAAACATGTCACGCCCTCCCATCCTGAATCCCACCATCTCACGCCACATGCACATCTACACACACATACACACAACAAACACACACACACACACACACACACACACAAGCCTTTCAGACAAAGTTAAATTAGTCAAATCCCTGAAAGGAGGCGAGCGGAGCAAAGGTCACTGAGGGAATTCATTAAATGACTGTAACTTGCACTAATTGAAGCCAGCTCATGATAAAGGAAACCAGAGAAAAGAAATATTTATCTGTTGACTGGGCTGCCACGGCTGAGTGGCCGTCAGTCGCACAAAGAAGAGCCATTACGGCTTTATCTTTGCAAATAGAGGGGGAAAGTGAGTCTTGGCTGCAGACAGAGGGATGAAGAGGATGAGGAAGGAGTCGTAGAGGAGAAAGAGGGCAGGGGAGGAAGTGGGTGAGGTGACTGATGAGGAGAGTGTGGAGCTCTGGCTGGCGGGGAAAAAGAGGAAGAATACACGGAGTGGCAGGAGAGGGGGAATGGCTCCAGAAATGCTGCCTTCATCAGGAGGCGATGGCAGGGTGTGGGTGGAAAGGAGGGGGGTGCTCAATTTGTGAATGCAATTACTGTAGACCTCCCAAGTCTGACTACTGAATCGAATCAACACTGTGGTGGTGACTCGAGTGCCTAATTTCATTCTGTATGCCCTTCATTCACAAGACAAAACAGACAATTAGAGTAATGACTGTGGCAGGTGTCCCCACATAAAGAGGTGTCACCCAAAAAAGTTCCCTGTAAGTGTGATGGCGATGACATGTAAAACACTGAGCTGCAGAGAGTTGACGGGCTCAGAGCTTTGTGCTGTGCTGTGGTGACACAGCCACAGATGTGAGAGGACAGCTGTCAATGGAGATGCAAATGTCACCGGGCCAGAAATCCACGGTTCTAAGAATCTCAGACACAATTGCTCCCTTGAACAAATTCCCCCTGTGCAGAACTCTTTGAGTTATTGGCACGAGTGCACCTGCAATTAAAGCCCCAAAAGCAAACTCCATTACCAGCAGCATGTCTTTTGGCTTTCCTGCAGACATTTTCTGACATCTGAGCCAAATGATGTTTGACTTTTGGGCTTTGGAAACTTTTAATGGAGTTCATTCTGCAATCAACCTGGCCAGGGAGCTGAGTGAACTCTGACTTTGTCGTATTGATCTCCCACAGTGTGTTTACTGGCTGAGGTCACCAGAATCCCTTCTCGAGCCTGTAAAGGGGTCAATAATGTCAATACAGTAAATTAGGTAATTCTGCTGTAAAACATCCCTGCATGGTCAATTTCCATTTTAGTAAACTTTATATGCGTGACACACAATTACATCCACACATCAACATGTCAAGTTGTCACATACTTTCACTGGACAGAGAGCGATTGAACATGCAGGCGACAGGATGTATAACTAAAGAAGCGGATCCATGAGTAAACAAATCACCTTTTGTCAAGTCCAATGATAAATCACTTCACTATTGAAGATGGAGGATTAATGGCATTTAACCCTTTACTACCTTGCCTCTAAAGAGACAAGGGTCAATAAGACACTATATTTGGTGTTGCTTTGCGTAAACTGTGAATTTCTTGACTTTGTCAAGTAAACATGAAACTGATATAAAAAGCTTTAAATCAGATATATTTTGTTTTTCACTTGTTAAATGATTGAAACTTTTTGATTTAACCAAATAACTTTTACTGTACCACTGTTCAGGCAGAAGCGATCTGATCTGATCTCCCTAATCATAATGTATTTAACAATTCACAGCTGACCTCTCTTAAGACTTTAGAAGAATAATTGTGTAATTTTCTGCAGCAGATTTTCCAAATATGCCTGGAGTTTGAAATCACATAAAAAGTAACTGTCATAACATCACAACTTTAGTCAATGAACTGATTAAAATAGATGTGAATTGTGTTTTGTTGAGCTACAAAATGGGAATGAGATCTTGATGGACTCGAACAACTCTGGAGTTCAGATTTGTCTTCCTTTTTGGCCATTTTGCACAACGAAAGTGACAAAACAATAGAGATACAGACAGAAAAGTGGACAAGGAGAAAGAGGGGAGCGTGGCATGGAACAAAAGTCCACGACTGCAGGGACATTAGAAGTTAACAAGCATAGAGAAATTTAGTTTTATTCTGACATAAATTTTGGTATTTAAAGGAGTGATAGAGACATCTTGATTCCTAAAACACAAATGCAACTCAATACTGTATTTTATTAGCCTTCTAAATGCCCACCTTTGTGCCTAGTATTGCACACCACAAGTTTCTGATGCATCCTTTTTGTTTATTATTTTAAGTCTCAAGGCCAAGCCCAGATAGCCTTGATAACACTGGTTAATTTTTCCAACTTTAATAAGTTCCCACCAGAGCCACAGAAGAGACAACATAATGCAAGTGTTTTCACACAGTAGTACCCCTCAACCAACAAGTAAACTTAAGCTAAATCAAATAAATGTAGTTCAATAAAAAGTATGTCGGTACTGTGCAGTTTATTGTGTAGATATACAGGAGAGAGTCTATGCAGGACCATACCCACCATCTATTAACAGTGGACCATCAGCATTACATGTCACAGCAATCAGCAATTATTTCTTTTTAAGTGCTCTAAAAGTCGCCCCTTTTTTGCTTCTAGAGAAAGAAAGATAATTGAACCATCTGCGCTTAAGAGCAATTTATGGAGGCAGGCATGAAGAGAAGCATCAATGGCAAATACACACTCCAGGGAGCACGTAATGTAAGCTTCAGAGGATTAACAAAGAGGTAAAGTGAGTGTAATAAATAGGAAAATGCACCAATGAGAAATATTACTTCAAGTGCTACAGCTGAATTTACATAAAACTTTGCAGCATGTGATGATGGTAATGCAGGGCCAGACTTAGCTTCTGTTCCCTTTTTTGAAATAGAAGATTACTTATCAGGAGATAGGACTTTTTGTAGGTGAATGAATCACAGCATCGTCCTTGCGATACAGAGACTAGATGGATCTGTGTTACATCTGTGCCATTTCTCTCTGACTGTCTGCAAGATAGCACTACAATTCAGGAGTGTAAGATAACAAGTGAGAGAGGATACGAAAAAAAAAGTGCCTCCGTTTTAAAGCATTTCCTGTTTCGTTCTGCTCGGGGTGGACACAAAAGCTTGAGCCAGCGGTGAATATTGGAAGAGCTAACAGTGGGGCTTGTATAATCACTGGAAATAGTCGGGGGGCGGACAGGAACGTCAAGCTCCTGTAAAGCACTCCAGACAGACACACATCACACCAGGCCTTCTGAGACTGGAGCCCTGGGTTGGGCCTATTGCTTGATACCACAGGGGAAATAAACTGCCTAAAATAGGCACGAGGGCAGGAAATGGATTTTATTGGAGAACTAATCAAGGGGGCCGTTTTAGTGGGGCACAATTTAGATTTTGATTGGATTCCTACTGACATTGGGCTTATCAATGTGTCTCATACTGGGAGGTGTAATTTGATCTTTGATGTCCACGCGGTGGTCTTGATGTATGTCCTGCTGCATGGGCAATGACTGCTGTGCATGTGTTTGTCACAGCAGCATGTGTGTATGTCTGTGTTCGTGTGTGTGTGTGAGTGGGTGGATGCCAGTATGTGTGAGGGCTTGTGTATGGGTAGATGTCAGGCAGGGAAAGTGCAAGTGTGGCTCAAGCCACTGCTCTGTTTGACTGAAGTACTCCAGCCAGAAGGAGTAGCTAAATAGTAATAATATTTCCATTAATTACTGTTAGTTTGGGAGGACAGCCCAGTGAGCATCAGAGTCCAAATAAAAAAGCCACAGAGGGTGAGAGCTTCTGACTGTGTGAGATTTGTGTCAGCGTTTATTTCCTTCAGTAACCTGGATTTTTTTCACTTACTGAGCTGAGGAAGGACTCCGCAGTTATATTCATTGTTCTGCATGAACAACATGCAACTTTAAAATGCCAAAAAAAAGTTTACACATAGCCTCTTTAAAACATGAACATAGTCTTCATGACGTTGTGAGGCTTCCTGTGGTGTTTCCAGCTGCGGCAATCTTGGCACTTCAAGCTAACAGCTAGCTCAATCAAAGTGGTCACTACCTTAATTATGTACAAGTGCAAGCCTTAATATAATGCAAAGTAGGTACCAGTAGTAGGCTGTGGAAATTAACTCAGTTTTAGTGCCAGCCTTAAGTGCATTTTTTTGTCACTTCCATGTTAGCTTAATCTTTCAGCCTTGGAGGTTGCTACTTGAATAATATACTGTAAAGTTACCTTTCCTGTTTTTCTCTGGTTTTAACAATTAACTATGACCTGGAACTGGTATGATTAACTAGCTGGCTAATTTTGTACTTTAACATTGTTTTTTCCTCGTGTTAAGTTATGCTACACAGCTAACCTGTCTTGGACAACAAGTCCTCTGAATAAAAAGACAAAAAATGGTGCACCTTTTAGTTTTTTGATGTGACACCTTTATCAGTGTAATTAGTGTGCTTTCCAAACTGCTTTGTAACGTAACAATACTGTGGAGGATGCTTGGTTAGTAGGCACAAAACAACTTGGTTAGGTTAGAATGACACTATGGTTTGGATTAAAATTGCTACTAGGGGGTGTTTGTCATTGCTAAAGCAATAAGCTTACGGAGTGATAACTGTGAAAAAAAAAGCTAACTGTTGGTTTTATAGTACCAAGCAAACAGTAGTCTCTCGTGTTAAAGTTCGACAAGTATTAATGCTCTCAGAATGACATCAGTAAAGTCACTTTGCTTTTCATAATTATTGTATCAGATGATGGTGTGTGATCAAATGTTTGTAGCACAATCATAATTCCACTCTGGCTTTACAACAAGACATCTCAGAAACAGCAGGAAGCGAATAGATCTTTGTCATCAATAATGAATCACGTTAATTGTTGCATACATAAACAAAGGGATGCATATTAATGATGAAATAGTTTCCCTACTGACTGGCCTTTTTGTGCTCTTTTTTTATACCTGCAGCTCAGGAAAGAATCTCTAGACCGCCTGACTTCTCACTGTGAATAAAAGGCTTGAGCAGGATCCTTTAATGTTCTAAAAAAGGCTTTTTATTTCAGTAGTTGCAGGATCTGTCATTTTTGTCTCTAGCTTTAGCAGCAGAAGTGCAATTACTGATACTTGTTATGTATGTTTTAGTCATTCATCATAACAATTTGTTCATCAAAACGAACCAGGTAAGCATAACAACTAAACAACAATAAAAGGTAACAGTACAATTACTACTAATAATAATGGTGTCATCATTAGTCATATGGCAGCTTCGGATGCAGATATCTTTCTCAGGAGCTGGAGGACAAGAGAATAACTAAAAAGAAAGTTATTTTGGAACATTTGTTAGTAGGCTACAGATGCTTCTCCAGAATGATGCTCATGTCGCTTATTGACATGTAACCTGTCAGTTGTTGATTTTTTTAGATCTTTGCCACAAAATCATGATGAGCCAGCCATATCCTGGGTTGTGTTATGATAGTTCGACTTATCTTTATGGCCTGTGGTGACCAAAAATAATCTATTTCAGCTCTGAAAACAGTTTCTTGTGATCGAGATGGATAGAATAGCTCATGTTGCATCAGCAGTAATGTTCCAGCCCTTTCACCTATCATAATTAAGCCATAACATGTTGATAAGCTAATGTTTCTTCGAGCCGTGTTTGAGCCTTTGTTTTGGAGTCTTGTTACCTCTCTAGTGGTCAGATATGACCAAATGCAGCTTTTGAAAATCCCTTTTTTGTCACTATGGTAGCTAGAGTAGTTCATGCCGCCTCAGTTGTTGCCACAGTCTCATTATAGATCGATGACAGCCAAAAAACTAGCCCAGCTTGGCAGCTACAGACAATAATTAAAGACGGAATAAGCAATGAATTAGCAGTTAGGCAACAATATGAATGCGCATCTGTGAACAGCAGGCACTGAATTTGCTTTCATTTGAATCCTGGCTTCTACCCTTCACTTGTCTGTTCTGCTCATACCATCAGGTGTCACGACAAGCGTTTGTATTAAATTCGACATCTGGCATGCTGACTCGCAGTATCTTAACCCAATTTAGCTTGTAATAATGTTGGCAGGCTAACAGCATTTGGTTAAGATGCTGTCCAAAGAGGTGCACTTGACTGGACAGTCACTGGACTGGTCTGTCAAAGGGGGTGTGTTATAGCCTATCTAGTCTTGCACATATGTCTATGCTATTAAATGATCAGAGAAGAGAATGAAGGAATTGGTGCCATACTTCTAAATGTAAATTTAGAGACTGTGAATTCTGTTTTGCAGATTCCTTTAATTTCCTTCAAGTTTTGACATCGAAAAGTACTTAAAATATCCTGTTATGCTGAGATGAAGAGCAGTGGCCTTTTTTTAGCGTGCAACACTCTAATCCCATTTAAGTTGCAGCCAACACAGTCCATTGCCAAAATATCATCAAAACCAGGCGGCTTTGATGCCTGGGCCAAGACTTTAAAGACAGAGGAATGTGGTAGTGGGGGCTAGTGCCAGGTGTATACCACAGTGTAATTAGGCCTGAATTGAATTATAAAGCAGCATATAAAATATAATATCACTTATTAGCAACATAAGCGTGTTACGAAGATTGCAGATACTTGAGATACAGAGGAACCGCATCAGCTCGCAATAAAGTACAAAGGGTCAAACAACTGTGCACATAAAAAGCATGGCACTCGACTGATCCATATGAGCACGGAACACGTGTTCCAGAGAAGGTGTCAACAATTCATAGCAAACTCAGCTGGATAATGACTTGGACATTTTAAAAGGGAGGAGACTGGTGAGGCAGGCATCAAGCCTTCAAAAGCACACACTGACCCAAGCTGCTTTTCACGGCTCTGACAGCTCATTCAGCGTCCACACAATTCCATGGAACTATTTTCATGTGTGGGGTGTTTGCAAGATTAAAAGCACTTTGACGCAACATGCGACGTTTGCATGTGAATGGGAACCATACAGGGAATGTCACATCACTTATCTTTTGTATAAAACTGTGGTGCTCCTCTTGTCAGCTGCAAATAAGCCCATTGTATCCTGCTGATAAAAGGCAATCAAACAAAGTATATAATTGCGAAGTCAAGCATTAATAGCCTTTATAACTACCGCCTAATGCTGAAATAATTAAGAATGTCTCTTACTGGGGACTGGCAATGCAATTATCACCTTGATGACTGTGCCGTACAAAGACATTCAGAGGAGAGAGACAGAAAAAGAGAGAGAAGCAAATAACTAAAATGATGAGGATAATACAATTAGAACATGGCTGAGAGGGGAAGGAAACAAAGGGGAGACAGCCTCAAGGCTTTTTCCAACAGGGTTGCCATGTCTACACACTTCATTTGCATTTTTATAATGTCGCACAATTATACCAGATAACCATCTAAAGCTGTACAGGGAACTTGTGCAGTCCTTACATAACTATTTTAGCATCTTTATTTCTAACAGCACCTTCAATATCCTTCTCCTGTCTCCAACTAATTCAAAGTTTCAAATTTTCAACATTCAATTGAGCAGGTGTCAAGCAATGCTTCACTTTGGACATTTACTTAAACCATCATCAGTCTGTTTCACTATATTTCAATTATGGCCAAAATGCCCTGAGCTGTGGCGTAATATCAATTGCAGAGGGTGCCATTTTTAGCTACACCTATATTAAAGATACCAGGCCTTATAATGCAGTATTCGATATATAGAATAGTGGACAAAGTCATCATCTATAGGAAAAAGGGGCAAATGTTCTATTCCTCATTTTGCATTATTAAAGGTGGAGATCAAATGAAATATTCAACAGATGATATGCTGCTTCAATATTCATAGAAATGAACTTTATATTAGAGAACACATTTTTATGGGAAGTAGACTGGAGGCCACTGATTAAATTTCATTGTTTGATCACTATGCAGGGACATTATAGGGTATTACGAGGACCAGCCGGTGCTCCCCTTTAGCAAACATTTAGGGGCAGTCTCCGAGGCCGCGGCACTTTGGCAGGGCGCATCACAAGTTTACGATACTTAGATGTGTTTCAAACGTTTTTTTAATGCACGCCTGAAACGTTTCTCATGAATAAAAATGGGAGTTGTGTGGGAACTGTGTAAGTCATGGCATGTCTCAAAAAGCAGCAGCGATACATATTCATATATTTGCTGGCAAAGACATCACCTGAGGCGATGATGATTCTGTAAATATGAATAAATAAGATGGGTCCCTGTAGTCCCTGCAATTTCTGTAATTTTATATTTGAGAGTGGCTCCCGTGTTGTTTTGTTTTATTTTGTTTGGCTGTGTTTGCATAGGGGCATTAAAGAGTTAATTAAGTTTAAACTAAAAACAAACAGAAGCTTCATTTCACAACTATCAGGAGGGAGCCTTTAGATACTGATTTATTATAGACTTGGATTAGATGCCTGGCTTTATGAGTCAGGACCATTTATCTGTCTCTCTCTGTCTCTCTTTCTTAAACACATACACACTCGCACAAACACACACCCTCTGGTCAAAGAGATCAAGAGGGGGGATCGCGGTCCCTGCTGTGACTCTTAACAAGATGGCATTCTCCGAGGTCACAGAGGTTGCCAGAGTTCGTGTCTACCTTTAAGGGACGTGAAACTCTACTCACGGTTTTCCAACAGTTATCTAATTGGATTAGGCCTCAAAGGGAGGCCCCTTTTTCATCCTTGGCTTTTGTCCATTCGCCTCAGTGCTGAATGGAGCTTAGAGGGCTCCAGACACTGAAGACGACAGGCAATGGATTAGGTGAGGTATCCTGACCAATTAAGACGAGGCCAGGTGTCGTGCTGATTGCGGGAAAATTGAGACCTCGAGCCGACATGTGTCTAATTCCCCACTCTCTGCCCCGCAACCACTCATTTGCCTGCACGCTGCACACTGCTTTCCTCTCTTCCTTCCCCTCTTCCTTTTTCTCCTCTGCAAAGGTAACCCGAGCTGCTTTCCCTTGACCCTTCTCTTCCGCAGAGAGCTAATCAGACCCACCTGGAACTCCCCAGGGCTCTGTTAGCTGCTGGCTCAGCTAGCAACAGCTGATCCAAGAAGGATTCCCCGGGGCGGCGCAGTGGGTTCGGCACCCAGCACACACTGACGCAGGATCAACCGCAGAGATTTTCTAACTGATGCTTCATTGAACCTCAAGCAAAATCACCACCCAGCGATAACAAGGATGTGTTGAGTGTGTGTGTGTGTGTATTTTCACCTGGAATAAGTGTCTCTGCTCAAGTTAATGTAGTCTGTCGGTTTGGTGCAAAACCACATGGGATTACAAGGCCCCTCTGTATGTCAGTCAGCAAAAATAAAACATCTGTTGGTGGCTTATGTAAGGGGAAAGTACATTTACTCAAGTATTAGGTATTTCCACTTTCTGCTACTTGATACTTCTACTCCACTACATACCAGAGGCAAATGTTGTACTTTCAATCCACAACATTTATCTGATCGGAGAACTCGTAAGCTACCGAGCAAAAAGTATAAAGTATATTAGTTGAAATCAGCTCCACCTTTACCAGCTGCAACGCTTAAGTAATGTTCACATTAAGGCATTAATATACAGTATATGATCTAATAATATAAAGAGTTCTGAAATGGAACATTCAGCATAATGAGTACTTTTACTTTTGGTCCTTTAGCTATAGTTTGACACCAATACTTTGTACTTTTACTTAAGTACAAACTGGAAAGCAGAACTTTTACTTGTAAAAGAGTTTTTCTACACTTTGGTATTGCTACTTTTACTTATATTATTAGAATACTTCTTACATCTCTGCATATATACATTCATTTACATAGTGTTAGGTAATGCATCACTATACAAAACTATAAATAAATTCGCCACCAGTCAAGTGATGAAGAAAGAAAGAATGTGATTTTATACAAGCCTTATTTCTAGGTCTGTCCTTGTCTTGTACATCCAACTAGCTGACGTAAAGGAGCTGTATTCAGTATTTTTGAATTAGAATTACATAACTTCTTGTGTATAGACAACTTGTAGCAATGAACCCACAGAGAATTATTGCCTAACTTTGCAGCCCTCTTAAGTGCTGATAAATTTAGCCCTTTTTTAGTTTTTCAGTCATCAGAACTACTGCTTTGTTTCCCTTTAACTGTTCTCAAAGTGTTGTATTTTGGCAACTGTTTAAATAAAATAAATACAATTAAAACAAACATTGTTATTGATTAGCTAGCAAGGGTATTGTAGCATGACTATGAGCCAAATATTTCCTCAGGGGTTGGTAGAGACCCAAACCAGAGCAAAAAGAGAGTGACAACTGACCTGATGTTATCATCAACTCTACACAAATGCTAATGTTGCTCCTTATCTCCCACATGCTAGCTAACAAGTATCAGCCTTAACCATGTCAGTTTATGTGTGCAAATATTTAGTATATGATAATAGCTTAAAAGATGGTAGGGATATGATGCCAAAAAGCCTAGAATATGACATCACCAAAAAACCACAACCTTCCATGGGGCAAACTGTGAAAAGCACTTTTGTTTCATTTTAAATATGCAGCACGGCACATAGGCATATATAAATCAAAGGGAATGATTCATATATAGTTTATATATGTGCTTTCACTTCACACAGTCTTTGTTACTAGCTGCTGTTTCTACAAAAGCCACGGGTTCACCAACATCATAGTCAAATGACTGTCACATGCAAACAACCTCATATTCTATAATACATGTAATGCTGATTCCCTTAACTATTTATCAGAAAAAGCAATAATAACAACAGCATTTTTTCATATTATTTGGAGCATTAAATTATTCTAATATAGCCAAAGGCCAACTGGAATGGAAACAGGAACATGCAGATCCAGTCCATTATGCATTGTTAAACACTGATCTATGGTTTAATATTTGCTTCCCAACAGCAATGACAATGTGTTATTACCTTGACAGAGGGCCATAATGTGCGTTGACATGCCGGTGATTATTTAAATAAGCTGCGACAATAAATACGGCTCCACATGATCTGGTATATGAGCCTTGCAGAGATAATGGGGAGACAGAAGGGTAGATTTTAAGTTTGGTGTTGAGGCTATCTGATGTGAAGAGTGAAAAATATCAATAAGGGTGTTTCAGAAAAGCAGCTCATTGTTATGCTGAGATTAGACTCCAGAACAAAGCTCAAGTATAATATGACAGGAAATGATATGAATGATTTAAGACTCCAACTTGTTACAGCAAGCCAAAATTTGATTATCTTTGTTGTCAACATGGACATAACTAGCCCTATATGCATAAGGCCTAAGGAGCTATAGGGCTGCTCATACATTGTTTAATCCTCACAGCTGTGCTGCAGTGCCTCCATCTCTTCCTCTATGTGCAGAAATTTCTTGTAAATAGTAACAGAAAACACTAAATCAACATCAGATTGTTGCTGGAAGTTTCAAAAGTGGCTGCTTCGCTGCAATGTGTCTTGGAGCGGTTAGCATCCACATCCAGGAGGGACACACACATTTCAGTTTAACTAAGGATGCAAAAGAATTCCTTTGACAGAGACACAATAAGCAGCAAATCATCAGCTAAAACAAACATAAAAGCCTCTTGCCAAACACCAACTGTTATGAAAGGCGGCGCACAGAGCAAGCATACTGGCATCCGCAGCAATTAGAGGAGAAGGGTTAGTGAGGGCTCCGCCTGTCCCAGACTCGCACGCCCGCTTCCACACCTGTTTCTGCTCCTGGTCCAAACCAAAGAGAGAGAGAGCGCAAGTGACAGAGGGTGGTTACTTTGTCGCCGTGCCACCTTACCCCGGTATCGTCTAATGAGATTAGATGGTTCACTAATGAGCTCTACAGTGAGGAGAGTCAATTGTGAAGTGAAGGTCAGAAATTTCATCACCCAAATGTGCGGCTGGATTTCAGGAGTCATTAACTAATAACAAACAAATGATTTAAAGGAACCAGTGACAATGTTTCTGTTGGCTACTACAGGTTTTTTTTTTTGCTTTCCTTGTTTTAATGATCAACCAAGTAGAAAAGTCAAAACTCACAAAATGTGTCCAGTCTAGTTTTACATGTCAGAGCTTTCTACTTCTTAAAAACATCAGCTAATCTAAAATGAAATCTGGAAATTAACGATGCACAACTAATTTATATATTTTCTGCAGATTCAGATCCAAATGCAAGCACAGTGCATTCAGTGTGGCTATTGAGAAAGACTGCAAGCTCTTCCAACAACTTTTTTTTCTTTGTCTTGCTGCAATGTCTCCTAGATGGCCCGGTAGTGAGGTAAGCATCAGGGCAGCAAAAAGAGGCACCTTTAATAATGTGCTGACAAAAAGTCATACATGTTAAACCAGGTAATAGAAGGCTGTAAAATAATGATCCATTCTGGCTTTTAAGACAAGGTATTAATCTCTGGCATTTTTTTGCCCCTTTTCTCTGCCATTTCAATCAGCGAGGGTCAAAACAGATTGACCTCGCTTCAAATAAAATTAATTGTTTATGGTATTTACTTTATTTGACACAGAAAAAAAGCTGCAATGCTGGTGAAATGTTTACCTTCATGTCAGCATTCCCTGTTATTGGCACACTAACAAATGTTTGCTTTTTCTTTCTTCTTTCAACTCCGGAAGGATTTGTTATGAGGTGTAATACCCTGTTAACCAATAATAAAATGAATTTCATTTTAGCAGTATCAGAAAAGATGTAATCAACACGCAATTTGCTTAAGTGCACAAAACTATCATTTTTGTTAGCAGTGCATATTTGCTGAAGAAATATTGCACGCCAGAGTGTATTAACACAGGAAGGATGCCATGCATCTTTGCATCAGACCTGAGAGATCCTTGTCACCACTGTGTCCCCTAATCTGTTTAATACTGTTTATGTCCATCCAAAGTGAATATGTGGTATGGAATGACTAATGCCCAGCTCATAATTCAGTCATAACACACTGTACTCTATAGGAGCCATCTATGGATGCTCAGTCCATGAGTGCACTGGATGAGTAGCGATCCATTCACCCCTCACCTTTAAAAGCCCTGATGGCGAGCCCCATTCAGTTGTGGCTGCTCTATCAAGCCCGAACCATCCTTCAGGATAAAACAATAAAGACCCAATGTGGACACGTATCACCGTGCGTGCTTGTGTGTGTGTGTGTGTGTGCTTGCATGTGTGTTTAGAGCTAGTTCCTGTACGAGGATGATCTGACTGACCCACTTGCTGAAGGAGAAAGAAAAAGAGAGCGCTCGAGGTGATGACTTCTCCACTCACTTAGGGAACTTTGACTTATGAGGTGCACTGCATTTAGCCAAGCTAATGCAAGTGAGGGCTGTGCCATTAACCTCGGGAAGAGAGGCAGGCCTCGGCAGTATGATGCATTCAGATTGGCAGAGGACAATATTTCACCATGACAGGCATTACCAATGAATAATTAAGTGTTTTATATAATGATCTTGAGAGAGAAAGAGAGAGAGAGAGAGGGGAAGAGCGAAAAGAAAGAAAGAGGGAGACACAGACAGAGACAGAGAGAGGAGAAAATGGAAATTCCACAATTCATTGCCCTTAAAACCTATCTGGCATTATTACCCAGCAGCATTGCATGGGGGAGAGGGCTTTTGTTGAAACAAATAGGTTTTTGATGGCTCCGCCAGAGTAGTAACGGTTATTAGGTTTGAGAACTCTTTCATGATGGAAGTGGTATCCTGCCGAGCGGAGATCATGAAATTTTAAGTGGGGAATTTACAGCAGAAAGACTGCGGGACAGTGAGGCCGTCTGGGCCATGCCTGGGGACACATGTGTTTTGGTGAAGCATAATGCTGGTCTAATGTCACTGCAAATAAATAGTTAACAAGCTGGAGATAGAGGTGTGCTGTTGGCGCTGCAGCCTGGCTCACAAAAATATCTCTTTTCTTTATTTGTTTTACTGGAAGAATTTGAGGTTCAGCAACTGAGTAAAAACAAGTCATCTGGGAGGAATCAAACACATCTACAATAGGTCAAATCTTACTCTAACAAAAATATGTCAAGTAGCACAGCCCGCAAGAGAAGTTGTTCAATCAAATGCTGATAAAAGGAACCCAAAATAAAACCACTCAGGCTCCTTCAACGTGACTGGCATCATGTCGATACAGTGCAGATACTCTACAAATGTTTTTTAAAAAGAAAAGCTATAAAGTTATGTCTTTCAATTGTCTTTATAAATCAATACATAGCTGTTACTGACACTAAGGAGTGAAAAAAGTCAGATTAGATCTTTGCAATGTACGGGCTATTTACTTTTTAACATGAACTCATACATAACATTAAAATTTCTGTTAACAATCCCTCAAATTTGGCTATTAAATAACGTTGACCGAGATATGGACTGAGCAGCACATCTTGGCAGGCTGCAGACCGGCTGTTTAACTCAATGCCGTGTTCCAGCACATTGCTCATCCGGCAAACATGCCAAAAAAATGTTGAAGCTTCCTCAGGATTCTGCATTTTGGGGCCTGCAGAGCAGTGTGCATTAGTCCCTCTTGTCTGCACATGACTGGCTACAAACAATAAGGCTCTTTTAATTTTGTTATTTTTTTTTAATTAATGGTTTAAGCGTAATTATACAAAATCTCCCCTGGGTGTTTGTGCGCTTTAAAGATCAGTTTTCATTGGTTTACTGTTTTTTCTGTCTAAAGGAAAACATCTTTTGGCCATTTGGCGTCACGTGATGACCATTACTGACTGCGGCTACTGTGCCAAAAAGCCCAGAGTGGTACCAGGAGACCTGTTTTATGTTTTAAAAACATACTTGTCAGAGTGTTAAGGTGGACACATCTTTGCGATGACTGCAAACAGACTGGATGTCAGTTTCTAAAGTACTTGGAAGTACACAAGACAATATAATACAAGTTTTGTAAATGCCCCAAGAGAAAATTTCCTGTAACAGATAAGCAACTTTTGGATGGGTCTATTACTTTCTGATTTGAGATTTTCTAAACTAAGGGCCATGATTTTGGGTTTAAGGTATAAAAAGGGAAGATTTTCATTTAGATAATGTTAAGTCACTATCTATCACGGAGTGAGGTAATGTTGATTGAGCCTATGGCACACTGATAAAAGCACTTTTATTTGCAGCATTGCTGAGTTCTACGATCTGGGTGTCTGTGGTGATGGTTCCCCGCTAAATCAGTAGCAGCGCACAGTTAATGTTGTTGTTTACATCAGTCAGCAGGGATTGGTCTGACAGGAGGGTAAGTGAAGCTAAAGCCACAGACTTGCTCTCGGTTAGTTATGTCTGTCCAGCATAGGTACTTTTCATTTCCTGTGAGCTACGATGCCACATTAACACACAAAGAAAATACAGCATCCATCCTACAACATTTCAAGTACAAGTACAGGTCCAAAGAAAAAGAAAACTCAGCGTTCTGAAGAAGGAACTTCATACAGTCAACAATATTTGGTTTGGGCATGAACTCTGCCGAATTAAGTCAAAACAAGTGTCTGTAATTATAGCTTATTGCTGAAGGTTTCATCACAAATAATATATCTCACTGTAAGCAAAGGTTGAAGGTTCTTCAATATAGAGGATAAAACTTCTTGCTTATCTGACTAAGAGAATTATTTCAAATATAAAGAGGCAATTTAACAAAAAAGAACTGTAAGTACTTTGTACTTGTGCTTGTGAGTACTTTTCCCTGTAAATCATGATGATTCTTAAAACAAAACAGAGTCCCAGATGGTTGTTATTATAAATCTACAACTGACTTTGGGAATTCTGGTGTGGTTCACTCAAAAGTACTGTAGCAAGTCTTATTACGGAACAATAGAGATTTTCCTACTTTGAGCCCCTATTTAAATGTAACATTCAGGATTCAACATACGGCATCACCTTGGCTTTAAAAAAGGCAAAATAGTCTGTGCAAAAAAAAAAAATATGTGCAAGGAAGACACAAATTACAAACAAAACAGTGGACCATCAAATCTCAGGCGTGGCCTTTGTGTATTAACAACCCATTGACTTCGACACTTTTTCCTCTACCTCTAATAAAAACAGATAATTAAGTGGCCAAACTTCTCAATCAATGTTGTCCTCTAAAAGTGAGCCAAGGACTACATTCACACATTTGCATGATTCGCAGTCCACCCACGCCCTCCAAACACAGTCTTACATGTCTCCAAATGCCCAACAGAGAGCTAATTTCACTCCTCACACAGCTGACCTTTGGCATCATATATATGTAGTGCTTGTTGCCTGTATGACAGATTCCCATGCATATTCATACCTACATATGGCCCACCAGAATGAAGCCTGTCTACTTGCTGCAGACTCTGTAGAGCGCATGAGGCGGTTCATTACTGGGTGTTCTCAATTGGGTCCAGTCGAACCCTGAGGATTTGTGTGTGTGAGTGAGTGAGTGTATGTGTCTGCGAGGGGCTGATGGTGGGATAATTTTTGGTTGTGCATGTGTAGGAGGGGGATGTATCCATGTGTGTTTTGTTGTGTGTTGTAGGGAAGAGAGGGATTGTGTCGGAAAAGGAGGGGTAAGCATGTGTGTGTGTGTGTGTGTGTGTGTGTGTGTGTGTGTGTGCACGTGCGTGCGTGCGTGCAGTGGAAGTGACGGTGGCGGTGGTAAAGTGTGCATGTAAATGGTGGGGGTGGTACACGTCTGCGTTTGTGCATGCACTCGTGTCTTTGAGCGCTGTGTGGGAGTGTGTTTGTGTGTGTTGTGGCACACGCTCACAGGCTTCTCTTGTTTGTGAGGTGAGAAGAGAGAAGAGTGGAGTCCCTCAGCATGCCTCCACCTCCTCTTGCTCCATCTGCCCATTTCGCTCAGTTCTCCATAAATTAAAAACGTTCTACATCTGCTTTGGGGTACATTGTTAGTTGTGTGCATTCGGTGGTTCCTCTGTTTATGAAAAATTAAACACTTTTCTGCATTCGATTATTCCCCAACTCCCGAAAGCCCCTCTGCAGCAAACATGACAGAGGCCCATGTTTCACCCCAACATGCCGAGAAGAAAACCAGGGCCTCAATCTGCGGGATTGAGGAACATCTCAAATAAAGGGAAAAAAAAATAAGTAATTAACATCTGTTCGCGGTAATAGCGAGCACATGTGTGAAGCCTGGAAATGCCATTCACAGCACTGGCATGATGATTTGCTTTCACAGCAGTAATCCACCACAGCAAAGAACAGTTTGATAAACACTGACAACAGAATCAAGTGGGCTACATGTGTTGGTATATTTTTTCCGAGCTCTGGTTTTGCTTGCATGTTTGAAAGCGAGAATGCAAAAAAGCAAAGCAATGTTCATATTAACTCAATATAGAATCAAAGGAGGGGTCTGCAAAACAGCAGCGACTTCTAAAAAGAACTGTCCATAATACATGTGTTGCAAAATCCCCAACTGTGCTCTTGTATGCTCTACTAAAAGGATCCGCTGATGAAAGAACAATGAAATATGCTTTTCAGCAAACCAAAGCATCTGTATGCAAGATTATGTGTAGCTGCAGATTAATAGGCGTTTTAACGGACAGTGTGGCTAATTGGGACAAAAGGGACCACAGGATGCCCCCTTACAGCAGTCAGCCTTGAGTGGAATAATGAGTGTAATCAGAGGTAGTGGTCACAATGCCGCCCTATACAGAACACCCAGGCCACCGGGGAGGACCTGTGTTTGTCTTTGACATCGACACGCAGGGCTGCAGGGCAGTCATATTTGGCCATGGTTTGGTAACTGTGAGCCTTGCAGGAGAACAGGTGTAGCAGGCCGACGAGGCCATCAATCTCTCACCGGTCCGTCTCTGTAGGATTCAGGGTTAATTATCGTCAAATAAGCCATTAAGGAGAAAGATGGAAGCACAGCGGATGAGGGGATGCTAACCTTGGCAAGAGGGGGACAGCTGGGTGGTTGAGTTAGGTCAAAGTGGCTTTGACTGTGTTGCTAAGGTGCTGATATTTGGTCACGCTTGCGTTAAAGTCTAATTTTTGAAAATTTGTAAGAAAAACTAATTGGCTAATATTCTGTCACTTAAACAAGACAAAACAGAAGGTTAACATTCAAAATTAAGGTGAACATTATGTTTCATTATATGATTGGACTAACTGTGAACAACTAAAGTGAAACCACCTGTTTTGTATGGAGGACCACAAGGGTCACAGAAATTGTAATAAAGCATGTCTTTAATTAAAAACTAATCGTACAATTAAAAACAGAAATTAATAAATTGGTTTACAAATTCATACAAATTGAGGAATTTGAAAAAGAATTTACAAGTAAAACTTTAAAACAGTTAAATGATTAGATTATTTACAAATACATGAATGAATTCCAAAATAAATAATTCAATTCAAAAATCATTTTGAAAATGCAATTTTAAAAACAGAAATAAATAACTGAATTCACAAAGTGAATTAAGAATACATT
>JAQLOL010000007.1:13509049-13520270 GCA_029783665.1 Naso thynnoides | reverse complement strand
ACATAAATATTAATAAGGACGGCCAGTCTGAGAACAGATAAATAAAAAAAGTGAGAGGGAGAGAGAGAGAGAGAGAGAGAGAGAGAGAGAGAGAGAGAGAGAGAGAGAGAGAGAGAGAGTAAGAAAAGGAAGCAGTAGGGGAGAAATGGAAAAACAAATTTGTACGATGTGTGTGCTGAGTGTTGGTGGTGGAGAGGAGCTGCGAAGTAGCAAAGACAAGGTGAGAGAAGAGAGAGGGGAGCAGTTTGTATGACAGTAATCTAAACTGGTGGAACCATCTGCAAATAGTGAAGCCTAAACAAATTACACAAGCACAACATGCACGTTTTTTCGCTCATACAGCTGTGATCATTTGAAAACCTGCAGTGGAAAATTAACAAAGCATTAGGAAGCCAATGAAAAGAATAAATGTATAAAATGACTGAGCCTAATTTACTTTTAAACCTTAATTTTGACAATTTTAAGCACAGTATGACGCCTAATGAGAATAATGTTCTCACATCGGTATACAGAATTCATTATGTATTTGCAAAACAGATTGCGATTCTCTTTTTAATTCTGTCAGGCGTGACATCAGGAAGGTCAGTTGAGAGGACAGCAGTAAGTCTCGCCTCCCACCGTCATCCCTGCTCCATAACCATCTGGATACGACGGCAAACACCGCAGTCAGCAATCTGGGTGCAGTGATATCATCGAGCATTCTCCATTTGTTTTTATTTTTAGAGCATTTCCTCATCACTGTATAAACAGTATATATGGTCCCACTGACACAGCGCTCCCCCCTCCTCCTCCTCCTCCCCCCCCACCCTCTCTCTCTCTCTGACTCCACATTACCTTATCACACTGAGAGCTTTTAGCTGTGCTTCCAGCCATTAGCTTCAGACAGTGGGTAGCTACCAGGCTGGAACAGAGATGAAGAGGGGGGCTGGCCTCCTGGTGACTCTGGATGATATCAGTGGCGAAAAAGGTCTTTTTATAACACCACCCGTCTGTCTCGTCTGCAAGGAGGCTTAATGCAGGTCTCAAGGCATGTGGAGCCTCTGTGTAAAATGACCTTTGACAATTTTCAATCCACCAGTACAGCAGAGGAAAGTTCATACTCTCTTTGTCCTGTTTCACCTGTGACTTGAGAGTCCACTAAAACTTCTACAAGTCAGTATGTGCCACAGCTGTTGATACTTGGGACCAACCAGTGAATCAGTTTGCTGATATTATCGCCCGACATTGGCCTATAGCAGATGTATTGGTGTTGGGGTATAAGTTCTCCAGTATGTGCAGATGGTAAAACGGTTTTCTATGACTGGAAAAAAAAAATGCTTGGACTGATGATATAAAATGGTGTAATTCCATAGTTAGTCCAGCAGAGGGCAGTCTGATATTTAATAACTAGTTTACTGGGCATTGTAAGAAAAATTGCCAGATGTTTTACTGATATCATCTTTCATTTGTAAGACCAATGATATGAAAATTCAAAGGGAGACTTTTACTATCAACTGTTCACTATGATTTTGAAAGTTTCACTCACCAGTTATTTGGTGGCACCTAATTTCTATACCATACTCATGCTACAAAATTTAATGTGTTCAGGGACGCATTAAAATGGGGGGAAGGGGGTCAACAACTAGTGAAGCCATGAAGGCAGGAGTCCCAGGAAGAACTTTTACCCTTGGACAAAGGGCTTCGTCAGTCTGTTTATGGCAATTCTCAATGCCCACATGCAATTTCAGATTGACTGGGCAACCCATCACGGAGAAGTAAGTCTGCATGTAGTTGTGGTGCACGTCTCTGCGTATAGACTAGGCACATGTCCCAAACGGGCACTGTACTACTTTAATAAATAGTAAGTGAACAATATTCTTGCTCCCTCACATCGGTATCAGCATTAGCCCCTAAAATCCCGTATCGGTCGGCCCCTAATTTATACATCTGAGGCATTTTTTTCTAATGTTTGCTAGAAAGTGGTGTTATTAATTTTCCTGAGTGAAGATAAAAAGAGAAATGTGTAGTATAGTATGTATATATTATGCATCGACTTGTATTTTGAGTGCTGTGCAGGAAACTGCACTCTGCACTGTAATCCATCATTTTTAATCACTGCAATTATATCACAGCGAGAGAACTGTATTACTTTTATGCCCATTATTTCCACACAACTTTGCGAAGCAGACCTGCATCGCCTTAGCTTCCATCCTCCTTTCAGGGCCGAACAGCTGATTTAACATCTCGTTGAGAACAATTGTTCAGCCGCTCACTGAAGCATTCAAGCTGGTCAGAGTGCCGCCACGTGAGACAACTGACGTGTTATTGACAGATGGCCGGACTCCCGCCTTCCTCGGCGGGAGACTTCTAAACCAAACAACTCCTGGTTATGCCAAGGTGATCCTCACATCAATATTAATCAATTATTCACATATTTGTGCTGGCTCGCACAAAAGCAGCTTGACTACATTTCATAAGTGCTAGACCGACATGCATTTTGCAGGAGGGGAATGGAGGGGAGCATTACTGTTACCCCACGATGGATCCTACAGTTGTGGTGAGGTAACTTTGCACGCTGTGACAGCGTGACATAGAACTGCAATTAAGTAGGTCAATGATTCTTATTGTCTGCATTACAGCCATTAGCTTTTATGGAAGAATACATCATGTGCACCAACTCTATATTTGAAGCAACACGCAGAGAAGCCTGCTTAATTCATTTGCAGATTTCTTTTCCAGCACAAAACTGAGGTCAAGCCTTAAACTTTTCCGCATACTAAGTGCACTTGAGCTGAATACATAACTGTGGATGGATATTTTTGTGTGGGCGCCTCAGTTATAGTACATGCTGGAGAGGAAGAGAAGCAATAGTGCTGTAGTTATACAAGCAGCTGCGTCTAGTGACTTTGGTAGTACTTGAGGGAGATCTGGTTTATTATTCCTTGTTTAGTCGGCCTCTCCGGACTCTTTCCTTCAAGTGCTTCATATGAAGTATAAAGTAAAGCACTGCTACACTGTGTTTAATATGAGGTGCTTTGGTTTGCTTTAGCACATTCCTTCACAAACTGCTCTTTCTCCACTTCCCTCCCTCATGTCACACGGAAATATTAAAGCTATGCCCCGAGGTCAACGGCAACAGCCCTCATTCTACCCATCACTGAGCTCTGTTCTTCATAGCCACCGCTACGAGAGGCAATGATTCATTCTTTTGATCCACTCCAATATCATTAAGTTATTAGTTGATTTCGGTGGATTTAATCAGCATAGTAATTCCTCTCCATGGGAAGATAAGTCTCTCTCAAGAGCAGTTACGCCGTCCACTATGCCTGCTGATTAGACACAAGGCCCCAAAATAATTCATCAGAAAACTGCAAAAAATAATTTATCAAAAGTGCTTCTCACAAAACCCGCTCAGGACCTTTGCTTCTTAATAATTAAACTCCGCAATTAGGCATCTTACCATGCACTCAGTGTGAGGCTCCATGTAATATTCATAACCATACATAATTATGCAATATATTCACTGAAATAAGAGGCCATATATTCACGGTGGGGCTGTCAAGAGGCAAGACATTTTTATTTGGTTTATAACACTGTTTCATCTTATACATGAGCAGCTGGCTTCTGGAGACAGGAGAGAACGAGGGCGTCTGGTCCTACGCCGCCTGACACTGTTTTCTATGGTTCTTGCTCTTAGAGGAAAGAGAGAGAGAGAGAGAGAGAGAGAGAGAGAGAGAGAGAGAGGGAGAGAAGGGGAGGGAGAGATAAGCAGTAAGTTGTGATGCTCTCACCAAGGGAACCACTAATATCAAAGTATATCTGCAGGACACAACAAAGACATACCTTAGTGGTATCATGCATTGACCACATTCAACACAAGATGCAGAAAAAGAAAAGAGGCATTAAATTAAAATGGAGTCGAGACGGGGTGCTGTCTCGGGATGTATTGTATGATAAATTATACATAATGCTCAATCCAGCATGGTACAGAAGTATAGAAAAAAAATATAGTCCCTAAGCCCTTGATGGTGCCTGAAGCAAATAAGCAACAGCAGCAGTAGTGGACACACTGTGGACAAGGTTGGCTTTCATCTTGAGACGCGGTTCAAAGCTACGGGCTACGCACAGAACAAACTGGCAATCAAAGCAAATGTGTAACTGGGCAGTGGTGCACTTCACAGAGCCTGTCGTCTCGAGTGCAGGGGAGATCACACGCAGACGACTCTCTCACATCACAATGGCTGATTTTCAACACGCTGTCTTTGGAACTTATTATTTTCAGCATGTAGATGTAAAAAAAAAAAAAAAAAGGGAGTAACTTATTGCTGTTGGGAGCTGCTGCCTTTTGAAGGCCTTTCGTGACATATGATATATGATGAATAAGGAGAAAAGCATACATTTCTCTCCAACTTTACTGTAGTTAACAAAGGCTCTCACTCTCCCTCAGCGGCGGGCATCCCCACGGATATCAGTGTTTCTTTGCCAAGATAAAAACTTATATATACATTCTGTCTCATTAAATGTATCGTAGTTGACTAACAGCCATAGAACATGTGATCGCTTTGGTACCGTAAATACAACGCGGCTCTTTGTGGAGGGACTTCATGAACATTCAGTATCTACACCAAGTATCTGTAATGTTTGCAAGTTGCTGTAATTTTCTACAACCACACGGAACAAGCTGTATTCCCATATGGTTGACGAACCATGCTGTATTCTATATGGAGCTCTGCTACACTCTGCATTATGTTTCATCTATTTGAAATGACATGGTGAATCAATGAGACATTTAATTGTTTCATTTGGATTGTACATACCTTCTTAAATGAATGTCTTGCTGGTCAAAGCAGTGAAAGTTAGAGTTTAAATTTTCCTATGAAAAAAAGGGAAGGATAAAAGGAAAACTGACTTTTAGATGTTTACATATAAACAAACACTCCTCTCACAGATGCTTACACTTTGTAATAAACAAAACAAGTGTGTTTTTCTGTCCCCGCCACATGCTGCACGGCAAAACAATGACCTTTTAGGATATGACACAATTTTACTGTCGGTATAACACAGATGTGATTAACATAAATAAGACTTTAAGTCAAATAGGCGTAAAGGTCGTCACTCAGGACTAGTCTCAGGTCCACGACGTGATTTACAGCAACTTAATTTGACTGTGCAGAGTAATTTATCTGTGACAGAGCAAGCCATGCAACTCTCGGCATGTCGTGCGCACATACAGGCGACAATATGCCATGACTGCACACATCTCATATCTCCCCAATCAGTCAAGATGCTTTACAACTTCTGTCAGAGGCCCTAACAGTTCTCATAAATTACAAGGCCATTGTACATGGTGCCAATAACTTTTGAAGGAGAATCTCAGCCAAACTGAGCCTAGTAGTATCTCTTGCTTTTATACGTGGAAGTCAAAATGTAATATCCCTGCTGAAGTATATGAAGGAGAAAGGGCAAGTACTTTGATGGGAGATTTGCTTTCAGAAAGAGGTTCCCTATTTTCACTCAACTGATGCTTCCACGGATAAAAACTGGCCCAGATATTGACATTTTGATGCAAATCAGGCAGCGGGCAGGTTTGATTCTGTTACACATCACTTGCATTTCCTTTCACATCCCACTTTCCCTCCACTACGGCTGCCAGTCTCCCGTTAAGCTTTGCATCTGTGTCATCTGCGGATCCGCTGTGACAGTGAGAGGAATATGATGCGTGAACGATGCAGAACCATTCATAAACAGTAACACAACAATATAATGCAATAGGGACAGAAAAATGAGTACGTGGGTCTGGAGTTTGCAAGAATAATGAGCTGTGATTTGTTTCAAAACGCCCCCTGCAGTGTCCACTGAAATTCTGCAGGGAAATCACGGCCATTCCTGGAGTGTACAAGGCTGCTTGTCAAGCTCTGGCACCGTCAATATGAGCGTAATTGAAAGAGAATACATATAAGTACAGCTCTTGCACACATGCATGAGAAAAACAAATGCTGTCTGTTAAATTCTCTCATGTATGTATGTGTAATTGTGTGCTTTTATGATAGCATAGATAACACGTGAGTAAGGTAGGAAGCCTGCTATTAGCGCAGGATGCATTTTCCTGGTGTCACACAGGGCGAACCTCAGATTGAAGGGCAGACTGTGATAACCACGTGCGGGGCTTCACTCCCCGTTTCCATTTAGCCACCTTTGGAATTTTCACAAGGAACAATTGAATGTGCTAGGAAACCACCGAATGGGCCTCATAGCCAAAGCCTATGTTTTGTAGCCAATTAGAATAAAATTGTCCGAACCGGCTGAAAGGCACATTTTCCCAACAAAGAAGAGACGTCAAGTTTACATCATTGCTATGGTTTGTGTTTGAACACCGTGTTATCTCCTCCCCCCCATAATCAAATGTGTACAGCACTTATTTTGTGTTTTGTTTTGTTTTTTTCAGATGTGTTTTTGTCTAGATCAATCCAATAAAAGTTAGACCATGCAATTCTACTTAGAATGTACCAGCAAGGTATATATCCCTCTCATTCTGTCCGACATGGGAAATAAAGAGCTGTGAATAATTCCAGGTTCTCGGCATGGCACCTTGATGTGCAGGTGCCTTTAATACTAGAATAAGTCATCTGAGATTGGGGAGGCGAAAAAACCCACTCAACCAGATGGTCTCCATAAAGTATCATGTAAAGCTCTCCCAGATGTTTAGAGGTTGTTGCTGATCCGGTGACATGCAACGTGAGGGAGGAACTGGTAATGCAGAGTGTATTAGCAGTCACTTTATGGGTGCATTAGGTGCTGTGGAGGGGAACGCGGGAGCTGCCGCCGCCACTACTAGTGAGCTACTGCCGGGCTTTACGCTTTGATGAACCTACCCTTGAAAAGCCGGGACATCAGTGACCGCATTCTGCCAAGTCTGGAAGACACCTCCCTCTCTTTAGACTCCTGGAAAACATAAATCAGATTCTCATATCATCATCTAGTCATATCCAATGCATATGCAGCTCTAATCAGTAAATCTGTCAGCGTTCTACCCTTTTAGTGATATATCAGATTCGTAATACTCTCCCACATATGCAGTAAATCTCTGACAAAGCCTATGTTTCTTAAAATTCAAAGACAGGGCCGCGCTGAAGCAGAAAACTTCGCTTGAAAACAGACACAGAGCGTGGAGTAGCAGTTCAGTTTAGGATGTCTCCTGTGCTGACGGCTTCAGTGCATTCCAGAGTGTCATCTCTCTTCTTACCTCCAAACAGCAGCCCAGACAGAAAGCCAGAATAAATTTCCCTGGTTCATTGTCCCCGCTGAGGACTAGCAGAACATCTCCGTCTGATTAATGGCTGTACACTGTCTAATGAACAGTAATTGAATGGTATAATGCAGTAGGTCCTTAAAAGCCCAGAGGAGTCGTCCTCCTCTGCCTAGCTCTCTGGAAATGCAAGGCGGTGACATTGTCTAGAGTTGATTATAGTTGACCTTGCATGGGGAGAATAAGGCCTTTGAAATGGCTAACCTGAGCTTCGGGGAATAGGAGCACGGAAAAACAACTGGTAAGACAAATGAAATGGACTTGGATTGGAAAAGGAAAGAGATGGATCAATGCAGCGGTCAATAGGGATTCGATTTTTTATCACAAAATTCTTACAAAGAGGAAGACAATTGATCAAACATCCCTAGTTGTATTGGCATTTCTAACAATATTAATTAAGAAAAAATGCTTAGCTGACTGGTTGATAAATCAGCCAATATTGTTAAATCAAAACAAATGATAGTTGTAAAGACAATATCACACCAGTGAGCGAAAATCTACCCTTGTGCACGTTTCCTCAAAGTGTACGACATCCACGACATAGACAGAGTCCCCCCCCCCCCATGAAATCAATCAACTCTTTAACAGAGTGCACTCTAAAGGAAAATCCAACCTTCAGAAAGCCCAACAAAAGTCAGTCAAGTGATTATAAGAAAAGCTTTGATAAATGTGCATCAGGCTCGAGCGGGCCATCCTCTGCGCTCTTCCACTGAGATAGCCCGCCTTCACTCCCAGCGGACATCTCCACTTGGCAGAGATGCTGAATCTCGTTATTCTTTATTTGGCCTAGACCACACAGGTCAATATCGCAAGCATGCAACTGCCTCACCGGTGCACTGTCTGTAAATGTATTCACTATTTAAATTCAATGCAATAAATCATTTAAAGCTTTGGCTGAAAATGTAATCATGTAATTGAATTTGGTCATCAATATCTACTATATACAGAGTATGCGGGGCATTTCACGAGCATGTGTGAGCACAGGAGTGGGAGGAAATCTGTCCGAACTCAGCTCAAAGTATGAGTCATAGCGGTGCAGTTATCCCTCATTACTATTCACAGCCCTCTAAATGATGAGGTTGCCGACAACGAGACAGCCGCAGTCTGTTTGGAATCAAAAGGAAAAGAGGAGAGTATGCATGAATGATGACTTTAAGTGAGAGAATTCCCACCTGCAGCATCATTATCTCCAGTCTAATGACAACTTTTAGAAATATATCAGAATTTTTCGACTGAACACACAATAAAATCGCTGCGAAGCAAAATGTTGCTTAAGGTACAGTTTGGACAATTCTGGCATAAACTGCTTTAACAAGTCCTGCTTCTGCTTATTATCCATGCGTTCTGGCATGATGTTCTCCACTGGAGTGTTCGCATGATAAAAAATATCTCCCTTCTCATGTCAGCCTTCATGAGCTGACAAATCAAAAACTGATGGCGAGAGGTTTATTGCAAAAAGTAGCTGAGTCTGTACCAGACTATTATTATTATTTTCCATTATCTAATGATCTTTCCATGCAATCCATAGCCAATCTGAATCAGCAACATTCATGTATGACTAAAAGCGATAAGTAATGAATTAGACTATTGATGAGGTCTTTAGCCAGGGTCATAACTGGTCCCCAGAAGTCAATAATTACCCCGATAAGAATATCTTCATTGCAAAAGTGCACACGGCAGCAAAATCATCACCACACCAAAACATTCCCCTATGGTGTAATAGCCACTGCTTGAAATTATAGTTTTCATTAAAACAAAATGTTCGAGGTTATTGATTGCTTAAATAAGACTCAATATCTTCTCATTTCAAAGCCGAATGAAATTGCTTGGAATAGTAATATCACCCAACTATTGTGTGCATTCATCACAGTTACACGGCTTCATATTGCCCTCCCTCGAGGATTATTAGAACAAAATAAGTGTATTTAAATGAGTGTAATTTCTAGGAACCACAGATCCATGCAGAAACATCTGTACACACATCTCGGCCACACTCCATCACTGTGATCGCGCACAATAACCAGAGCCAAGAACAGGCATCAAACACAAACACATTCTGTTAATGGTGCTTACTCTAATCATAAATTCACACTTCTATGTATTTTCTATGCTTGGTAGGGTATCTATTTTTTATTTTATTTTATTTTTTTTTTTACAGCTAAGCTTTTTTAACTACATAGAGTTGAAAATGGGGCTCAGGTGGTTGTACCCTGTGTCTCCAGTTACAGCACTGTGTTTTAAACCCTTTACTGACACTCCTTGCCCTGAAGAAAACCTGTGCAGGTAAACACACAGTAAATACCAAGGAGACAGAAAAAGAGAGCTACACACACACATTACATAAAATAAGAGTTGCTGCAAGCAGGTCTACCTTGTGCTGTTGCAATTGTAGGGATGGTAATTACTGTAATTACTGGTTAGGCCATTATTATGTGACCTAATCGAGAAGCAAATGAAAAAATTTGACATAATAATAAAGTAAAACTGGCGTAAACATGAAATAGCAACTACATGAACCTCATAATCATCCTGCGTGGAACCTGCAGACAAAGACCTCTGCAGACACAAGCTGTCTGAATCATGGAGGGAGGCCTTGCAGGGACTCGTACAACAGCTCCCATCCTCGAACTCCTCTTCAACTATCTTGGCCTCAACCTGCAGGGAGGAAGAAAACAAGATCCCCCTTGGCTTACACTGTACTGGACCGCTGTATTGATTTTGCTAAATATTTATATATTTATGTAACTTGTTCTGCAGAGCATTCATGAGCCTTATTTTGAGCCGAAAATGATATACTGTACTATGAGTATGTTCTCAGGTTTTTTTTTTTTGCAGCTAAAAAACACGGAAAGGTAAAGCTTAAAGGGACAGTGCACCCAAAAATGAAAATTAATTCATTATTTACTCACATTCATTATGTATGGAGGCACTTAACTTTTTTTTTTTTTTTTTTTTTTTTTTTTGGGGGGGGGGTCCTTTTTGAACCTTTTCTCTGAAATGTGTTCATAATTTTCTTCATTTGTTTGTGACATTACTATTAGGCCTGTGCTAAAAAATCAATACGAAAGACATCGCAATATTTATGTTCTTGATATTTGTATCATATCATTAACCCATGTCTCGTGACACATTTCGTGTTGTGAAGTCCTTGCTAAAACCCAGCCTTTAAGTTCAGTGACACAAAATAACATTTATGCACTTCATTTTCATACTTTCAATTTTCATGTGTCCTCTGTTTCAGTGTGTCCAGTTTAAGATGAGCTGAACTGCCTGTTTACAGAGCATCAACTGTTGTGACGTATTCGCTATTCAAACAATTAAACACCTAATGAACGGGCTGTAGGGGCGGGACATAAGAGTGTTGTTGGCAAGTGTTGTTACTCCTTGGCAACCGTTACAAGGCCTTTGCTAAATTTTAACACCAAGCTAGCTTTGGTTTATCTAATGTTTACAGGTTTATGTAACACGTAACAGCAGCTGCATGTCCACTAAATAGTAGACCTGGCCCTTTAGCTCAATGGTATCCATTCCCGTTCTATTAACAAAGGTCCCGGGTTCGTATCCCAGTCAAGACAGAGGGTGCTGCACTAACTTTGTTTGGGTGTTACATTTCTATTGACAGGTGGGTTGGCATGATATAATTAATAACAGCCCGAGTCAACGCTGACATCACGAACCCAGGAGTTTTGTTTTAAATGAAAGACAGAAGTGGCAGACTTTAATTTAAAAATACAGAATAATTCATTTTTTGTTTTTCTCATACATTTTTAAATTTGACAAAAAAAGAAGCGGGTATATGGTCCAAAAGATTTGAAAGTGCATTTTTGAGTTCAGCTCGTCTTTAAAGCGCAAGAGTATACTTAAAGCTATGGTCTACAATTTGGAAGCACGGCACTTATTATTAACATCGTTAATATGACCGTTATGGTCCTACAG
>JAQLOL010000007.1:13479011-13508949 GCA_029783665.1 Naso thynnoides | reverse complement strand
AAAGGAAAAAAATCCATTCAGTATATCCGCTGAAAAACGACATAATAATCAACCAATCCGAAACGTCAGCGCCTGACAGTTCAGGTTCAGGGCGATACGAGCTCAGGGGCGGGATCGTGGAACACGGAGGGGAGGGGTGAACAGCAAAACTGGTTTTCAGATTGTAGACCATAGCTTTAAATTTCATTTTTCATTTTGATGTATCGCAGTTACGTCAGTGTGTTTGGTAATTTTCCAATACCATTATATACTATGGAAAGGAAATTTTGAATTCGACTGTTTTGAGTCAATTTGTCAGTTTAATTATATAATGAGATATGACGTTTTAAAACTCCCCAGATCGTACACAGCGACTGACATTTCAGCTCTGTTTATACATTTCCAGTGCTCTATGTGAAATATCGCAATATACTGCAATATGCATTGTACCACAATTAGGGCTCGACCAATGCGGGATTTTTGGGACCCATGCCGATACCAATATCGATATTAGTGTGTAAGAAAATTCCGATATCTATTGGCGATATTTTACATATGTCATTTTGAATGTAATCAAATACGTGTGCCAAAGACATGTAATGAAGGCAGGGTATCTAATAAACTTTCTTCCAAACGTCAGTGTACTGAGCAGTAAATACTTAACTTATTTCCAATCAAATGATGGGCCACTCTCTGCTGGACAAACGGCCTGATTGCACCATTTTAAATATCAAGTCCAGGCAATTTTTCCAACCTTAAAAAACAGTTTTAATATGGCCGCATATCGGAGAACACATTTGCTGGTACTGATATATCTACAATAGGCCAACATTGGCCAATAACGTTGGCAAACCGACGTATCGGTCCAGCCCTAATCGCAGTGTATTGAGATATAATCATATTGTGACCCATGTATCATGATGCGTATTGTACCGTGAAGCTCTTGCCAATACCCAGCCCCAGTTACCGCAACATCTTTTTCCTGCGGAATTCCAGCAGTGTTTTGTGGACAAATAAATTACACTCAATAATGACTGAATTTTCATTTGTGGGTGAATTACCCCTTTTATGAGGAAAATTAAGCGAGGTGCTACTGCTTCAAACTCTTTTTCTATCTAAACCATACATTTTACATCAAATGTGAAAAAAGCTTCTTGTGAGCTTCATCAACTTTTTAAAAGTTAAAAATATGACCACTACAGGAGTAGCATTTGTTAAACTAAGTGGAATCAGCACCAGCTCAGGTGGTCTCTGTTTCACCATGTTGATGTTGATGAAAGTGTTTTCAGACTTGAATCAATTCTTACTTCGTGTCAGAAGAACAGGACCAAGCTGTTCAAAGATTGTCTGCTAAACACCTCATCGGCTGCACTGCTGTATGGGGTTGCGCTGTACCTGATCAATCGGCAGGTCCACCTTTAGCTGGCTGTCTTCCTGCACCTCCGCTGCTCCTGCCATCTCACTCCTGTTTTGTGCATTGAACACGCTGCCCTCTAAGAAAAGTGATTAATCACAATTACCTCATCTGCTTGCAGTCACTGTCTCATTCTTCTGCACACTCATTCTCTTTCTGTCTCTCTAGACTCCTCCATCCCTCACTGCCCTCCTGTCGTCTCCCTTTGCTTTTCTTGTTCAACTTCACAAGAGATCAATGTTGCTGTCAAGCCATTTATTTATTTAGAGCGGTCCCATGGACAAAAGGGACACAGAAAGCCACAGCTGCCCTGCCACAAATATCGCCAGCCAGCGTGAACTTTCTGTCCAGGGTTAGTTCCTGACAGTGACAGGCTTCTCTTGATGCATGTGAGGAATAGCTTATATGGCAACCTCACATTCTTTCTCTTGGTAAACAAACTCCTTTTGTCTAAGGCTGCTGGATCTGATGCAGGGTGGACTGTGAATAATTAAACACATTATCGAGCATGAATCTACCTCAATAGCCCAAAGTCATTTTGCTTAAATAATGAATAAGAAGGCATGGTAGATTAATTAGTATAACACAAAGAAACAATGTATAGAAAAATGCACGTTGTTAATAGGTTAAGCTCAAATAAGCAATTATACAGCTACAATACTTGTAAACTTTTCTTATGTTTTTCAGTGAAGCATTACTTTTGGCATAAGCTCTGATCATGTTTATGATGATGCTTGGGAAATCACTCGGAGCTATTTCCTTTGTAAAGGGTTCTACAAGGTGAGCTGGTTGCAGAGAAGACGGGCTAGCTTTGATTAGCTTTGTAGGAAGAAGCTTGTGTACAAATTTAGTATCATCACATCAGAGCACATTCTAAATTAACATTGTGTTTCTATTTTTACTACTGTAGAAATAGAAAAACACACACACACACACACACACAGATCCCAACCCCACCCCCACACATAAAAAATAATAAGTAGGAAAAATAACATACAAAAACTTCACACTGATTTACATTTAGTTTTTAGAGTTAAAAATAAAACTAAAAACTAATTTTTATTGACCATGAAAACTCTCATTTATGCATTTTAATTGAACTTCTTCATACTTCAACAGGTTTATTCACTCATTTACTGAATGTTATTCACATCAATTATTTGTTAAGTAATTAACTCTCTTATTCCTCTGTTCAAAAACATTGATCCTGAGCTTAACTCTGAGACTGCTCTGTAAAAAGCCTTCTACGTAACGATACATATAGCAACTTCCAATCAACAAACATCACATACAGTTTGAAATTAACAATTTCTGGTGAGTCCGGCCCATATCCGCTTTCCGTAGTACAGTCTGGATACAAATAATTTAGATGACTGACCAGATACAGAATGGTGTACTTGCTCATTTTTAGAGCAACTACACCGTAGCACTGTATGATCAAGCATCCAAAATGAGAGCAGGAAATGGCATTCTGGCCTAACCATGAAAGACATTAACAACACGGGTATAACAACAGAAGAAATTCACTGCTTTTTAATAATTTCAGCTGTCTTGCTTGCAACATATGAAGGATGGTGGGATTAGAACTGTGTCGATTAGCTCATTTATGCTGCCATAACATGTCTTTTGAAACATCTAAGACACTTACTGCTTATTTCTACTATGCATAGTGGAAGCAATCGCACAATTACTGTTTATTAATGATAGGCAGAGTATCACTCAAATTGCGCAACTGCTGCTGTGTTCAAACTCATAAATCCAAAGGACTATTTTGTCACTTTTATGGTCCTTTGTAAGCACTATTCGTGATTAATAACTTATTAGCATTTTTATCTCCACATCAGGAGAAAATTGGAACATTTTGTTTTTCCTCACATATAGTTAACATGGCTTTCTGAATACACATCCAACAAAATGGCCTGATTGAATTCATCTATGATTTAAGCCCCCTTGACAGTGTTTGAAGTTTTGTTCTGTTTAATATTCACCAAAAAGGCCGGTGCTTCTTTCAAAGAGAAGGGAGTCGTGTTCTGTTTGGACTTAAAAGAGCAGTTTGAAAATCCAAAGAAAGCTCCTTCAGCCTTTAAACAAAAACATAGTTTTTTTTCTATGCTCCCAACACACACAAAACCCCATTCACTTCTTCACATACACGCATTGGTAATGTACAACATTGTGCCAAAAATGTAGCCCTACGAGTGCGCATGTGCTGTGCCGAAAGACATGCACACATGTTTAAATTTGTCTTCAAAAGCCAACAGGTTTCCTCATGTCGTCGTATTGAGAATGCAGGTGTGAGAGGGTGAAAAAAAACACAAGGAGGACAGTGGGGGCTGGAGAGAAAAACGAGGAGAGAGATATTCCTATAGAATTGCTCTGCTTACCCCCTGTTGCGAAGAGAACTGTGTTTCTGGACACCTGCCTCTGTTGTTTGGTTCTTTCCTGCTCGGCTGCATGTTTTTTCATCTGGCCCCTGGCTGTGTGCTCAAGGTCCTCTCTAAAGCCTGTACGAGCAAACTACATGAAGACACAAAAGAGAGGGGAAACAGGGGCACAGATTAAGGCATACTTCCTCAGATTTCTCTGTGATTCATCATCGACTTTTTGCTGTTGTTTAGTAAAGAGGAAGAACAAAAAAAGAAAAAAAGACATTGGGGCAAAACTTGTTTCTCATCTCTTTTCTCTTTTCAATGTTTTTTTTTTCTTTTTTTTTTTTTTACATTTTCCATTGACCTCAATTTTTCATGAGCTGATATGCTTTGTAGCTCCCCCATGACTCCTACTGTATTGAATTCATCTGGTTCCAATACATCCCGTGCACAACCTATCAATCACCGGGGAGCGTGGCAAACTAATCATTTATTGATGAAATGGGGCAGCCATGAATGTCTAACTGCATTTGTCTTATTTATCAAGCCAGATCAAACAATGGAAATCCAAACAAGCTTAAAGGGGAAGAGAGGGAGTCGCAGGGAATAAGTTATTCTTCAGCAGTAGACAGCAGAAGGTTATTGATGGAGAGGGGAGAGGATAAAAAAAAGGTGCTTGAGACTTAGTTGCATGGTGGGAGAGAGAAGGAGCGAGAGGGGAAGAGAGAGAAAAAGAGAGAGAGAGCAGTGGGGAGAGTTCAGAGTGATGCTCAGACAGCAGGGTACACATCTGAATTAATGCTTCCACAAAAGGCAATTTTCTCCTCACAGGCTCCTCATCCCCTCTGTAGGTAGCAAGGTGAGGTATGTTTCCCTTACAGAGAGTGAGAGACACAGACACAGTGAGCGGGAGAGAGCAGACGTAATGTTTCTTTTCAGCTACAGTGCTCTTCACTGCAGCTGCCTGGCTGGATCCCTGGGCTGGCTCGGGGGATAGTGTAGTGATCTCAGGCTTCCACCAGAATACACTTCTGGCAATGGTGTTTGCAAGCTCACTAACATGGACTCCGGGGAATAGCGGCGTTGTTTCTTCACTTGTTTGCTTTCTTTAATGCAGAGGCAAAGTCTGTTGGTATTCTTTTGAATTTCTACAGCCGTTGGTGGGCCGAGGGAGAAAAATAAAACAACAAAAGAGGAGTGAAGTTTGCCTGATATGTTCAGCGAGGGGGAGTTGAAACAGAGTTCACACTCGCTGCGCTGTAGTGTCCACATAACCACACGAGATCAAAGACAGAGGAGCAGTGCCACTGTCACAGCGGTAAGCTGTTCAGTTTCATAACCCTGAATTCATCAGTGACTGATGTGTAACAACTCTGAAATGAAGTTCAGAATCAAATACATCTGGGCAATCAAAAATTGAACAGCTTGCTTTTCGTGTTTACAGCCTGGTGGTGAGATGTAAATAGATCTTATTTAAATCAACAGAGTTAAATCAAGACTGTATCACTCGGGGAGGGGAAAGCAGAGGACGAGAGGCGTCTCGGAGCCAGGAGAGTACAGTAAAAGTAGCAGCAGGCAAGTTTGCAACACAGGCAGTGGAAAAGCTGAGGTCATCTCGCCTCTCGTTCTGCATTACATATCTGCAGCACAGGATCCTGTGGGAGCAGACAACTGTGTGTATCAGGAGGCCCCGGAGAGAGAGAACAAGAAAAAAAAAAGAGAGAAAGAGAGTGCTGGAGTTAGTGTGAAGGGGCTCAGGGGGACCAAGCGTCAGTAATCTGTGGCCCTCTCAAGTGGCGGAGAACAGGAGTCAACGAGAGGACACAGCGATATGATAGCCAAGGGGAAAACGGGGGTCCCAACCAATTGGACCAACCAGCCTGCAGTCATACTGGCTGTGGTATCAGCAGGAGCCACTCCCTGGGCCGGGTCCTCAGTGAGCAGACATGCTGGCAGCAGTGAGGGGGTATATTTTTCCATGGGGCATTGCTACTTCCCCTCACCAATGACATCATCCAGAAATAGAAGAGAAATGGGGAGCAGCACCGAGTCATCGCTGATGTCAGGGAGAGCAGCTATTAAAAGGTTTAGTCAGCCTTTCTGGGCTGTTTGTGTGAAGTCAATGTGAAGCACAATCACCCTGCTCGTTATTATTACTATAATACGGAAGCAATTCGCTTTGATGCACATCATTATTCTCTTTTTTCTCCCCGTCTCTTTGCATTCCTCTCTCCCTATTAATCTTCTCTTTATGCAATGTCTACCTCAAAAGTTTCTACCTCATCATGTCTGCAAACACCTAACTCAGCATATAGCTGGCTTCCGATGGGAACATGGTGTGCTGGACAGCTTTAATATTACACTCTGCAGAGCCTTCAGTTTAGACTGAAGTGGTTGCTCCAGACCAGATGTCCCATTCAGCAGCGCAGAAATGCTCTGCCGCCGGAGCAGACAGATAGCGTTTCCTAGACAGTGAGGTTGCGAGAGCAAGGTTACATTTTACATCGCCTGAGTGGGCATGTTAACTGCATCTTTTTACTGGCATTTTAAACAAGACTGCTGTTGTTTTGTGAGGTCAAACTGAAATTAATGACGGACGTGACCCTATAAATGTATGTGTAATCAGGAAGCTAAACAGCTGACAGATCAAGACAGAGTGGGCAATTTTTGTCACATGTATCTTTCCTGTCTGAAAGGTCCTTATTAACTGGTCAAATAATGCTTACAAATTCATGAGGATCAGACGTGGAAAAATAGGGAGTAAAATGCGGCAGCATCATGTCCATTGAATGACTAATACTACAATGAGCTGGTGGATGCAAAACACAGCCATAGCTCTGTCTCTGTCTCCACCTCATGGTACTGTGTGAAATGGCAAAGGCTGTGTTGACTCAGATTTTATTACCTACAGGCTGAGCCTCACTTAAGCAAAGTCTAATAACAGTGTAGTTTTCACATATTTTTTTATGCATGGGTAATTCTTAATAAAAGAAAAAATATCTTACAAATAAGCCGCAGCATTTAGGCTGGCTAATATATTACTGATAAATATTCACTGTATTTCTGGATATAATGATAGTCAGCCACAGACAGAGAAAAAAGGCACGGCACATTTTTCTCCATCTGAAAAAAATTTGCATCTGCCACAGCATTGTCATCTTTCATGGTTAGAAAAATCAGATGTCAGACACATCTCTCACAGGGGGCCCCCCCATCTGCACCTCAACCTGCTGACTGGGCATGTTCTCATCTTCTCCGTGTGATTTGGTGTTCATCTCCGGCCCTCAGCAGCGCAATCCTCATATGGATTCAAAGCACTTCACTGTCTACTTAATCACAATACAAATTGTCTCGGTTCTGGTTTGAATAAGAGATTTTTTTTTTTTGTTGTTTTCAGTCAGTAAAGTCCTCCTGGTGCATATGATCTGTCTATGAGGCTCACTGCACTTGATCAAGTGGGCCAGTCCGTCTCTGTAGGGATTACCCATCAAAGTGGAAAGCAGAGGTAACTCAATGCCTCCCGCAGACAGTGATTGATGATAGCGCTGTTTCATAACGAATTGCACCCCCACAACAAGTCTCGCACATGGGGAATGTTAATTGAAATGCTGTGTGTGCAAAGATACGCTTTTCAACCGAGATGTTAGCAAGGTGTTGTACAACAGCAATAAACTAGAGGGAATACAGCATGTTGCGAGAAAGTCAGACACCAGGTAGTAAACTGCACCAACAAAGTGACCGTACTCACCAAATCTTTTGTACATTTTTTCTTTTCAATAGCAGGCGAGTCATCTTGACTGCAGAAACAAAAGAAAGAAAAAAAATTGATACACATACTTTTATTTTCCCATTAAAATATGAATCCAGTGTTTATTTACATATGTAGACAAAAACAGATAGGTCTCCTACCCTTCTATCATGTTCTTTTCTGTGTTTAAATTCCTGCAGGGGACGCACTGCTCATATGGGAGAGCTTTAAACCTTTCTGCACCAACTGCAACATAGTGCTGGTTGTTCTCCAGTTCAGAGGGACCGCGGACAGGACATCCGTCTAATGTGTAAAGCCTGAGAGGTCAAGAAAAAAGAAAAAAAAATTAGCAATCTTTTGACACTTGAACTATCTACATATAATCGGATTTTAAAAAAAACTGATGGCAAGCTGATAAAGATTCAGTATTGTGACTGGTTAGCTTTCAACAAAATAGTCTTCATAGTCCTGCAATGAACATATTTCTTATTCGAAAAAAACAACAACATAAAAAGACGTTTTTCAGAATCAGCTCCTATTTTCTAAATTTAGAAAAATTACTCATCATACTTTGTCTGACCTAGTTGTTACATGAACAATTTAAACCTAGAGTTTAGTGTTCATGATGCACTGATGTCTGACATTACCTGTATACAGCACCAGTGCGAAGATGCAATTTTTCTGTCACCATGGCTAAAACATTTACCCAGCTTCTCAGAGTATACTTAGGGATCCGTACTCGAACTGGAGACGCCAAGATATGTCCGTTGGTGAAGACACTATGAAACAAAGTAAAAAAATAAACAGAAAGTGGTAATCAGTGACTTGCTGAAAAGGATTTCTGCGTCCAGCTTTAAACCAACACTTACTTTATCGTGCAAGACTCATCAACAGTTTTCCTCCAGCGAGCAGAAGCTACTATTCGGCTGTGAACAACAGGCCGGATCTGCAAAGATTTAAAATTATGGGACAGAAAATGAATATGGAGCAGTATTATACAAGTAATGAGGCTGACATTATGTGTGATAACAGGATTTATTCAATTCTAATTACTGTCATCCAGACAACTAATGTTATACAGGCAACTTCTCTACACCATTTTCCAGATGACCGGTTTCGGTCATCTCCAAATTCACTGATATTCACATAGTACAGAACCTAAGAACAAAGATCAGCATCTAAAGAGTTTAATTATTTCCATTCAAACTGATCAAACCAAAAAAGGGGTCTTACCTCTTTACTTTTCTTATTTTGAGGCTTCTTGGTTGATATTACTTGATAGCTGGAAGGCATTAAAAGTGATGTCATGACTTAAACACTGGCTTCACATGTTACATGTGCAACCCAAACAGCTGCTGATAGAATAACGTAGTGCAAATAGATTGGAGACACTTGATAATCCCAATTCAAACAAATATTTTGTAAAATAAGTTTTAAAGCTTGGGGTTTAAATAAATGTTTAAATTTAGCTATACGTTATGCAACATAACGCAACGTTACACGTTATGTTAACGTTATATTAAACCACAACAGTATACTGTTAATCCATATTTAACCCTAACTAGACTTTATTTAAGATACTGTAACGTTAAAGGCAATTTAAACCGTTAAGCATTTGGGTTAACGTTAATTATATTAAGGCATAACAACTCTGTCGAATTTTCACCCAACATCATGACAAGCAACCCTTACAGAGAATCTCACTTTTAACGTTACTATAAGGCAGCTAACGTTAGCTTGCTGACCAGGAGGGATGCACTTCCTCGGGGCTCGGGGTTGAGGTTGTCCTCGGTTAAAGGGACATGACCTCGGTGCTACAACACAAACACACCCAGGAACACCTTGCAACAAGGTTCCTAACTTACTCAAGCTTCTTGAAGTGTTCATTTCCGGCTGCAACATACACACTCCCATCCTCCAGGTCGTCCAGACGCTGAACTTTGTGGCCCTGTGTGGGAGTGTACAGCCTCCTAACGGCGCCAAACGGAGCCCCAACGACTTTGGTCAAAGAGGCCAAGAAAGTGTCAAAAGTCGTCACCTGCCGCGGGTTCACAACTATCCTTCTGCCAGGAAAGAAAGCGTCTCCATTCCTGTAGACGATTATTGATTTTGTCGGCGGCAGATAACCTCTGCCTTTGAAGCCCGGCATTGTTAGCTAGCAAACAGAGGCGTTTTAAAAGATAATGGCGGATGGTGTCAAAAGTAAATGTGTCACTGGCCGCTGTGTTGAGCCTCCGGAGACGTAACTGGAGATAGTATCTGATATGGAAACCAACTCCGGCATATGAGAGGCGCACAAAGAAACCTATCCACCTCCTGGGTTGTTGTTTTCTGGTTTCCTCCTCTTGTTTGTTTCTAGTTCGGGTTAATTTAATTAGTTCCAAAAAGTTAACTGCTGGTTGCCGTGGAAACAGTTTTCAGTAAGGTTAACCTCAAAATGTTATAGTAGCCTAACGTTAGGCTACAGAATTTGAAATATCCCACAGGTGAACATGTTTCAGACTGTAACCGTGATTTTAATTTTAACTTAGGCTATTTATTAGTTTTAACACTTGTTTGGGGACATTTTATTTCATCAATAACCCCTCGAGTCCATATTACTGCAAATCAGCCTTGATGATAAAAACTGATGTTTTAAAGAACTTTATATAGCTTATGAGTCTTTTTTAAATTTTTTAAAATTTAAAAAATGGATGTTGATGAAACCCATTGGTTCACATCTTATTACAGCCTACAGTCAGTGGTGCACACTCATATGAACCAACAAAACTCATTTCAATGTGCATAACATGAAAAGCCAATTAACTAAGGTGACAGACAGACTTCTTAACACTTTAACATCACCTTTCCCCAACTTCTTTTACAATGTGTGCTCTAAAAACCTGTCACCACTAATTTAAAGTAGACCTACAGTATATATATATAAACTGAAACATATAAACACTGGGTAGAGGGATAGTAATAGCCTCCATCCTTTCACTCAAAAAAATGACTTTCTACATTTCGTTAAAACATCACTACTAAGGTAGAAAAAAATGTTAAAATGGATGTAACATCAGAAGCAGGGTGTGTTCCCCCCCCCCCTAATTTTTGTGCTGTGTAACCATATCTCTCATTTGCAAGCCATTTTTTCACTATAGATTATCTGCCAGTCCACGGTTAGACAGAGCTGTCCAAATTGTTTACCACAAAGGTAACCAGAGATTGCACCAACAACAGTGCCTAATTGGTTTATGCCAGACAACTCCTGGTCAATTAAATGCATAATTCATCTAAGCATTAATTATTCATTTCTTAGGGGACTGGTGCTGTGCTTTATTAGAAGAACGGCATCATGCATATTCAGATTCCTCCTCTTAGAGGGACTCAATAGGATATCATCTCTGCTGGGATGCCCATCCTAAAAAACAATAGCAGCCTGAGCTGTAAGACAACTTCTATTAATCACACAACTGAACCATGGAGGATTTACAAAGATGAAAATGCCATATTAACCTAAAGCAATGTTTTGGTTTTGTCTTTTAGCAAACACCAGGCTGTCATTTTGTTACCAAGTGTGATTAATTCATTATAATTTTAAATTCTCTTGTGTTTAGACAATATTTTATACTTTAAATAATGATCATGTCACAGCAAAACTGTCAGTATTCATTTAGTTGAACACTATATCAGTGTGCTCAGTTCACAGCATCAGATTTAATTTATGCTTAAAGGTCCAGTGTGGAACACTTATGGGAATCTATTAGCAGAATATGGTGAAAATGGGGATATAATATCCATAATTATGTTTTCATTGGTGCATAATCACCTTAAAATAAGAATCAGTGTGTATTTATCATCTTATAGAAAGAGCCCTTTATAAAAGGAGTTGTGTGGTCTTCTTTCACAGTTTGCTGTGCTGCGCTGCCATGTTGTGACAATAGACTGGAGCCGACAAACCAAACTCTGGCTCTGTTTTAGGGCCATTCATGTTTTTGCAAAGTTTCTCAGTCGTAATAAAATCTACACCCTTGGATGAGGAGGGTGAGCGGGGGGGAACACTCAACTGGTTGCAATCTGCAACCTTAATGCTCGATGCCACCAAATCCTGCACACTGGACCTTTAGATAGAGTTCAACATTTTCCCTAAAGTAATATTAAATCCAAGTAAATCTCTCTTAAAACCATCTGTTAAAGCTGCCCCACAAAATCTATATGGTGCTCAATTTTTCTTCTTAGTGCTTCCTGTGTAAATGTAACATAATGTGTGATTATCCAAAGAAAAGACTCCTGTGTCTGTGTCAAGCTAGAAATCAGGCTGTAGCAGTGAATGAGTTTCCTTTGTCCCTTTGACACATTATGTGTGATGAGATACTGCTCCCTTTGGATTTTTATTGTCAAAGTACTATAAATATATGTTTTCATAACCCAAGTGCTTCATGTGCATTGTGAAAGTCTGACAGAAAGTGTTTTCAGTTTTCATAAAATATTCATGAGGGGATTTCTTTTTTTGCAAAAACAATACTGCATAAACAGTATTAATCTGTCACCAAATAAAAGTTTTAAAAATTGAACTAAGAGAGGTTCAAGCTCAACATTCACCTTTGTTCAACAGATTTGATTAAAGATGGCTACAGTATGTGTTAGTGCAGGCTGTTTTCAGTCTGTTTCCTAACAGTGAAGTGATAATTAGTGTTGGCTGAATTTTTTTGCTTCTTTATTTCATGTTCTTGATATTGTGCATACTGGCTCGCTTTTACACTGTAATAGCTTCCTAGTCCACTCTAAAAATACTAATAGTCTTCATAAATTGTAGCCATTGCTAATCCTTTTGACTGTTCTTCACCTTTTTACCATTGGAAGAAATGGTCACACTTGCAGTACAGTTTTCATCCACTAGGTGGAGGCTGTCTCACACTGTTGGATTGGACTCAGCTGTTGGACTCGATCAGCTCAGGGGCAAAAAAACAATGCACAAACACGGTCTCTCTTTTTTTAAATTATCAGTGAAAATTTATTTACAGCAGCCGACACATAATTTATCATATGAATATGAATATTGTATTCAATTTCTCTGATTAAAAGCATGCAACTGGTACCAAGGTCTTTCTTTAATTTAATATTTCTTGCACAAACTACAGCCTTCTACATTTGCATACTTGTCTTGTTTGTTGATGGCACTATTTTATTGCAAATGCGGCCCAGTGGAAATTTTGCATAACATAAAAGCTCAATACTTTGCATAAGAGCTTATGAGGAAAAGAGAGAGGAGAAAATATTGGCCTACTTGTTGCACAGCTCGCATGTCATATGTCATCCTATTTACAGATGGAAGATTTAACATGTCAACACATCTCCCTTTTGTTCCATTTTATTTATACGTTCTATAAGCAGTCTCTTTATCACGACCGGATTTAGACACTGTCCTTGTCAAATTCACAAACAAAAAACATGGTGGGGTGACACGCTACATCCGTCCACTCCCCAGAAGCCAGCATCTCAGCACAGTCCTCATCATCATAGGCGTTGTTGGGCTCTCCTTTTCTCCACTTGCTGAAAGTAGTCATGGGGGAAAGATCCACGTAGGTGAACACACCCTCACGCTGCAGGTCATGAATGCCGATGTAGACTCTGTTCAGGCCTGCTTGGCTTATGTACCCTGCAATGGCTGCGTTGGCTCCTTCATCCTTGGGCATGGCCAGGTGCCCTCCCCTCGTCTGGCAGTAGACCTCGGCGTCGGAGTAGCGCTTCTCCTCTTTCACCAACAGATAGACCTTACTGTCTGTCTCTTTTATGCCAGCAACAGCTGCAGGGGAGGGCAGTGCTGAAAAATGAGCACTTGTATTTCTATAAATTTCACATTGACGTGCCCAGCATGTGCAGTTCTATGAGGGTAACAAGTGGAGCAATAGCAGATACAAGAACTGGCGATGTTGATGATGAAAATTAAACATGACAACGTTTTCATGACAGACAGGCAGAATAAGTAGAGAGTGCTAAGATCATACCATTTTTAATGAATTTCAGCTCAGAGGAGAGCTGGGCCACAAGAATGTCCATTTCCCCGATCATCTTTCTCATTGGTGCGCACTCACATGGAACACCTGACAAGGAAAAAATATGAGGGATTAGCACACAAATGTCTTAATTCTCAAATTTAGCCAAATGGGTCTGCTTAATCCTGTGCTAATCTGTTTGATAAACCTAATAACATTAATTCAGTTTGATTTGATTTCCGATCTCACCTGGATCTCCATCAGGGCCCCTTGGACCTTGATCCCCCGTGTCTCCCTTTACCCCTGAGATGTGACATGTAAATATTCAAACATGCAATAAATTCATCAATAATTCCTAAACAGCGACATGTGAGGTACTTTCTGTGTTTTAAATTACCTTTCATTCCACTGGGTCCCACTTTTCCATAACGTCCCATTATGCCTTTCTGACCTTTAAGCCCAGGTTGACCTGAAAACAGAAAATGTTTTATAACTATTCAGTCCGTTTACAAAGCTGTATGTCATCCTTGTCAGGCAAAAATTCGGCACACTGAACAAAATACGAATGAAAGTAAAATTTAAAAAATATAAAATCAAAACTATTTGCATTAAAGATGTTCAATTGAAATGCTGAATCTGCTGCTGAATGCACAATCTCTTTTTTAAAAGTATGTGAACACCCTTCACTCCTCATTAATGTCTTTAGTAAACACTTGTCCAAAGCAGTGAATTCTGCAAATTGTTTCTCCTCCAACCTCTCACCCAAATGTAAACACTTGACCATCTCTGGATTTGCCTGGCAGTGATGTAACAGCATCTTATCAGCCTTAAAAATGTGATCTTTAACCTTGAAGTTTTTTTGCTTCAGCTTAGTAGTAGTGGAGAAAAACTAAAGAAAGGCACAACTTTTCTTTTGCTCTGAGAAACAAATATATTCTGCAGTTATCTCCTTTTGTTTCATCTGCACGAACACTATACCAATCTCTCCAGGAGGGCCAACTCTTCCTGGTCTCCCTGGTGCTCCCTTCTGTCCTTTCTCCCCCGGTTCTCCTTTTGAAAAAGAGGAACGGAGGGAAAAATAAGTTAGTATATAGTCTGTTTCGTTTGTTTCTTTGTATGTTGTTTGTAAGAAAGCACGCATGCCTTTGAGTCCAGGAACCAGGATCTGAACAGTGCAGGACTCCTCCGTCAAGTGCTCTCCATAAGACATCTGTGTCAGTAAACTCAGCGCACACATTAAAATCACGGGCAATAACAGCTTCTCTCCTGTCATCCTTTACATGGGCTGGTTCAGATAAAAAAAAAATACAAATCAGTTCACAATACAACCGAAAGAGTGAATATAGATTTCTTCATTAGAATACTTCTGATTCCGATGTTTAAGTTGTGAAATATGATGGTTTGTTTTTTGCAACAAACAATTTGCTGGCAACTAAATTCCTTATAGAAACATGCCTCACTACTGTGAGTGAACATCCTATTTAAGAAAATATGTGCAGCATTAATTTCAAAATATACCCAAACAGAGAAACCCTAAAGAGATCATTAAGAAACTTCTTCATCCTGAAAAGTATTTGGGAGGCACTTATACAAATGAAAACACTCTCACACTTGACGCCACTAATACAAGTTTGAGGAAAAATACTTTAAATCAGTCCACACGTGTTGTTTGGATGGATTAATACTTTCAATTGGAAGGATTAAGGCAATAATGTCAAGAATCACTGTTGCCCAAACCTTCCTTTCAGGGTTTTTTGTTCTAAACACGGCAACACTTTTATCAGGAATAAATAAAGTGTCTCATCAAAAACTGTGAGGCCTATAATGAGTTAACAATATAAGGATGTCCTACCTGTAGAGGAATTACCAGACAGAAGTGGAGAAATATTGCCAGCTTGCAAAGACCTGCAGGAGCTTTGAACACTAGTGGTCCTACAGAAACATTTCATGTTCCTCCACAGGCACCACGGGATGTGTGTGATAGGACTTTCATAAACAGTTTGCAGATAAAGTCCAAAGCAGCTGGGGCCCGACAGATAATTGGCTGGGAAAGTGGTCGGGTGATTGACAGTGGAGGGGCCCGATAAATACACTGACTCTTCTTCATCCGATGTTTAGAAAAGCAAGTTAATCTTTTAAATAATTTCAGAGGTATAACATTTATTTTTAGCACTCACGGTAACAACTTAAACAGCCATCCACTATGCATTCAGCAGTAGTATTGTTTAAATTGTGCTTCAGTTTGTTTGGGGGTGCTGAATCTTTTATGAATAAAAAAAAAGGTTGTGTCAGTCACTAATGTATTTCTCTAATGCTATATAATATGACAGTAAGTTTTCCTAATGTATTCTGTGGTCATTGTAATGTTATTACAAAAGCTTTACTCTCTGTTCTTTTAAAATGTCTGTCATGTTGTGCCATGTCATTTATTTTTGATAAAAAATTTATATAACCTAAATGGATACACAGAAATAAACACAAGATCAATGATGACTTTGATTTAAATCGATAATTAATGCAAATATTTTTACTTTTCTGTGACAATGAAATATGATTAGTTGCTCACTGAGGCTTTATTCTGACAGTCCCTTTTAACATTATTATTATAATCATTATTTCTAATTGCTTTTGTGTTTTTGTCAGGAGCAATAGAGATGCTGCTGAGTCTTCCCCTACAGCTAAGAGTCACATTTTTAATAAATGACTGAAGCTTTTTTTCCTATCATGTCTCCAGTGTATCCCCTTTCTTCTTTACGTTTTCAAGCAAGTTGACTGGGGTGGGATGTTGTGTCAGATACATAGATCACAGGTGTCCCGTTTGTGGCCACATGAGGGAGCCATTTTCCATGCAAGTGTGCAGTTTTGAATCTGCACTTTAACTGGTCTGAAGCTTAAATATACAATTACTAATCTTTTTTCTTTGCAGTAAAACATTATTGTAAATAATACAACACATGATTAAATTTACAGAAAAGAAAACACAAATCACATATTGAAGCTTTAAATAGACTAAAATCAAGCAGTTTCTACTTATAATAGTAAAACTGTCCTATGTTGTTTGGTGACTAGGATTTACTGTAGTAACCCAAAATAAAATATGTCACCATTTGAAAGGCTCATGTGATGCTTGCCTTTATTGTGCAGTCAGGATCAGGATGACTTCCAACTTGTGAACAAAAAATGTCATGATGATGTTTACACACTGTCATCTGCAGTCAGTAATCAGATATGGCCCAATAGAGGAGTGTCAAATATCCTAATTAGATTTACAAACCCAGTGGTTGCTTTCAATGGTGGATTAGGTGTCTCCTTCAAAAATCCCCCCAAAAGTTTTAGATTACCTGCCTCTCAAATATTCATGACTCTGAAGGCAACATTTGCTGTCGCTTCAGGGCAGCCAGTGAGCTGTGTGTGTTCACTTTATTCTCTAACTCTAGTTTTATAATTAAAAAAAAATATAGTGTTGGTGTCCTATGACTACAATTTCTAAAATCAGATTGACACGCTCAAAATTTTATATACAGTGCATGAATTGCTTAGACCTACTGTAATACTCAATTTCAAGACATGTAAGCCTATTGCTTGTATTGATATATTCTTTCCTTTAATCTTGTCTTGATTCTATTTTTCCTTAGGCCTATGTCAAAAAGTTACCTAGATTTTAAAAAATGGGCGTGAATCAGTTCAAAATGTCAAAAATATGTCTTTTCTGTTGCTTCGAGGTGGGGAAGGCCAAATTTGGGGTTTTATCTGTGATATTTCACAATAAAATTACTTCTACTGCACGACAGTGTTCAGTGTAGCTACTGTTTGATTTTAAGAACACATCACTGCCGGTAAAACTACCTGACACCGAGTCTTACGAGCAGCACTTTAACGCACCTTCACTGTGTACGTACAGAGTGACGTCGCCTTGCTCACCGGAGCGCGAGCACAGCTTGTCATCCAGACAGCCTGTAGCTGCGTCTGTCTGCCGCCCCGGGAAGAGACAACGGGGAAGTTGGTCTACATCTGCAGTACGTTCACATCTACGTATGAGGAACTTTAGACTTTTGACTGGGACTCCGAACGTAAATTTGACTCTCTGAAGGATACAAGTTGTAAGTGGCGCCGCTTTTCACAAACTTTTAATTTTTGTGAATAACGTTAGTCATCGTCAGAAACTGCTCGAGATACTTTGGATTGTCTGAACAGTGAGGTTAACGTTAACCGTTGCTAAAGTCTCCCGTTGATGCTAACTACTTATGTTACTTTTATTGCCAAGGAAAAGTCGCCTGAATTAGTTTAGTGTTAGCTTATTCCTACCTTAACGTTAGGCTATTGTTTTATCTATTAAGGATTTGTTACCGTTAGTCTGTCGTATAAAAAAAAAAATCACTGTCGGGCACTGAAATAGCCTATATAGAGGCCTACATAACTGATTTCATAAGGTTTATTTTTTTTATTTGACCAGCTAATCTCCCGTGTGTGCTTAATTCTACCACTTCTGTGATGCTCATGATGATCCTCAGCCATGTCAGCTCCTCGAAAAGCATAAATCTGCCTTGTGTGGCCCATTTTTTAATGATAGTTTGACCTGTCTGTCCATCTCTCTTCTTCCTGGTGGCCTGTTGCTCAAGTCCTGTGCATTTTCCATGTCCCCTCTTTGGTAGGCAACAGGAAACAAGAGGCAGGAAGCAAAAGGGGTGTGTGTGTGTGTGTGTGTGTCCTGCTTTAGAGAGCCAGTGGCCCTTCATGTGTGTGTGTGTGTGTGTCCATACTTGTGTATGGTTATCTCTGTACTGTAAGTGTCTCTGTGTCTCATGGGATGTGTGATTTGCATTGTCTCACAGCTTGGGCTGAACAATATGGCAGTATCATATTGATTTGTGGTTGGACACTTGGTATTGTCTTAGGTTTGAGTGCTGTTATATTATGACATGGCACAATTGTTGCTTTTCCTGGTTTTAGAGGCTGCATTGCAGTAAAGTGATGTAATTTTCTGTTCTTCTCACACTGTTGGCCGTTTAGCCTTTGCCCGCTCAGTCATTATGTGTGCATTACTGATGATTATTTATCAAAAATCTCACTGTGATAACATTTTGTGAATATTTTGCAGCCTCCTCTCACAACTGAACACTTTGTAGAAACCATACCATCGAGGACATTCAGCCTAAAAGTACAGACATGTGATTTTTGGTCCATATCGCTCGGGTCTGCACACAACTGATCACTGACTTTTATTGGTGAGACTAAGGTCTCACTTGAAGCGTCTCACCTCCCAGTGTGGATTAGGGTCAAACACTAAGAGGATTTAGGGCTGTAGAGTCAATGTTACTCATGAGGGACTGATTTTGTGTTTTGTTGAGGAGACAGGGTTTCCATTGCTTTGTAGTGTAGACGTTTAGGCCGAAGGCCGTCTCTTTAAGTGACATACCAGATTGTTTGGAGGTCTGCCTTGCAGTATTAGAATACCAAAGCTTGTTGTGCACTGAGCAAGGCTATATACTAAGAATACATGTAATATAGAACAGATTGAATATTCTGATTATAGCAACAGTGCACATTTATTTAGACTTTTGATGATTATGCAGTTTTGAACTGCGTATTTCCTGAGTGAACACGGCGTATTTAAACTTGGATTGAAGAAGGGAACTGTGGGAAAGCTTCGTGGTTATCAGTGGTCTAACATAGACAGTCTGAAGGATCCCTCCAGCCTTGATCTCACACTCGAAAGTTGTAGATAACACACTGGAAGAGTAAGCCTAACCGCTCTCATTTTTATGTTTATGTTTGAATGTGATTTGAATGATTATCAACCCTTTAGTCTGATGATCACCACTGCAAATTTGCATATGGCATCCATGTGGTGTACTAACGGCTCCAAATTTACAGATAGATCCTCGTTAGTTGTTGCAGACTGCTTTAGAAAATGTTGTTGAATCAGATTTGTGTATTTTCTTTAAGCAGTTGCAGTGTGCATCGATTCAGTGTTGACTATGGTTTTTATGACCAAGGTTAAAGAAACTTCTGGTGTATTATTGAATCAAAAGTTGCCCTCAGTGAATTGTTTTAGTTTTTCGTGCTAGTCTAGGCCTCGATGGTAGGTTAGTCCTTTGATGCAACCATCTCTTGCTTGCCTGTTGACCCATGCTGAGCAAAGATGGGCCATATAACAATAAAGTGAGATAACAATGTGTCAGCTTATTTTAAATTTAACCCACATTTTGTCTTCATGTACTGTAGATGCAAACTAGGTTTTCAGCCATTTATACTTGTGTAATTTGTGCATTTTTTAAATTAGCCTAATAGTGGGCTACCTGTATTGTGCAGAACTTAAGAATTCGATTGTTATTATTTATTTATTTTTAAGTAGGTTATCATGCTTTTGTTGGGACATCAGCTTGATGACAGCTGTACTTTCATCTTTGTCTAAATAGATTTGCCATCTGAGCCTTGTGTAACAAGGTCCTCCTCACAGTGAGGGAGTGGGTGGGTGTAGTAATCTATTAGGAAAAGCCAGATGTAGATCTGTGTTGACCAGATATGGTATGTGCTGTAAACCGAGGCAGTAAAGTCTGCCTGCTGTCACCTTATTACGGTAAGCACTATCATGCAAGGAGCAATCACTTGTTTCATAAGACAGAAATGGTTCACCGGTCTTGCACTGAAGTTTTTATGTAACACAAAGGAATTAAAACAATAAAAGAAAGTCTTTCAGTTTCTTGTCAACTGATAACCAAAATAGGAGTCTCAGAGAAAATCTTGAATTATACAGGGTCATGTCTTTCCTCAGTGGAGATGGTCACTACAGGTTACCATCTCCAGTCTCTCCCCAGGGTGGGTCCACCATTCATGCACTTGTTGAACTTTGAGTCCTCGTGGAAGCAGCGTCAAGCACTATTGACTGACATTTGACCTCAATCCCTCAGGTTAATAGGATACTCGAGCATAACGTCAGCACCTTTGATCCGAAGAATTGCTCAGTTGTAGGATTAACTGTCAAAAGTGAAATGACAGGCAGGGCTGCAACACTTTTTTTCATTATCAATTGATCTTAGATTATTTCCATGATCGATTGATTAATCTCTTATTCCATAAAATGTCAAAAAGGTGTGAAAAATGCTCATCTTTAAATTCCCCAGAGTCCAGATGTGATGTCTTCAAATTTGTCATTAATTACACAGAAAAGCAGCTACTTCTCTTAAAAGCCTCCTTAAGAGGCTTAATATAGCAATCTTTTTGCTTTTTTCAAATTGAAAAAATGACTGAAACCATAAGTTCATTTTCAAAATTGTTGGCGACTAATTTTCTGTTGATCTATTAATCGATTAATCGTTGCAGCTCTAATGACATGGACAACTTTCACATTTGAATAAAGATGCCCGGAGATTTAAAAAAAAGGATCCAAGAAAAAGTTTTCCTCTTGGTTGTGCTAAGCATCAGTGTGGGCTCACTGTCAGTTACAGAATTTCAATTTTAACATACAGATGAATTTGTAAAGTTGTGCATTTTGAAAGAGAGGTTGCTAGGCCAGCCATAAGGTCTTCAGGTTACACCCAGAGGGTTGACGACTTTTAAAAATCGACACTCGACAAGGGTGCCCCAAAATGTAGCTTGATAGCAATGTCTCAGGATTAGCGGCTTTAGCTTGGACATCGACGGACTTAAGATGCTCCAGCTAGATTGTTTGGCTTGACAGTTAAATGTCAGGTCACTTGGGGTAGTGTCGTCCTCGCTAGAGATTGCGGAAATCCCTCAAGAGACAGCTCCAGTAGCTTTCCAGTGGAAAATACTCTCTTGTCAGATCAGCAGGAGGAATAAGAGGTTTATGGAAAGTGAAGCTGACAGAAAGTGGGTCTCAATCACTAACTGAGTGAGGAGTGCCCGTGTAGATCAGTTCTTGTCATCTCTGTTTTTGTGTGATTTTAACTGAAGGCTCTATCAGTCACCATGTGTGGAAATACCCTCACAGGGAAATAATGTTTTCTCATTTTTTAAAATCACCATTACTAATACCTGCTTAAACATTTTAGCTGTGAAGAAAAGGTGAAATACATACTGTGTGGCTCTCCAAGCCTTGAGTAGCAGGCTGCGTGACCAGCTTGGAGGCAAATTCTGTCCGTTTGAATCCATTAGAAAAATGCAAAACTATGTACTGTAGTTTGCATGTCTCTTCTGAGCCAAACAAAGAAAGTGCTTCACTTTATTTATGTTTCCTCTAATCTGCTTTCTGTCCTTCCCCTCATCCAGTTGTGTGTTGGGGCTGACTGCAGGTAAGCCATGGAGGATGGGAAGCCTGTGTGGGCGCCCCACCCCACCGATGGGTTCCAGCTGGGCACGATCGTTGACATAGGAGCCGACGCGCTCACCATAGAACCACTGAACCAAAGGGGCAAGGTGGGTCATCACGTACAGACACACACAGCACACCATATGAACAACTTTTCATTTACAGGCAAAGTTAGGCTGGGGCTGATGCTTGTTTTCTGTCCGTGTGTTTCTGCAAGTTGACGTGAGCATTGAACGTTCATTAAGTTGGTCCATTAAATTGGTCCATTAAATTGAACGTTGTTTCCCCAGGAGCATGCTCACGTTTTACGTGTTTATGTACAAGAAGAAATCAAAAGAATTTGATTTTCTGTCATTTTGTAGCTGTCTGTCTAAAGTACAGTGAGGAGGCGTCAGCACAACAATGTGTAAAATGTGAGAAACATGAGAGACCACATGTACAGAGACATGAATAAATAAAGAGAGCAGCAGCAGGTGCGCTGATAGTGTTGCCAAGAGGGAGAGTTGCTCATTAGGAGGTAAAAGCCACCTGTTGCACCTGAGCCGTCACGTGTCCCCAGCAAGCAGGCCTCAGATGTTGGCAACAGACATGTACTCCAGCAACTGCCTCTGTATTTGTTTTTGCCGTCATGTTCTCACAACAGCTCACGTAGATCTTTTTTACATCAGACATGTTGGCTTGTTATAAAAGCAAAAGTGGCCTGTAAAATCATTTTCATTGCAAGATTGGAAAAGATAGGAAAAGCACAGCCGGCTCAGTTTTATAAAAGGGTCTAAGTAAGTCATGACAGTTAGAATAAACATACCTGGACAGTGAAACTGAAGCACCTAAATGGAATTCAGCCATTGTCTGTGCCTTCTGCTTTGTGATATGTCAAAATATATTTTGTGAATTAGACTTATGAACTTGTTTAAGTAGGCAGTGTCAGTAAACTAACACCCTAACAGAAAAGACAGAGGTAATGCTGGCATTATTAATGGTAGCTGTTGCACCTGTGTGTGACCTTAATAGGACCCTAAAGTTTCTCAAGTAAAAATGGGTCATGTTTGAGAATTTCCTCCAGTGCAAAAATATCTGCTCCTGTTAATTTACAAATGTAATTGGAAAAGCCTGTATTTTTATTTGTGTCTGTGAGTTTTAAAAGACTTTTCTGCAGGTATATACTTTTCTTTTTTTTTTATTTCAATTTTTTTTTTACAGTTCTAAAGCAATTGTCTGACCTAACAGATAACCCACATAAAACTGCACCACCCAAATGACTCAAGAAGATAAATTGAGTTTTACTACACTGAACTGGAGAAAATTTGAACGAGCTCGGCGTGAACTTATATGGACATTCATGATTCCTTACTGCAAAGCATAAACTCTGTCCCATCTAGTGAGGGCATGAAAGGCCCATTGAGTGTCTCTTTTACTAAAGATTGTAACTCATTAGTGCCTCAGCTCAGCATACAAGCCTCAGCCTGACTGCCTCCTCTTTGTCATTTTTATCTGTTAAGCATTTCCCACATGGTCATTATTGTGGATAGGCATACCCCGATGAAGCCAAGGCACTGTAGCGAGCACACAAAGAAGATTCTGTTTATGCCTACAGCCTGTTTGTGGCAATAAACCATGCATCATAGCACAGATTGGGTCACACTCCTACACACACAGGCAGTGATATTAATAGATGGAGAGCAGTAAAGGTAGAAGAGAGTTCCTGCGACACCACCATCATCTCTCTGCCACACATACGCGCCACATACACTCACTCAGGTGTTCAGATCTGGTTGCTCTCCCACCAAATTATTCATTACCCTGCCATGTCTCCCCTTGTTTCTCTCACAGGCGGCTTGTTCCATTGAATTTATTTCCATTAACTCAGACTCTTCAACAATAGAGTGAGAATATCAGTAACTAATTTAGCCTGGGAACATGTCGCACCAAACGTCGTTACTGTGATCTTCAAGCATGATGAATGATTCATGTTTATGCATGCTCACTTAGCTTTTTAAGATGTCTAATATGTCTCCTTTTTTTTTTGGATGCAAATAAACTTTTGTTTTGTGTCATAAGCTTTTCAAAGAACAACAAGTAGACAGTGAATAATCGTGCAAATAAATTCAGTGAGGATAAGCAGAGACAGTGCCACTTGTTGAATGTCTGTGTATCCTGAAAATGACATCATGTGAATGTTACAATGAGCGAAATCTGTTTGTGTTTACAGAACTTTCTTGCTCCAATGAGCCAAGTCTTCCCTGCAGAGGATGATGTCAACAAACACGTCGATGACAACTGTAAGTCAGCTCGTAGATGGCTGTTTGTTCAGTATCTACCAAGTTTTTTGTCGATGTTTTTGTTCTTACCAAAGTCTATTTTCTGATAAATCTTGTCTTGTTTGTTTCTTCTCCTTTGTTGTTTTCAGGCTCCCTTATGTACTTGAATGAAGCCACTCTTCTCAACAATATCCGAGTGCGGTACAATAAAGACCACATCTATGTATGTTTTCTTCTCCGTCTAAACTTAGCTGCATCAACACAGTGAATAGTTTGCTGTGCGTGTGCTCTTACAGTTAAAGTCATTGCTATGCAGTTGCATTATAAGGCGATACACTAGAGGACAGTTGAGGACAGAAGGAGAGAGAGATCCGTATCCTTGTCTCCCTGGGGGGGAAATACCAGGTGGCAAAGAGGGAAGGGGAGGTAGAAAAGGGTCACGAAGTCAGACTGGCAAACACAATCCTGATCCCAGTCACTCACTTAGGAAATGAGGGACAGCTGGTAAATGGGAAAAAGCAAGACAGGGAGACAAGTTAAGGTGTGCCTCAACGGCCTTCACTGGGCTCATTTTCACCTCTGTTGTCTCTCATTCTTCTATAATTCACATGTATTTTTTCAATTTATTAAGACTCTAAATGCAGTGACTTTAATCATACATGTATTTATCTCTTTTCCAGACTTATGTGGCCAACATCTTAATAGCTGTGAATCCTTACTTTGACCTCCCTAAGTTGTATGGCCCTGAGTCCATTAAGTCTTACAAAGGGAAGTCACTGGGAACCATGCCACCACACGTCTATGCAATAGGTGAGAGCTCACACCTTCCACTGTAATTGCTATTAAGTAAGTAGGAAATGTATGTAAACACAAGCTTAAATGATTTACCATAAAAAGAGAATCATTGAAGACAGGTTGTTTTTGAATCCTTTAAAACTAATTAGGACACAGTGCTGGTACTGCCTAACAAGACTTTGGTGTTAGCCTCTTTCATCATATCAGAATTTAAAGGAAATGTATCTTAAATTCATTAAGGGAAAAATGTCTTTTAAGTGCACCAATTCAAATGTAACTTCATTTTCGAAAAGAGGATATTTATGTGATTAGTGGCAAAACTTCACAAAGCAAACTTAAAAAGTCACCTTGTCGTTTTGTGAGTGCACTTACGAAAGTCCTGTAGTTACAAAAAGCACAATTAAGAAAATGTACAATTAAATGAAATGTACAGTGATTTTTAGTGTCATGTTTTTGAAGCATCCCTCTCAACACTTTTCACGTTGTTATTGTTGTCAACAACTACAGTACACATTGAACTGTAAAATAAACTTCTTCTCCTTTTTTTTAGCTGACAAAGCCTACAGAGACATGAAGGTTCTCAAGCTGAGCCAGTCAATCATAGTTTCTGGTGAATCTGGTGCCGGAAAGACTGAAAATACCAAGTTTGTTCTCAGGTACAAACCCACATGAGTCTTTCTCCATCACACCTTCCTCCTCCCTTTATGATCATCTTCGTTCTCCTGGCTTATACGAAGTAGTGTTTCAAACCAAGATATTGCACCTTGATAAAACCTTGCAAATATTCCATGAAAAGCAGTAATGGTGGCATTACAACATTAAACAGGATGCAGTAGCCAATTAAGTTAGGGAGGGCATATTTTTTTAATAACACCAATCATAAATGAGGCCATTCAAAGTGCTTCACAAAGGCATAAAAAACACATTAAAAGTGAGATATTGAGACAACATTAAAATTGCATTTAAATGATAACGAAAGCTACATGCAAAAAAATAATTAAAAGTTTGGTAGGAAGTGCACTTAAAAGACAATAAAAAAACAAATAAAAGTGACAGTTCATTGACTAAAATTATTACAAAAGCAAGAAAAGAGCCAAGACAGCTATGGATTAAATGAACTTTTGTGGCTAATTTATTGAAAGGCCACAGTAAATAGTAATGTTTTAAGTCCTGATTTTACTGAGCTGACAGTTGTGGCAGACCTCAGGTATTCAGGAAGCTTGTTTCACAGGTGGGGTGCTTAAAAAATAAAAGCTGCTTCACTTTGCTTTTTTTTTTTTATCCTGGGAACATTGAGTAAACCTGTCCCAGGTGAAATGAGGGGTTTGGATGCCTCGTAATGTAAGGGGGATAGTAAAAAGGAAATAAGTAACAAGTGTCATTTAAAATAATTTTAAGCTGTCGATTATTTTTTTGTGTTAACCTGTTTTATGTTCTGTGATATGATACGCATATCATCATTGATACATTTCATCCTCGTCCTGTAGATATCTCACAACAACTTATTGAAGTGGTCAAGATATTGATGAGAGAATCGTAGAAGGTGATACAATAATCAAAGAAATTCTATCAATAACATATAACTGTGTACTGTATGAAAACAATATGATCTTGATTCTGTTTTTCCCATTTTTATCTCAGCAAATCCCCTTCTTGAGGCCTTTGGAAATGCGAAGACAGTCCGGAATAATAACAGTAGTCGCTTTGGGAAGTTTGTGGAAATTCACTTTAATGAGAAGGTACAAAAGATGATAATTGTTTACCGTCAAATTAGAGCCTTTAATTTGATGTGAATTTTCCAGTGCGATTTAAAGACTTGATTCTTGCCTCGTGTCACCAGAATGCCGTTGTTGGCGGATTTGTCTCTCATTACCTGCTGGAGAAGTCGAGGATTTGCATGCAAAGTAACGACGAGAGGAACTACCACATCTTCTACAGGCTGTGTGCTGGGGCCTCTGAGGACATAAAGAAGAGACTACACCTGGACTCCCCGGACAGCTTCAGGGTAGTGAGCTTGAACAAGACCAGGCTCTCCTAAAGAGAGCACAAATCACTCTGTATTTTGAATCAAATAGTTGCAATTGTGCCCTTTCAGAATTAAATTAAACTATGACATTGTGAGCATTTTTGAAAAATCAGGAATCAAAATTTTGAGCTGTGATTAAGTGGACTTTATTTAGTTTTATTTCTTGGTATACTGGAGTAGACTGTTTGTTTGGTTTGTTTAGATTGTTTGGCAGTTCTGTGGAAGCCCACTAGATGTCACATGAGATTATTTTTAGTGATGTCAAGGAGTCCTCCCAAATAAAATCAAATCTCCTCAGTAACAAAATATTTAATAACTGAATTCTTTTCTTTTTGGATGCAATTATTAGCTCAGCAGGCACAGAGCACAAAGGTGTTTACCCCAGCCTTTATTTCCTTCTCCATGCTCTACAAAACAACACTTAACGGAACAACAAGCAGCTCAAGATGTTCCTGTAGATGTTTATCATAGTGTGGTAATATCAGGTCCCTGAGGTGACACCCAAATCAACAGAGGCAATTATATCATGTGATTCACTACAAGTGGAGTGCAGCTGTGCAAAAATATTATCAGACAGCCAAGTAAATCTTTTAGATAATAAAAATCAATACAAATATCTCCAGTAGGTTTTTCCACTACAAGTGAAGTACATCCTCTGTGGGATTTTAAATGAACAAAGTACTTATAATGTTAATATTTTGAGCAGATTTTTCTGTTTTGCAGTACCTGAACCGGGGATGCACCAGATTCTTTGCCACTAAGGAATCGGATAAACAAATCATGAAGAACAGAAAGAGTCCCGAGGTAATGCCAGGTTCTGTTTCGGTTTAATAACTCTGATGCATGATTGTTTTGGACATGTGTAACATTTGTTTATCTTATGGTGGCATATTTTTAGTCAAGGAGCAAAAGGCAAGGAATGTATCCAGTGCAACACTTTAGGCTTTTTTCTGTGGAATAAATCATTTAAATAGATACAGTGTTCTTTTCACAACCACGATGAGTGAAAGCAAATCCCAGACCAAAGTCAGGGAAATCAGCTGCAAATGTGAAGTGATATTATGCAGGAGCTGGTCAATAAGAATACATTTCATACCAAGAAATTAGTTCAGGTCTGTGTATGAGATGAATTATGTATGACCTGAAAAAGAAGCAGCGCTTTGTTGTGTGGCGCTTGAAAGCCTGCAGGAGATGTGTAATTAATATCATAAAACAATTAAAAGAATTAGTGTGACATGTTGCTCTCTTAGGGACTAATTATACATGTTCATTTCACTTTTTTGTTTCTAAGGTATAATAATATCTTCTTTTATGCTAATCAGAAAAAATCAGTGCTAGACGAAAGAGATGCTTTGAGTTCTTCTTAATGGCTTTACGCATAATGGGTTTATTTAGCCTTGTTTGTCAAGAGAAGTGCACTGATTAAAACTCAATCATGACTTCTTGACTTCTGTTTTTTGATTTTAATACGTCTTTCTCTCTTGTGCTTTTTGGAGTGAAATATTCTGATCAACTGGAGCGAATCATCCTACCAGTTCAGCTTTTTAATTGCTCTAAATATTCATCTCCCGTACACAAACTCATACTTTTCTCTTGAAATATTGAATCATATTTGCTGACTAAAATCTGTTTCATTTTCTGTATTTCATTAATATTTTTCAAATCATCTGTTTTTAACATGTGTCTGCTTTTAATATCAATCACAGTAACTTAATAAAGAAGCATGTAAGCAGTGTGGTTGTAAGTACATTGTGTGCTATTAACATGTTGCTAATTCAGTCATTGTGCATCTGTCTCTTTTTCCACGTGTCTTTGTTTATAGGAGGATGAGGTGATTCTTTCTTTCTTATCAGGGCTTTGTGCTTGCTGCTCTTTATCCTGTATTTTTCCTAAAATAAACTCTGAGGCTCCTCAGTATTTACATGCTACTGTCTAGTACAAACAGGAAATAAGAGTGCTGCTTCAACTTCCTCTGCATGTGTCTGCCAGGTTTAGTTTGGACTGGATGTCGCTTGGATAGAAAAATACAATGGGTGTTTGCTTATTCTGCTTTTTCCGTACAATGCAGGGCTGCACAGTTATTGTATATTTCCTATGGTTCTCAACCAGTAGTTGTTAAAAGACTGATATTTTTATTTTTTAAGACCCACTGTCTGAAAATAGAACATGAAAAGGTTCACTTTATGTATTTATTTAATATACATTTAATAATTGTGCAGTCCCTGTTAATTATCACTGTGTGATGATTTTACAATCTTAATTCTTAATTATCTTCAAGTGTTCTGTCCCAGTGACATTTCACTCTGTATGTCTGTTTTTTTCTCTTTTCATTATCAGAGATCGTATTTGCTCTTACTTCTTCAGTATTCCTGATGTACTTGTCAAGACGTTTGTTTCTGTAGCTGAGCAGCCTTAGTTCATAGGACGGTGTGCTTGCTGAGGCTCTTTTAACACATTAAAGTGAAATATTTTGGTCTGTGTGTGGCTGTTATAGTTTAGAGTTGGCGTTTGGATTTCCTCCAATTCAATTTAAAATCAGATTTACTCAAATATTTAGGACAATTCAAAGACATTTCTAATATATATGAAGCATAGATTACCGTGTTTGAGTAAATTGTGATTTGAATTGAATTCTCATATTTTCTCTCTTCTGATTTCAATGCTTTCTGACTCACTCGTGTGTGTTTTTTTTTTTTAGCACCTGAAGGTCGGTGCTCTGAAGGACCCTCTTCTTGATGACCAGGGTGACTTCAACAGGATGTGTGTGGCCATGAAGAAGATCGGTCTGGACAACACTGAGAAGCTGGACCTGTTCAGGGTGGTGGCTGGAGTTCTGCATCTGGGCAACATTGACTTTGAAGAAACAGGGAGCTCCTCAGGTCAGACAGATGCTGGCATCACAATTATTTAAAGCATTTTAGAATAATTTGTGAGATTCTCAGTATTTTCATGCATGAGGGAGCTTTCTGGAGAACTTTTCATTGGCATTTTTTTCAAGGCATTTTTAGTGCATACTTTAAGTTGTACTTTGACTGTCACAATACTATTGTTATTCTGTTATTCTGTATTTTGGAGAGTATGTGACTGTTCACACAAACCACC
>JAQLOL010000007.1:13466818-13478911 GCA_029783665.1 Naso thynnoides | reverse complement strand
TTTTCTGCTGCCAAAAATAAGGGGGGGAGGGGGGGATGTAAAGGTTCTGCTCTGCAATAACAGTTAAAACATTTTTATGAACCAACCTTTAAGAACAGAACTTAAGGGGAAAAGATGCAGCCATAAAAATGTTACAAAGTGGAATCCCACTGACATTTAGTATGGTATTAAATCATTATAGAATATATAAAAACATGTGTGCTGGTCATGAACATCACCACCATTAAGTGTCAAGGAGTCATAAAGACAATCCCTATCAGTCTACTTTCATTTATTTGGCTGCACAATCAAAGCTTTTATATGTTTAATAAACCCAGAGGGAAAAAAAAAACTTCTCTCAGATCATATTATAATGATACTGTCACTGAGGATGATTTTTCTTTCAGGTGGTTGTGTCCTGAAGAATCAGTCTCGCCAGAGTCTTGAGTACTGTGCTAATCTGCTGGGTCTGGACCAGGACGATTTGTGTGTCAGCCTCACAACCAGAGTCATGCTCACTACAGCAGGGGGCGCCAAAGGAACAGTTATTAAGTAAGAGCAGCAGCACACTGCTTCTGAGTGACTCTTCTTTTGAAATGTCCTCTTCATTCCTTCAGAAGTCATTGTTTCATCACTGTCATGTTTACCGACAGCTGAACTCACTGGGTGAAGAAATAAAGTTTATAATAGGTTTGAAAATAGCTCATGATTTTGGACAGATTATTTACAAGTGTTGCGATGCTATGTTACAAGACAGTCAAGCTACCCCGACACTGACTTAACCCCTTAATTTTATGGTTTTATTACAATGAATGTGTGAAAGATCTTATAATATGGCCCTTTATTTCTAGAGGCAAGTGCCCGGTGACACTGTGTCAAATACCAATACTAAATTGTTTTCACCAAGTGTCACAAAATTAGAGGATAGAAGAGTAATTTGTTTTGGTAAGCCACTTCTACAGGATTGCATGGGGTGCTGTACTGATGCTGCGTCTCTTTGGTGGTGATGTGGTGTTTGAGTGATGGGGCCAAGTTTGATAGATTAATATTTCAGGAGGGCCAGATGCTGGCCTGGCCTGGAAGTGTTTTCTCCACATAAATAATGCAGCCTTTATCTGAAGAGGCAGGCGAGCATGGCTGCGGTACAGTAAAGGCCTGGTGTCTGGGGAGCAGGTGAAGCAAAGGGGGCCTGGCTTTGTCATTAAGCCCCAGACAGATCCTTCCTACCCCTGGGAGGTTGAGGGTTACAGAGGGGGTAATGGTGACGGTATGAGGAAGGAGTAAGTCTTTTACTAGTGTGCATATGAAACATTGCAATGGATAAAAATGTGTTGCTGAGATGAACTGTGTAAATCACGTGTTTTCTAAGACTTAAAACTTTATTGTGGTTTAATGGGCAACCTTAGCTTTAGCATAGTTGGACGATTCCTGTTTGAAATGGGTGAGGGCTTTTTCCTTTATCATGCACGGACTGGCTGGAATATCAAAATGAAAAAGAGGGTAAGGATCTATCATTATAAAAGACCTTTTTAAATTCAAAATTTTAAAATTCACCTTCTCAGCTGGGACAGCTGAGTTGAACTCTGGGTCGCGGTGCAACTGCACTTTGTCCTTACAGTCAACCCCTATAAATAATTCAAAAATAAATCGTGTTAAAGCACCATTAGAAAGTCTAGTAGAGTTCAAGTTCATATTTTAGTTTTAATACATCGTCTTTGGCTCAGAATACATACTTTAAAATAATTGGCTAGCTTAACAATTAAGATATCAGAGAGAAAACGGTGTTATGCAGCAAAAAGTGTCACATCAACACTGCTTAAGTTTTGCTGTCACATGAAAATTGGGTTGATTAGGAAAAAAAAACATAAAAGGGAGAAGTTTAATAAATAGACTCAATGCCCCAGTTTCGGACTGTCTCTCACTGCCCCACTTTGTGTTTCCCTCCAGGGTGCCTCTAAAGGTGGAACAAGCAAACAATGCCCGCGATGCCCTGGCCAAGGCCGTGTACAGCCGCCTCTTTGATCATGTGGTCAAACGAGTAAACCAGTGTTTCCCCTTCAAGACTTCCTCAAACTTCATCGGGGTGTTGGACATTGCTGGGTTTGGTAATTAAATACAATTTATGTACGAAAGATTAGTGAGTTTGCTTTTCACTCATAAAATATTTGGATTTTATTTAACAGAACAGACAAATTGAAAATAGGGTTTCTGCAGCTTTCCAGTGATTGCAATTAGCTGCTGTGTTACCGCATGTATTTCACTGGTTTGCTTAAAATTCAGTCTGCTAAAGAGATACATCTGTGAAGCTTATTTCTTAATATAAGAACCCTAATGCACACACACACTTTATTACCAGAGATCATGCTTGAGAATGAATTTCCTCCGACTGGCATAATTAACACAGCCTCTGCGAAAAATTTCATTTTGGAAAATTAATTGAACTCCATGTTTTTCCTCTTCTTCTTCTTGTTCCACCTCTTAGAGTATTTTGAACATAACAGCTTTGAGCAGTTCTGTATCAACTACTGCAATGAGAAACTGCAACAGTTCTTCAATGAGCGTATCCTGAAGGAGGTGGGTGAGCAGCCTTTGGATTAAGGTGGTTTGATATGGTTTTACTTCTTTATCCTGGGAAACCTCATGTCACTCAGAGGCCAAACTCACTGTCTCATTTAAGAGCCGGGAGAAGTGTTTGGCACACGGAGCTTCTCTGTCTCTATCTTTTCTGTTTTTCTCACTTATATTTCCCCTCCCTCTCTCCTGCGCTCTCTCATTAGAATGCTAATTTCTCTGGGGACATGATGAGGCTTGTTTCTCTCCTGTGATCTCTTAACGTTATTCTCTTGCAAGGTCTCCAATTAAGGCACTGCAATTCTGGTTTAGGCCTCTTTCTCATTATCTAAATCCTGTGTTGATGGGTTTTTGTTTGTTTGTTTGTTTGTTTGTTTTTATAGGTAGAAAAAGCCACTCAGAATGTAAACTAGTTTCATATTAGGCCATTTTCAGAATGCTTTTGATGTTTTGCATTGTCTGCACAGGAGCAAGAGCTGTATCAAAAGGAAGGACTGGGAGTCAATGAGGTGCACTATGTTGACAATCAGGACTGCATCGGTAAGTGTCTGTGTCAGCTTCTCTCTCAGCAAACTGTTGATCCTAAAACTCCGCATTTTTTCGAAGTAAAGTAAAAAAAAAAAATTATGCACAATATCCCAGTGATGTCAGGATTTAACAAAAAGAAAATCTCAGGATTGCTCACTTTAAAATGTAAGTAAAAACCATGGCGAATTAAATGATCGTATCTCTTTTTTTTTCGTGCTCAGGGAAGTGAATGCTTTACAAGGCTCAAAGTTTAACATATAGCGGTCAGATGAAGACAAATACAGAATATTTAAGTGGAATAAATAAATAAGAAATTAATGGGATAAATTATAACAGGATGGTTAAGAGGTTTGAAACATTTGTTCTTATCTTGGAGTCCTGGAATACAAATTGATCTCAGGTTACCAACACATCACATTTCTCACATGCTGTAATAATGACACTCGGTAATACATATGCCACATACAAGAATCAAACATATATAGCTATAACATATGCATTTATACATGCACCTGACCATACACACACTCATGCACAAACCATATGTACATACATACATTCAGATACATTCAGATCTAGTGACCTGAAAACATTAAAGATTTTGTTTGTCATTAAAAAAAAAAAAAAGAAAGAAAACAGTCGTGTTACAGCGTCTATGTCAATTATCTAGGCTGGTTATGTTATTGTAAATTTGCACATTAATCTGATTCCAAGTTTGTAGCAGGAGGTGTTCATGGAATTAGATCATATCTCCTTGTGAAGCTGATAAGCTGTCTGACTTAAGCTGGTTTCAAATGCCTGGAATCAAACGTATGTGTGTGTGTGTGTGTGTGTGTAGGAGTAAGTGTGTTGATATCTATAGGCGTCTGCACCTTGGGTGATCTTCGCAAGTAAAAACAAAACCATAAGGTGACACTAAGGGACATCATTAAGAGGAAGTGTTGCCTTTCAGGGCTTGTTGCTGCAAAACATAAAATGAGTGACAGAGATGTGGCCGTCTGTTGAACCCACACACCACAAATGTACTGAGGTTTGGTTCAACTGTAACATCAGCTCACCCACATGGTGTTTGTTTGGCCATTCCTTGTGCTCAGGGCTACACGTTAGAGCAGCGAAAACACACCTGACAGAGGGACAAAAATACCGACTTCTCATTATCCGAGAAGCTGGCGTATCTACGTGTCTGAAGGGAGCAAGCGTAATGAGTATTTGTGGGTTTTGTGCTCTTCTTTGGTGCAATGAAAAGCCGGGGAAAATAATGCCCCCTTGTTTTTGTTGTCTCCGTCCTCGACTGAATCCTCGAATTAATGGGATGAAGTAGTCAGTGTATCAAGGTGAAGGAGTTTGATTTGTATTTCAAAAGCTGTGATTATTCAGATGCGAGGTTAACTGACAGCCGTGAATAACATTTATGACTTGCAAATGACCGTTTGGGTCGGCCATTAATTCACTCATCAATCTCCAGGATTTATGCACAGGTGCTTGTTCATGTAAATTTTTTTCTGAGGTCTTTGGCTATTAGATTATATTCTGAACACAGCATGGCACATGAATAATTCAGATATATGGCTAAATGAGCATCCTGATGAACTTGTTTTGTGCTCTGAATATTCACACCCAAAAAATGGTAAACAGTGGAAATTTCTGATTCATGTGACAAGTTTGTGCTTGTTTTGAAGAGCTTTTTCAAGCTTTTGTCAACTAACGTGGCAGTTAAAGCATCAGGTAATTTCACTCCGGTTCGTAACTGTTTATTGTAGAGCTGGACTATAATACCATAATAGTCCATAATAGATACATATAATTGTCGTTTCCAGACCTAGTCGAAGCGAAGCTTGTGGGAATCTTGGACATTTTGGACGAAGAGAATCGTCTCCCTCAGCCCAGCGACCAACACTTGACTCTGGCCGTTCACAACAAGCATAAAGACCACTTCAGACTGACGGTCAGACCTCTACAGCTGTGCTCTCCTTACCTCCCTCCCTCATCCTCTCTCTCCATGTTTCTTTTCAACGCTCCTCTTACATGTTTGGTTTCTCTCCCGCATTCTGCCATTATTCTCTTTCTTTGTGTACTAAGTTCCTTTGTGTTATTTGGATCACTTCTACTCTGCCTGTGTGTTACAGCAGTCTTGTGAGTGACGCATAGTCCCAGTCCCTCCATCTGTCCCTTGTCATTGTCACTATTGTTCGCCGCTCTGCCTGCATCTCTGCAAGCATGAAATCCTTTTAGAACTGTGGCCTTGACACCAATTCAAGCTTAAGATTAGAGGTGGCTGGCTGCAGCCACACTGTACTGCAGGGAGAGTTACTACTCAAGCAAAAAACAGTCTATATTTTTAATAGGCTAAAAAGACATTAATCTCAATTTAAAGTGTTTGAATGTGCCGTGATAATCTTTGCTGTGCAGTTTTCACACTTTAGGAATAAATTATCATGATTCTCCTCACTGATGAAACAAAAAAAAAAGGCTTTAAAATGCTGATTTTTGAGAGTTTTTCTTTTTTGTTTTGTTTTGTTTCGTTGTGAAGAATAATGTTGACAGATTTTGGGGATTTTTTTAAAACACTTGAGCAGATCCTACTCGCTACCATGCTTATTGAGATGAATGAAAGGACTATATTGACCACTGGCAGTCGCTGTTTTTTTGTAAACGCATGCAAATACTCTTGATAAATAACAACAAATTACCCCGTGCAGAGTTTGTGAAAACATTCCTACAGTTATTGCTTTATTCTGCGTTTTTGCTGGATGTTATTGCACTTCATTGATTAAATTGTTTCATCTTCCAAACCAGCAGTCGTCATTCATTAGTGTTGTGGATAAACATGATTCAGCTGCAGAGATGGTGATGGGTAGGATTAGAGTGAAATCAATATATGTGTGTTTAGCCCTGTCGTTAAGTTTGATTTGCTTTCTTCCTTTTCCACTTAGGTTCCGAGGAAGTCGAAGTTGGCCATTCACAGGAATCTCCGCGATGATGAGGGCTTTATGATCAGGCACTTTGCTGGAGCCGTCTGCTATGAAACAGTAATTCCTGACACAGAACATTTTATGTAGGGCTGGTAGGGCAGGGTAGTGTTTACAAAGTCCAGTATTTAAATTATTTTCACTATAAATCTCTTTTTATAACATCCTACATAGTTACCAATGATGCAAGACAGCAGTTAAAGCAAACTAAAATAGGCAATTAAGCAAATTACAATAAACACATTTAAAATCTGCAACTGATGATTTTTTTCAATGTTCATTCATCTACTGATCGTTTTCTTGATTAATCAAGTGCTTGCTTGATTTTAAAAAAATGCTGGAAAATGCCTGACACAGTTTCTCGCAAACATGTCATAGTTATTAAATTGATTATCTAAATAGTAACTGATTAATGTTCTGTCAAGTCATCAGCTAATCAACCGATCCACTAATCATTCCAGCTTTAGCACATTTTCTGCTCCGGTGCAAATGTCAAAACAATACATCACTATTCCTGGAAATAATTTAGAATGGCAAATATTTACCAAAACATTGAAGCTGGTAAGGTAAAACATTTGTATCTTGTCTTTGTGTGGTTTTCAATTGACTGCATGTTTGTATGAATTGTGTTATATTTACCTTTTACCAAGTGCAACTTTTGTTTTTTTTTTTAATTAAGGTTGTAATAGTCTGCCAATACATAAATTCATGCATTTGTGTCCACAGGCTCGGTTTGTGGAAAAGAATAATGATGCCCTGCACATGTCTTTAGAGAGCTTAGTGTGCGAATCGAAAGACAAATTTGTCAGAGAGCTGTTTGAGAACTCCAACACCGCCAAGGACTCCAAACAGAAGGCAGGCAAACTGGGCTTCATCAGCGTCGGCAACAAGTTCAAGGTCAGAATTACTGTCAAAGTTTATTATTTTTTAATGTTGGACAAACCTCCCGAACGTAAATAAAACTAAATGAAACATTCTTACTTTTAGTTTGGTACTTTGATCATTTCTCTGTAATATCACAAATATTTTCAGCACTTCTGATATTAAAGATTCTCATGTCTTTAACAGTTAATTTAATCTACTGTAAACCAGTTTACGAGGCTCCTTTATCTTTTTTGCTTCTTTTTAGACTTTCTAACTCTAATCCTTTGACCTTTTCTGTTACTTTTCACCTTCTTACTCTTTTTACCATCCCTCGTTCTCTTCCTCATTCACAGCTCCCCTCTTAGATTTCCTTCAATCTCCCTCCTGTTCTCTCTGAGAAAACCTACCTTGGTGGATAAAGCTGGATAAAGTCAGCTTGAGGTGTAATAGAGACGAGATAGAAAACACGGGTAGTGAAAAAAACAAGTGAAAGAAAGACTGTAACACTAAATCTGTCTCACAAATTGTGCTGAGCAAGCCAGAAGTACACACAAGTCTCAGCTGCTTGTCTTATATTTCAGCAGCAACCAGAAAATTCAACTCCAGGCCTTTTTTTTAACAAAAGGTTCCTTTATCGCCAGCGTATCTTCTTTGCTTTCTCCACTAATGCACTGGACACAGGCACAAAGATGATGATGATGTGTGTGTGTTTGTGAATGTGTGTGTCTGTGTGTGTGTGTGTGTGTGTTTGGGGAGGAGGGGGGCAGGAAATATGGGACTAGTTTACTTCATTTTCTACAGTTCAAAACGTGTTAAGATTGATATATATCTTTATGTACTGTATGTGTAGATATATATATATATATATAGATAGATAGATAGATAGATAGATATAAAAGAAAATGTGGCTCTTAAGTATTTGTAAAGCATTTGTAAAAGCATTTTTTAATCATTTATTGACAAAGTCATCCGTCCATGCACAGTGTTTCCTTAATGCATTGTGTTTGTGTTTGACAGCAAGCTTTTGTTTGCCAGTGCAGGTGGATGACTAACAGGGAATTTTCCTCTTCTGAATATGTTTTTATATCAACCTTTTTTTGTAAACATCTACAGACCACCTAGATTTTTTAGGACCTCATTCAACTGCAGTCTGTAGTCTGCATTGACATATAACAGCTGGTCGAGGGTCTTAACATTTCAAGGTTGTAGTGACTCGTGGGCTTTCTGACAATTTCTGTGAGGTCTTGGATATTGGTGTTTCACTTCACTCAAGTGCTAAAATGGAGTTCTTTACAAAAATATCTAACACTGAAAACAGATTTACTCATTCAGGCTGTCTCTTTTACACCTTGCCCTATTTAGGTCCCAGTCAGTAATCTTAGGGTTAGGGTTATACACTTGAAATTAATTCTGTAAGTATGACATAATTTAATCCTGTCAACCATAAAATCCTGGAGGAAAATGTGCAACATTTGATGTCTTCCTCTCACTGCCTCTGTATTCCACCTACAGGCTTTTCAAAAAGTTTAACTTTATGGCTTTAGATCTTCCACAAATAGTCAGCACTTCTCTTTTCTCATTTCCCACTGGTGGTCATAAACTCAAAACTAGATTTTAACATTCCCGTTAAAACAATTACATAATAAGTCTATTATCACCTTTAGGATATACCAAGAACTAATTGATTTATCTCTCAGTCTTTAAAAAAGCTGTATCTTCAATAGGTTTGGCCACTGTACAGCTGTTTTTGCAGGTCTCTGAAGTTGATAAGACAGCCACAGACAGCTGATTCAGACACTAACAGAATCACAGTGGATCACATCACACCAGTTCTCAGCTCTTTGCATTGGCTCTAAAATTCAACTTTTGGTTTCTGAAGCACTGAATTCTTTGGGGCAAAAACACAGTTGTGATCTACTGCTCTGCTGTGAACTGTCCAGACCTTTCAGTCTGCTGACTGTCCCCAGAGTCTGAACTAACATAGAGAAGCAGCATTCTGTTTTTATTCAGCACATAACTGGAGCAAACTCCACAAAAACTTGAAGTCTGCTTCAACTCTCGATTCTTCCAATTATCAGACTTGTCTGTTTGCTGATGCCCAAAAGAACTGGGACATTTTTCATATGCTGCACTGTAATTTTTTATTTTTATTTTTTTTGTACTGTTTGATCTGTCTTATTCTGTTTTAAATAATTTTAATCCTTTTTTTTGTGTTAACCATTTAAAATTCTTTATATGTCTTTTCATGACTTATACTGTCTTGTATTTACTTTATATCAGTCGTAATGCCTTTTATGTCTTATGTAAAGCTCTTTGAATCGCCTTATTGTCAAAAGACTCTGTACAGAGAAGTTTAAAATGCATTTGTCGTGGCATAAACATTAATTGTGGTTGCGCCCCCCACTTGTGATGAAGGTGCGTTGAAATCTCTTCCTCACAAACAACAAAACACATTATTAAACTTTTCCTTTTGTCTGCTTACACTCACACAGACCCAGCTGAACCTGCTGCTTGAAAAGCTTCGCAGTACTGTAAGTCATACATTAGTTTGATGTCACTCTCACTATGTAGGTCTAGAACTTTTTGCTCTCCTGCTCAAAATCAATACCAAATAAATCACCCTTTATATATACACAGGATAGTCTGGAATGTGTTGTCTTATCACAAATGACAGGCACAGAGTGAGAAATGCTGCATCGAGTCGAATCAGTTTTTCATGATTAATCTTTTTGTGTTCAGGGCTCCAGTTTCATCCGCTGTGTCAAACCCAACCTAAGGATGGTCAGCCACCAGTTTGAAGGAGCTCTGATTCTGTCACAGCTGCAGTGCTCAGGTAGGACCAAAAAACGTGTGTAGACAGTGTAGAATTTTTTAAAAAAATGCAGTATTCTTAATTTCTAATCTTAAGGAGGAGTTAAAATAAAAAGGATACCTTAATCAGTTTAGCTCCACTGTAAATACAGGAGATGGATTACAATACTGACACATCTTAGATATCTCTGATAAACAAATATGAATGTACCAGAGAAGTTCACACAATTGCTACTACATGCTTTAAGCCTGACTGCAACCCTCCCTCTGGGGTGAAGGAGTGCAAGGACCCATTCAACGCTGCCCGCAGCTTTAAGAAATCATTTTTAATGCAGTGTAATGTATTTCTATGAAAATCCACCTTTGGAACGGAATATAGGTCCTTTCTTCAACAAATAGAAAAAAGTCTTAAAGGAGGATAGGATGTACATTTTGTACTTCTTCCCATTGCTTCTCACAGAGGAGAAAAGATTTGAGACTGTAGTGACTGGAAAAACTGGGGAAGCATTGGACTTCATCCAGCATATGATATTTCAGTGTAGTTTGTCCTGGTTTGGCACTGTCATGGCTTTTTAGACAGTTTTCTCATCACATTAAATAAACAGAGGGACTTGTTTTCAGATAATATCTTAATTCAAAAAATCTTGACACGTGAATTATCACTAGTATCATACGTATTTTTCACTTATAACAAGCAACACCTTACATTTATTTCCTTCATATTCATTTTGAAGTGGCATTTTTTCAGTGTACTTCTCAGAGATAACAGATTTCTGTGTGCTTGCTTTCAAGCTTACACAGTTTCTTTGATAGAGCACGTTCTATGTTGAACTCTAGTTGCTCTAGCATTACTGTTTCTCTTTAATATTTTATTCTCTGTGTGTTTCCCTTGATAAGGAATGGTGTCAGTGTTGGACCTGATGCAGGGGGGCTTCCCCTCCAGAGCCCCATTCCATGAGCTCTACAACATGTATAAAAAGTACATGCCTGACAAGCTCACACGCCTGAATCCACGACTCTTCTGCAAGGTGAGATCACCTGGTTTAAATAATTACTGTAGCTTATCTGTCTTGAATAAAGCCTAATTACTTGTGTTGAAAAGCCTATAGCTGCGGTAATCCATTTGGGAAATAATTAACTAACATAAACGGTTAAGTGCCCCATATTCTAACCACATATATGATATTACTGTGTCTCTAAATGTGGATTTATTCCTCTGTAGGCTTTGTTCAAGGCTCTGGGACTAAACGACAATGACTTCAAATTTGGACTGACGAGAGTGTTCTTCCGCCCTGGAAAGGTACAGAGAAGTCAACAGATTACAATTTAATGTTACAAGTGTAAGAGTCACAGCCTGATTTGTGGTTTTGTGTCTGTGTGCTTCAGTTCGCTGAGTTTGACCAGATCATGAAGTCTGATCCAGACCACCTGGCAGAGCTGCTGAAGAAAGTCAACACTTGGTTGGTGTGCAGCCGCTGGAAGAAGGTCCAGTGGTGCAGCCTGTCGGTCATCAAACGTATGTTAAATTCATAGACAGTATAATAAACTGGAATCATCTTTCAGCCACATGATATATCATGGGACCACCTGTGGGTATTTGATCCCCAGCTGAGAAGCCATTTGGTTAACTCATTATTCAGGTGAAGCCATTAAAATGAAACCAAGGACATTCAATAGGTTACATACAAAAAAAACAAAACAATGCACACTGCTGTTCCCATGGTAACTTGCAGCTTAGAGCACCTTGTGGACGGTGCCATTCTAGAGACTCCCATTGATTCGTGGAATACTACTGTTAGGTCTTGAGTTTGAGAATATTTCAGCTGCCATCTTGTTTTTTGGACCCAGAAGCAGTCATATTTGAACAAGATGACAAAGATCGTAACATGTAATTTCTGCTATAACTTGGACATTTTAATATGCAGGGATTGACTTGCCTTTGGGACTAGGAATCACAGTTTTTGGCAATGTGGCATTGGCTTTTTTCAGCCCCAGAGGTTGCCACTTGTCTTAATACAGGTGTCTGCAGATACTTAGATAGTCAGTTCTTCAATGGGAGTTTTGTCAAACTTGTGTTTTTTAGAACTGAGATTCACCACGAGGTCATGATTTTGCTTTTATGTCTTAAATGAGCTCCTAGACAATATATTGTACGGTCTGATGCACTAGTTGTATGTCTGTCAGCATGGTGCAATATGCCACTTTGCCTGAGTCAGTCCTTTTCAATCGAGAGAGTGCTACTAATAAAACTATTTCTGATGGAAGTTTAATGAACCCCAATATTGGAAAATTGGCCACATCATATTAAACTTCTATACAAAAACTGCAAATGAATCAAAAAATGAAAAACTGAAGATTGTCCATTAGCACT
>JAQLOL010000007.1:13452382-13466718 GCA_029783665.1 Naso thynnoides | reverse complement strand
TCTTTGGTAATAGCAAGTCTCGGGTAGCTTGCGCAATAGAGCTGCATGTGTAAAATGACCGAAGTTGTCCTTTAAGAACTGAATTGCCGGAGTCCTGGCCTCACAGATTTACACAACTAACCTAGAAAACAAGTGTGTTCACTTACTGTAACAATTCCGAGTGAAATCAGACAAAATCTTTAGTGAGTCCAAGTCTAAAATTGTGCAAATAAATATGGTATTTGTAGCTTCTTCCAGATATTTTTGCAGCATTTCTTTGACTTTATTAGAGAGAGAGAGGGAGAGAGAGAGGTGACAGCAAATGAGGAGAAAAATGAGAAAAGGTCAGCATCCTCACAGACACCACTTGATCATACATCATAATATGCATCTTTACTTGAATTCTCGTCTTCTTACCTTTCAACAGTTCGGAACAAGATGCATTATAGAGCTCAAGCCTGCATTAAGATCCAGAAGACTGTCCGCATGTGGTTGTGTAAGAGGAGGCATAAGCCACGGTGGGTGTTCTCCTTGTGCTAATACACACACACACACTTTAGTTTTACCATCTCTCTGTCTGCCTGCACCTTTTAGTCTGTCATTGTTTTTTCTTTCGCCCTCTACTCTCTGTGTGCCTTTTTAGTTAAACTGATTCACGCTTGGTGGGTTTTGATGGCTTTTTAGACGTTGTGCATTTTGAAGTTCAAATCAGTCCAGAAACTCATCTGTGAAGAAGTGATGTCTCACTGTACTGCTTTGGGAAATACTTCCTGTCTCGCTGTATTGGGTTGGATTTGGAAAAATGGCTCTTGTGGAAGCAGCCATCCAGATGATGGGTTTTCAGATAGCTTTTGAGAATCAGATGTTGATTGTGAGTGGCAGTATGTTTAAGGATGCATGAGGAAATGTTTCATACTAGCATACACCGATGGATCAACATGAGGGGTTTTATTCCTAACAGAACTACGTCTATTTTTGGTGGAATAGCTACCTAAAGTATCTTTGAAATGTATTAAATCCGAACGTTTTCAAGTGAAATAGCATTAATATAATGTGTATTCAAGTGAAACAGAATATGTTGTCAGAATGAGTTACCAGGGGGATTTAAATCACTTGATAGGGAGCATGGCTTGGTGAATAGGTTGATGCAGAACTGTGACATCCAACCCCCCTACTCACCTACATTATATTACAGTCAAGAGGTGGAGGATGGTTTTTGCCAACTGAGATTTGAACACGCATCTCTGACCCATGAAATCACTCTGCAAGCTACTATGACCTACATGCCAACAAACAAAGTGTGTTTTTATACGATGGGCATAGTCCCAAATTAGAATGGGCTAGATGAATTTGTTAATTCCCCTTAGTTCAAAATAAGTCATCAGTATTGTTTTACAGAAAGAGAAAAGACAGTGACTTTGTCTGATATGTATGATTTGTATGTTTCTTATAAAACAATAACATTTACCTCAAGAAGACAGGATAAGAAGGTTGGGTTTTTTTGTTTGTTTTTGTTTTTGTTTTTTTTTCCCTATTGACTTAAAGAATGCCTCAGTCGCACCTCATCCATTCGGTTATAGGTTTGTAGTGTAAGTCCATATGCTCTAATTGTGCATTTTTAACTTCTCTTACAGAATTGAAGGTATGGTGAAGGTGGGAAAACTGAAGAAACACATGGAGCGGTTCAATGAGGTCGTGAATGGGCTAAAGGAGGGCAAGCAGGAGATGGCTAAACAGGTTAAGGAGCTCGCCGCCTCCATCGATGCTCTGCTAGCAAAAATAAAGGTGAGTCATCAGTTTGTCTGTGAGCGCCTGACTGGGTTTAACCTCTGCCATATCATCCAAGGAACAACAGCTTTTTTCCAGGTGCTTTAAGCATGATACGGTGTGAGCAAGAGGGTGAACATGAAACATTTAGCTTTTGTCCTCCTCCTACTACTCCTTTTTCTTCTTTTTCCTTTTCTTAAACTGAAAACCTGGCAGACATGGTGGCTGTTTGGGAGACAAACAAAACACTGCAGATGACAGAAAAACAATGTTGAGGCAAAAACAGCCCTTGAGTTCTGAAAGGTGGTGGTGGGAATGCAATCCCCTCAGCAACCCACTAATTCTAACAAAATGATGGAACAACAGTCACTGGAAAGGGGAATCACAATATGATTGGAATGGAAGCTGACTGAAACATTTGAAAATAACAAAAAGCAACACATGCTACACACTCAACCCAAATAAACAGAAGCACTGACATTCAACTGATGGTGTTGACTCTCTGAAGACACAAACCAGCTGAACAGGGAGAGACCAACCTCCTCATACAGACTCTCAGCAGGGCTGCTTGGCATCAGCTGAGGGAAACCTCACAAGTGCACCCAACAGCTCCTGATGAGCAGGAATGAGTGAAGCTTGTGACCTTGATTTACAGATCCTTCTGACCACTACAGTATATCCAATGGAGTTTTTAGAGCAAACACCTTTAACAGCACTTCCTCACATTTACACAGTTCTCCATATTGACAAGGGTGCTTTCCTGGCACATGCAGTTTCCTGTTGTTCACTTTGCCCTTTCCTAAGTGCGTGGTGCCCTTTTCTCATTCTTTGTCTCAGAATCAATTTCAGTCACCTTGGGATATAAAGAGGAGCTAGTTGAAGAAGAAATCCTCTCCTCTCCTCTCCGATAATATAATTTAGTGAGGCTGTTTCGCTTAATTTTCAAACTTACTTAGCAAAATCCCAGCTCTCCCTGTGCAATAAAAGCCCTTCTTATTAGAAACACGTTCACATGATACCACGAACACTTCATTCCCTTTCAGTGTGGACTTTCTTAAAAACGTTGTACTCTGTCTTCACCTGCATGCAATCAACAGGTATCATCAAAGTGCTCAGAGGTTCCTCAACATATCCAGATTGACACAAAATCACGTGTGATCATGACCTTTTCTCTCACCTTTACCTTAATCAACCTCGCCACTTCCCTTGTGGTTCTCCGTTAGCCTATTAGCAGCCCCACAGTCGACACTCATGGCGCTTTGAGAGCTTAGAAATTGCTCCTGGCATGGGGTGTCTGAGTGAATAATGTATGAGGTGCCAATGGCTGTCAGTCAGACCTCTACAGTATACGTTTGGGATGAGACCTTGTCATCTTCCCTCACTGTGTGTTAGGGAGTGTTCTAATGAATCTTCACAGTACGGCGACCTCTTCTCTGCCCGTCGATTGTCTGACAAGTATAGTTGGGAATTGAGCATTGTGGCAGTGTCAGTCAGTGTCTTCCCTTGTTGCCACAAAGGAAGGCTGTGCCATTGTAACAGTGAAGTTTTTGCCAGGTCATGGTATAAGTGCACTTAGTGTCACTTCTAAAAAATAGTCTCTCACCTCTGGGCAAAATTTTTATTAAAATATCCATCCTGAGGGAGTCTCATCAATTTTTATTATTTAAAAACACCTTGTAGTAGTAATGTTCAGAGCAGCTCATATCTTTGAACTGCACGGAGGCTTGAGGCTGAGAATTGATTGAACAGTTGGATCAAGAAATATTAAGTATACCCTCATTTTGTGACCATGATGTGCCATTCTGATTCGTTCTTTTGACCTCTAAGGCCACAGAGAAGATATCCTGGAAAGAAATCGACAACGAGTACCAGGGGCTGGTGAAACGCTCAGAGAAGCTGCTCTCCTCGATGCAAAAGAAGAAACAGGAGGAGGAAGAGGGTGAGAGGCTGAAGCGCATCAAGGAGGAGATGGAGAAGGAGAGGAAGAGGAGGGAGCAGGAAGAGCAACGACGCAAACAGGAGGAAGAGGAAAGAAAAATGTAAGTTATCTGTAGAGCGGTACCAGTACAGATATTGGGAAATGTAGTGGAAAAGGTTTGAAACTAAGTTGTCCGTTGGTCTCAGTAAATATTTCGGTAACACTTTAAGCATCCATCTATAATGCATGATGAACATACATATAACGTGTTATGATGCACCTATGGAGCTTTATAATTGTAAGCAAGGTTAGTGTTAACCCTAACCATAACCATAACTACATACAATACACTGTAAATGTGCTCATAATGTGTTATTATGGGCTGTGTATGTTCATAATGTGTTATAATGCATTATAGAGACAGGCTTCATAGAAATTGTTACCAGATCTTTTTTTTCTCTAAACATTTTAGGAAAGCAGAGATGGAGCTGAAGAGGAAGAAGGAGGAGGAGGATAGAAAAAAGAGGGAGGAGGAAGAGAAAGTCATACAGGTTTGGACCGGCCTCAAATGTAACAACTTTCAGTAACACTTAACTTAAAGCATCCATCTATAATGCATTATGAATATACTTATAATGCACATATAGTGTTGTATAATCATAGTTATAAGCAAGGTAAATCAAGGTATAAGCAATGTGCTGTATATGTTCATAATGAGTTACAATGCATAATGGAGACAGGCTTCATAGAAAGTGTTACCCGGTGTTCCATCTGCTTAATATTTTTCCATCTCTCCTGCTAAGAGTTCAGGGTAGGACTTTTATAAGAAGACTTAGAAAATTCCATAAAAACTACCATAAATGTGATTCCTAAGATTAAGTGGTGTGTACTGGATAACATCATGTTAGATTTTTTATAGCTCTCTGCAGTGTGCTTTAAGCTTCATGCGTCTCCCCATGAAGTAAGTAGCCCCACCTACACCCCTGCGGTGACTGACTGCTCATTGCCGGCCATTATTAATCACATTTAACCAAGATGGTTTCCTCGGCTTAATCCTAATCCTGAACTAAGCAGGTCCTTTATTGGGTCATTTTCCGCAGAGTAATGTGTAGTCCTGCTTCAGGAAAATTTAACCTTAGTCATTATGGTTTCTTATATTTTTTCCAGGTTCAACACAAAAGTAAACTGAGTTGTGGATTTTGTGCATTTTGTGGGGAGATGGAACAGAAAAATAAATTGAAACGCTCTCTCCCCAGACTAGCAGGAACCACACCAATCTTCCTGTCTAAGCCCTTGACAATCCCAGCTTTGCTATCTGACACAAATCACTGTCATATGTCACTGAGATGACTGACAGGCTTCACAGCTTCTAAGCATAACATACGATCACTGACAGCCTACAATAAACAGTCCTTTTTAGCCTATCTGAACATAACAGTGGCACTGCAGTAGTACAGTAAACATAAACATGCCTCCCAATCAGTGGAGCAATATATTTTTTTAACACATCGCCTTGGACTCATTAAACCTTTTTATGTATGTATGTATATTTACTTTCTCCTGACCCAAAACAGATCAAAAAAGTTAATTTATAAGTAGATTAACAGTTTTAATTAAGTGTAAAAGGAAGCTCCAACATCTGAGACTTTGGAAGCATTCATCGCAAAACATTGCACTTACAGCAACATACAGTCTGTATTAGGGAAGTAAAACAGTGAGCATGGAGGAAGTTTTCCACAAGTGTTTATATGCAGAGAACAGGGTCAAAACAGCCCCTGCTGCATCATCACGCTATTAATTTGATTAGAACAATCCAAGTCTTTTATGGTTGGTTTGTACCAATTAAAACCATACTCACTTCACAAATGCAGCCGTTGGCTTTCAATAATGTGGCTCCAAGTATGAATTTTTTGTAGTTTATTTTCTTGAAAAAAAAAAACAGTCATACAAATCCAGCGGTCTGCTCTCTGCTCTGAGTAAAACATTTGTTTCGTCTTTGGTCTCCCATGGCAACAGATGGGTCACGACATTGGTTATATTCCTAGAGGGTGTCCCGAAGGTGTTGATTGATGATTCCACTTTCTACTCAATTTCTCCAAACTAGGTTTCTTTATCCCTCTTGTTATCCTGTTTCGCATTATCATCTACAATTTGTCACTTTTATCCCGACCTGTTTCATTTGTAATTTGTGACCTTTTTTCTTTCATTGCCATTTCTTTGCTTAAGCTTTCCTTGTCATTGAACACACCAGCTCCCCATCAGTTTTGCCTTTATGTCTCACCTTTCTAACAATCCCATAATCTCTGCAGCACACCTTCTGCAAATCTAAAACCCTTTTTGTTCCTCCAAGGCTGAATGCACATTTGCATTCTGTTATTTTTTGTCTTGCTAGTATTGCAAAAGTTGACACCAGGCTGTCATAAGCCACATGTCTCAGGAGACTTTTGTTTGTCTGCAGCAGTAAATTGTCTGTGGGTGTCTGCTGTGACTTCAGTCAGCTGTGTTCTTTGCTATTTTCTGTCGGGTCAGAGGTTAGTCTGGCACTGTAAATTCCTTATTATGGCATCTTTCAGCCTAACCTTATCAAATGCACACCATCCAGTCTTCAGCTCTGCAGTATTTTGTCTGTGTTTTGTCGTCCTTGTCATTCACAGTAGTTTGAATAATGTTTGTAAACATGAAAACAGTTTGGAGCTGTGGACTTTTCCCAGGTTCCTCTTGTTAGATGTGAGTGAGGGTGTGTTTGCAAATCCTGGATCTTTTCCTTGATTTAGATCTTTTTAAAAAGATGATCATGAGAGAGTGCGAATGTGACTTTTGGAGTTTAGCATAAAATTCCAGCTTCATAAGTGAAAAAAACTAAAAAATGCCATTCTGAGCTTTATATATATATATATATATATATATATATATATATATATATATATATAAATATATACTATCAAGACATTACATTTCATTTCTTATATTTAATGCATTGCAACCTTAAGCATGAGTTGAAGACAAACGACAGCATTTGTGGTGACCAGAGAAGAATGGGTGAAATCTGGGACAGGTCTGGGTGTTTTCACGTGACTGCAGTCGATGGGGCCTTCAGTACATTATGTTTACATGAGTCAGGGCTCACACCATGTCAGCTGCGGTGTTGCTGTTTTCCACACCTTTTCCCTTTTCAAACATGAAAATTGAAGTTGTTTAACAGCCGTCGTTCATGTCGGCTTCACAGTTGTGAGGCCCGGCCTAATTTTTGGGAAGTCTGGTCACCCTTGCTGTGTTTAAACTGTGTCAGCTCGGCTTGGTCCTGTTTTTAAAAAATCATTATAAGGGAGGGCAAAATAAACAAGTTGCATGTAATCTGTAACTTTGACTGCATCCAAGTCTTTAATATGTTGGCAGAAGGCTTCTGGGAGCGGGAGCAGCGAGCTTTACAATAAGGTAAAATTGATCCGGTTAAGACCCAAAGACACAGTGTGTGGTTGTCATGTCCGCTTTAGACCGGTGATAGAGTTTAGTGAGATTGTGAGATCTTCCCTTAGACAGGTGTTACTTCATACCCCAGTTCCCCCTCAATCCCATCCCAGTCCTTCCTCTTTCTCCTCTAGCTGCAATAGCTAAAATACTGACGCTATTACAGTCTCCTCAACTTCCCCCCAGAGATCGCGTTTTGTCCAGGATGATCCCCACAGGCTCATGCGACGTCAGAAAAATGTGGTTTGTCTGTCTGTTGGGTTGATATCAAAACCCATTCTTATTACTGTCATTTAATATGTCCCTGTTGTCAAATTATTAATGTTTAAATACTAGGACACTTTGTCCTCAAACTTTTTTATGGCTCTTCTATTACAGAGTTTTAGGTACAGCTCATGTTTCATATTCAAGACATGTGGTGTCGAAACTCTGCTATATGCTGACATTAAATCGTTTTGCTTAAGGTTCATTTTTTGATCAGAAAGGTTCACACGGTTCATCGCTGGGTCAGTGGGAGATGACTGTATTTGCTCAAAGCAGCAATAAAACGTTGTTGTGAAATAAGCTGCTGAGAGTAACATTTCGTACTGAATGAGGATTGTCATTTGAGGATTTCGTAACCAGGAAACATTTGAATGTAGATCCTGGAGCAGCAGGAGCGGAGGCGTCTGGAGAGGGAGGAGATGGAGCGTTACGAGGCCCAGCTGGAGGCCGACATGAAGAGCCATCAGCCGTGGGGTCGTGGAGGAGGAGGAGCCCCACTCCGAGACAGCACTGGAAATCTCATCGGTATGTCCAAGTGGAAAGTGTCCGTTTTGATTTCATAACATGGAAGGTATTACTGTTTGACAGCCTTTTGTCCTTAAGGGTAATCATACGTACTTTTGTGTGCATGGATGATGTCATCTGACCCTCTGTTCTTGTGGCCAGCTGACCTCAACCAGATGCACAAGTTGAATGAGGAGGCCTACAGCAACCCGGAGCAGAGGCAGAGGAAAACCACAGCTGCCGTGACGGCGCGCCGGGCGGAGCTCCCTGACCCCAACGACAGAGTCTCCGGTACTGTTAGCGAGTGCAGTATCCCTGACAATAACGACAGGCTCGCTGATACTGTAACTTTCTTTTTCCTTATGTATTAAGCAGTGTTTTTGTATTTAGAGGGTTTTAGCATCCCAGCATGCACACGAACAAAACAGGAAAAAACTAGAATAACCGTCACAACGGCGTGCCTCTGCCACCGGGGCCTCATTTGTAAAGGTTACTGGGCACAAAAAAATAACGTCAACGGGGGAGAAATGTGCATCTTTCACCACAAATGTTGGCATTTATAAAAAAAATTTCTATGCTGAAAAGTGTGCTCCTTCGCATCCTTTCATCCATGTGTAGAGCTACAAGTTTTTCAGACACAGGAATCAGCGACGCTCAGTGGTGACAAAATAAAGAAATAAAGCTCAGTCCTCAGTGGAAAACAGGTGAACTATAAAATGCACAGCACCACATAATTTCACAATGTATAAGCTTACCTATAGTTTCAGATTGTTTATGTTTTTTTGTCAGAGCCTTATTTACTAAATTATGTAGATTTATTTAATAGTACAGTATGATGTGGGTTGAATTATTTATTCAGTAGACTTTCTTTGGCAAAATTTTTGGTTGAAGGCGCAGCAGCATAGTGGAGCGATCTGTTTGAAGAAATTATCGTCTGTTGCATAAATGGAGGATCAGATCAAACAGCATTGAACAATAAATACTGCGCGTTAATCTGCAGTGTGAGTTTAGTTTTCACGTAGGTGTCTCTGGTCAAATCGCTGCAGAGAACACAGCTGCATGACACACACTGTGCGCTCTGCCTTCTTCCTTCACCTGGTGCGTCTTCACGTGTATAAAATGTGTTCAGTGCTAAAAATGTCTTCGTGTGTCAAACTTCCATTTTCAACTGATGTTTTCGGGACGAAGGGTTTCACTGAATGTCGCCATCATTTCAGTCTGATCGCTGTAAACAGATGAATACTGTGCAGCCACGTGTGTGTTATGCTGATGGAAGCACGACTTTCCATGAACTCACACTGTTAGAGGACAACGTGAAAAGAAAGAATCGATAAACGTGTTTTTAATGTCGTCCAGCTCACACTGAAACACTTATTTTACTGTGTCAGAAATTTTTTTTCCCCCCATTTTTCTGTCTGCTGTGCTTATGATCGATTGGACAAAACCAGTGATCAGCTGCTCATTTTCACAGATTAACATTCTTGAGGTGCTTTGCATTGACCATTTCTGGTTGAATGTGGGTGTGTAGAGGACGAGATACGTGGCTGACCCACCTTCGTGCTTTTCCAAGATGATGTGGGATTTTTAAAGGGAAGTTGTGTACAAACAAGTGTGCAGCAGGTTTTATAAGTCTGAAAATTCTTTGGCGTACGTACATTTCCTCATTTGTACGTACTTAGACATTCAGTGTGGATTCTACGCACAGTTTTATACATGAGGCACCAGTTCTTCCGGATGCAGCTTTGATAAATGAAATATTTCTATGAAGAAATTAACACTAGCACCACATCACGTTTGGAAAGGTCTTCTACTACAGTCATATCCTTGGCGTCTGTTTTTGAGATCCCTCCCTATGACTTGACTTGAATGAAAAGATGTTTCTTCAGTGCAGCTCAGAGTAGAATTTCTTCTTTTTATCTTTCAGGGTTCACACATGTCCAAACCTCTCAGTTTGCCAGAGGCAATGTCTTCTCCAACCAGCCCACCCAACAACAGCTCCAGGAGCAGGACAAGTACAAAGCTTACCTCAAACAGCAGGTACTGCTTTAAACTTCTGAGCTTCTGGTAAACCTACCGGCTGCGACATCCTGTCCTCTGGAAGTGCAGCCAGCTGCTTGTAGAATAGAGCAGGTGAATTTGAGTTTCCTAGCACAAACAAGAAAGATATCGAGTTGGTTTCTAGCAAAAATTTGCCTCAGCCTTCCAGCCTGGAAGTGTGATATGTTTGGGTTTTTGTGATCAGTGAGATGAGTTTATGTTATCGCGTCAACATGGTTTGTTTACAGATTGATGAGAAAATGCGTAAAAAGGCAGAGGAGAAGGAACGCACAAGACTAGAGGAGGAGAGAGAGGAGAGGAGGCTGATGGAGCAAAGGGCTCGCATCCAGAGGGAGTACGAGGAAGAACAAGAGAGGAAGAAACGGAAGGAAATGGAGGTGAAGAGCTCAAAAACAAAGTCATGGGCAGGGTTTGCACTTTTTTTTTTTCAGAAGAGGAAGTTTAAATTGACCCTCCAGTTCTGTCTCCTTTTTTTTTACATCTTCCTTTCTCTTACATTTTTTGTCTGTCACTGTCTTGCACTCTTTCCTCCCAATCTCAGCAAAAAGCCAAAAATGAAGAACTGATTCAACTGGCTGAACAGAGGAAGAAGGAAGCAGAGAAGAAGAAGAAGGAGGCAGAGGAGAAAGAGAACGCGTTACTGCGGAGGCAGTACGAGAAGGAGAGGCAGGCTCGAGTGGAGGAGGTCAGTTCACTGACGGATCAACAGCCTGGCGGCAACACATTAAACTAATAATATCAGCCAAAGGTCACTGTGGCCCCGTGAAACACATTATTCATACAAATGTCTAATTCACCAATACACACACAGTGGGCAACAACTACCAAGCTGAATTTAATATATCCATCATTGTTGAAACTTTCACATAGTGAGCGTGTGGCTGTGTGTTCTTAGGTCCGCAGGGAGCCCTCGCCTCCAATCCCAACCCTGCAGAGGAAGCATGGACTACACCAGTACACCCCCAGGCCCCCTACTGTGAACAGCCAGCATTCGACTGCCCCCCTGTCTGTGAGTCACACATGCACACACATGCATTTGACAAAACTTAGTATGAGAGAGGATCTCCTCTCAGGGTAAAAAAGGTCAGTAATGTGTTCTCTCCTCCTCTGTGTATCTCTGCTTTCATAACGTTTCATTTTCTGTTTTGAAGGAGCGCTCTTTGTCTGGTCTTCAGTCTCCTCCCGTCCCCGCTTGCAGAAATCAGCTCCGAGCTGCAGGTACTGCATGAGCCAGGCAGTCAAAAGATGTCACTCGAGCAAAGATGTGAAACTTGAGCGCGCGCCTGTTTGTTTCCAGGTGAGCAGCACGATGTGTTCAGTGAGCTGTCAGCGTTACGTCGGCAGCTTCGCAAGGAACAAAAACGTCTGGAGGGTCGTCTGCAGCTGAGCCACTGGGAGGAATCAGACTCTCCCCTGAGTGACAGGTCAGACTCAGGCAGATTTCCCCCCCATCACTATAGGCTTCCAATACTTGTTACTAATCTGGAGCATTTTACATCAGATTTACACACGTAAAGGTTCCTCACTGTCAGGGCAGGCACAGCATCAGACTACAAAGTGAAGAGTCCAGTGGCAGGTGTGGATCCTCTGCTGAGCATTACGTTGCTTAATAGAAGGGGAGTAACGATACATCAGTTTGTACTGAACTTCAGGTGCACAGAATGGTACGGAGAATACACAGTATAATTATTTATACAGTGTGATGTATGAAGACTGATGAAAATAACGGGGAACCTACTTCACATATGTGAGTTCCATCGGTAACCTTCAGCAGTGGTAAGCCTTTAGCAAGTTTGGCCCATGCTGATAACGTCGCAGCCCCGCCTGTTTCTTTTTAAATCTTGTAATTGTGAGGCTTCTCTTGACTCCAAAGAGCGTGGATTAAACTTTGTTATTGAAGAGAGTCATTTGAGCGGGGTCGTGTCACACCCTGAACAATTTTAGGCTTAGTTTTAGGGCCGTAATCACCGACTGAAGCCACAACGAGGGAGAGGCTAGCTGCGCCGAGGAAAGACAGGAAGTCACGGACATGGCAGCAAATATGGTCATTTTTCAAAATATAACACCTTGTGCAGATCTTTTTTGTTTTACTAAATCACCTCGGGGAGCTCTGACGTATGGAGGCGTGCACGTGTCAACAGTGTTTTTCTCACCTGAGCCATGGAGCAAAAAATAATGGTGGGAAAGGAGGAGGATGCTACGCTAGAATTTTTGTACTGAACCACGAGGTCTACGCCGAGGTGTGAACTGGACTGTGACTTGTGTACCGTTACACCCCTACTTAACTGATACTCAGTTTTATTTCTGAAAAACCAACAGAGATACTTGGATGCGAGTGATACCTGTGCAGTTTTACTGAACACTTAAAAAGATTGTGGAGGTGCTGAGGTGCTTATGATTTGGAAAAATAATTCTATCTTCTCTATATTGAGTTAGCAGGAACAGCTGAACGACATACATGTGGGTGTGCAGTAGATAGCTCACAGTTAAAATAGAAAGTTCAAAGCAAAAGTGCAGGTTCATGTTAAAAACTTCCACCTCTGTTTTTTCAATCAGCTCATGAACTCACAGCCCTGCGGCTCATCCGTCTGTGTCTCTGTGCTGCTGTTACTTTGATTCTCATGCTAAAGTCATGTGTGCATTCTATAGCTGGACATTAATGTGTCGTATAAGCGTTCACATCGTTAAGCAAGATCTCCCACATCATGTTCTTTAATGCTTTGTCAGAACAGCAAACTTTTTGCTATAAACACACGAACCTGGCAACCCTGCATACGAGTATTGGGTTAGCATTTAAAACTCTTTGCTAAAAGTATTATGTAAATGGTAGAAACAAATATTAACTGTGTTTTTGTTTCTATTTGTCTAGGCATCAGGAGCAGCCCTCAGTGGACGTGTTTGATATGGCCAGGCTGCGGCTCCAGGCTCCGGTCCGAAGGCCAAGCTCTAGAAAAATGGAGCCCAGAAACCTGCTGCGAATACACGACTCCCTTCAGCTCAAACACAAAGGCAGAGTCAAAGTCTAACACTCTTAACTGTACTTCACTGCTAACCAACAATATTAACTGGGACTGTTTTTATGTGTTTGTGAGTCAGATGGCGAGTCCAGGTTTGGCCTCAGTGAGCTTCCTAGACCAGAGGAAGTGGGTGTGGCCAGCAGGAGGAGGCGGGACTACAGGAATCCATATCAGCAGTTTAACAGCCAGAGGTCCACAGCTCAGGATGGTTAGAGCTCACTGCGTTTTTTGTCCTGTTTATCACTTTGCAGTGGTTTGATTTCATTTCAGTGAGTTTTATCTGATAGAACAGTTATTTATGTTCACTTACATTTTTCTGCATTGGCAGTTTAAGATTTGTTTTAATTAGCAATGAAATCGACCTTCCTGTTGTGGATGCTAAGGATGTCTTCTATTACACCAAAGAAAGAAAAAGAAAGAAAACTTAATATTAACTTATCAATAATATTTAATGAGTCACAGCACCCAAGGACACTTCACATCACAAAAGATCAGCAGTATAACTACGCAAAGAACAGCAAAGCGCCAGTAATAAAACATCAGAGCAGTTACAGTAAGAAAAGCATCGTTGAATATTTAGTCTCAGCACATTTGTTTATTTAAAGTACAGTCTCTCCAGGCATTGAGCTACAACCTTAAGCTGACATCATGCAGGTGTGCAGCAGGGAGCGGAACAAGCAAAGGTTTGTTCAAAGGGGCTTGAGTATGAACTGTGTTTATAGTAGCTTAAAGCAGCAAAATCTGTTAAAAAACTAGTGAACTTGTGACAGAATAGTAAGACTAGTAAAATCGCTGAGATCTGCTCTGGTTAGCAATTAAAAATTGGGGGTTTGGGGGGGGCGGGATTTCAAAGCGATTGACGGTACTACAAATAAGCCATGGCTGCCATCTTACAACTCCTGAGTTGTATCTAATTGTGAATTAATTTCAATATGCAAATTAGTTGGGTGGGGCTTGTCAACAAACAGGAGAGTCGTGAGAGTAAAGCGACGATTTGTAGCTTTTGTTGTGCTTGTTTAAGCGGCAGAAGAGGTCGAGGTCAGTTCACGTGGATTTTTCTCTTTAAAATGAAGTCACATTATGAATCGCGTCTTCTTGTAACTTAGATCTAAATTCAGTCCGAGCCAGATCAGCTTAAACCGTAGTCTGGCTGATTTAGTCATTAAACTTTATGTGTGATCACCACTGTTGGTAACATGTTTTTCCCCTCCTTACGCCCGGGCCACACATCCTGTGTGCACCTCAGCAGTGCGTGTGCGTGGTGGAGCTGCTGCGTCTCGCTCTCGTGTGTTGTCCACACAGGCAGCGTTCCTGCTGCAGCACTGCTTCTGCCAGCCTGGTCCTTCTGTGTGGAGTTTCCC
>JAQLOL010000007.1:13428828-13443582 GCA_029783665.1 Naso thynnoides | reverse complement strand
AGTGTTCCACCATCAAAGATTCCAAGAGTATATTCACCACCATCAGACCTGCTCAGGTTGTTGATCCTCAATGTTCCGTCACTGGGTGTCAATGAGGATCTGCTTCCTATTTCATTAAACACAATCTGATTGTTCACCACATATAATATTTCTTTTATTTTGTTTGACCATCTGTATCTTTCTGAGGTGCTTTCAATTAGCCTGAGGACCACAGATCCTCCCAAAGCTCCGTAACACTGAGTTCCAGTCTGTCTGCCATCACAGAAAGTTTCCACACCTGAAAATTACAAAAAGCAAAAACTAATGTGATCACCTGACTTTGATTATTAAATTTCCAAAACTTAATGAACAAGACAATATTTCATACATATGTAGATGTTGGTCTCAGGCAAACAACAGTGTCAGCTGTGTCTCTCTGAACACACTATGCAAACAGGCTTCATGTGGTTTTACAGTTAATGACAAACTGTCCTCTGATTGCAAAACAGTTAAGGTTTGCTAACAGGGTATTAAGCTGTAATACATGCTGTCTGTTAATTCATTAAAATAACCTTATGTGGTGACTACTGGGTTTACTTTATTCTGAATCAATGCCCAGAGAATCTGAATAAAATTTTTAGGTTGTTTTATGGAAAAATGTGTAAAAATGATACAGAGGATATCAAGAATAGTTTAAATCTTATTTTTTACTATTGCATTAAAAACATAGTTTCAGTTTGGTGAAATATAAGAGGACTCATAATTAATGACAATGTCATTCAGTGATTAATTTCATTGTTCTCTGGATATGCTGTAGAAATAGCTTGATTTTTACCCAAACCTTAAACAGCTCAAAACTCAGATGTTAGTCAGTTGCTTTTTCTTTTTTGGTTAATTTTAATTTTCTCAATAAATGTGATAATTTCCTTCAGCACCCAGTTTGTTTCCAGCCTGTAGTTTTGCAGTTTTAGCTGCATTACTCACCACTAATCATCATGTTTATACTTTTATCATGACTATACTTGAAACTAACAGCTGAGCAAAAACAGCTGTAAAACCATTTGTTCACTTCAAATTAAATCCAATATAAATATCTATTATTAGCGTCATCAGCAGACCAGCTCACCATGAGAGACGCCAAGCAGCATCACCAACAGTCCAATCATAGCTTCCATGTCTCTTCAGTCTTCAGCCTGTTGATTCATTCAGCAGCTTCCAGACAAACCGTTCAGCTTCATCTAAAACTAGACATGCACATCCTACACTGAGCGGCCTGAAATGTGTCCTAAAAGTGATCAGACTCAGAGTGTGTGAAAACTCTGTCTGAGAGGAGTACGGCTATGTTCATTTGGTTTCAGGCAGAGAGGAGAAAAGGAAGTGATGTCAGTTTCACTTCCCTTTTGGCTAAGACCAAAACGGCCACAATGTGATGGACTGAGTGGAACAGAGGAAAATATTTGGAACACTTAAAGCATCCATCTGTAACGCATTATGAACATACTTATAATGCATTATAATGCACCTATAGTGTTGTAAGCAGTGTTAGGGTTAATCCTAACCATAACTACATATTATCCATTATTAATGTGTTATAATGCTTAATATATATTTATATTGTGTTATAATGCATTGTAGAGACAGGTTTCAAAGATGGTCATTTTAATATCAGGCTCTGAAGAAACTGATGTAGCCTGCCTCAAGTGGCCATCTGAGGAACCGCAGTCATCAGCACTTGGCATTAACTTATTTTTCAGCCCCCGAGGATCACCTTAAAGTGCGTGTTTGTTTTTTTAGTAAACCTCTGTCCTTACTCATCCACCATCCAGGGAAAGACGATATGGAGATGTGTGAGCTTAGTCTGGAGGAGACGGGTCTGACAAGGAAGCGAGGCGCAGAGATCCTGCCCAGGCAGTTTGAAGAAATCTGGGAACGCTGCGATGGAATCCAGTACCTCAAGAAAGCCATCGAAAACAAGCAGGCCCGCCCCACATATGCCACCGCCATGCTTCAGAGTCTCCTCAAGTGAAACGGGAGCAGCAAGACAAACACCCTTATACACTGACACTGATACACAGACTCACAAACACGCACGTTGGAGGAGGGAGCAGTCTACCTTTGGCTCATGGGATGAAAAGCAGTAACCACCATCTCACTGATTCATCTCCTTTCTAAATACGTGTATGTTGTGTATTTTCACTTTTTATGGCTTTATTTTGCTGTGTGACACCTTGTTGGTGTAGCATTTGTGTTCAGTCTTCATCTCAGTCTGTTTGAATGGAAAACCCAACTGAGGCCTTACACTGCAAATCACTGCAATACACCAAGAAAGTCTTAACTTTTAACTTGAAACGTTAAAGATTCACTAAAGGGTACAACAAATTTAGCATTTAGATAAAATATGTAGACATGCTTTTAGAAATCTTTCCAGTAATGCTTTCCTATTTTCTGGATATTATACCTCTAATCACTGTTTTACATCTTAACCGATTTGATTAGTAAGAATCTGTATTTCCTTACGTTGCTGCTTAAAAGGGATTATATATATTAAAGAAAGACAACTTTTTGCTTAAAAACTGAAAGATGATTTAGGTCTGGATTGAATTAAATGTTTTTTAAAAAATAAAATATTTAGATACAAATCTATATGATTATACTTTACTGCATTTCACAGGTTATAAAGGTTATTTCTTGATCTACATTCACGACAAGTTTGACAGACATCATGACTGCAAACAGAATTACAAGTCCACATAGCTGCAGTGTGTTTTTACTCTAAGATGCTCTTTCTAATAAAAAGAAGGCGGCTGGGTTCAGAGTAGGCTCAACTTTCAGCTGCAGGGCCGTTGCATTTTTTATTTTTCATTTTTTTCAGCATTGCTGCTTTTTTACGGCATGACCTGTTCGGTCTGAAAAAACCTGCAGCCTAATTCATTTTTAAAAATGCTGAGTTTACTATTGTCCAAGATTTATCTTTTTATCCTCCTATTTCTCTCCGTCTTACTACTTATTAAAACATGTCACTCTGTCAAGTGTTGAAATTCTCCCCCCAAAAAAAATCAACTTTTTTTGTATTGCTCTTTTGTTATGCAAGAGGGAAACGTGAAAGTTTGTTTTCATGTTTGCAGTTTTGTGGGTGTGGGTTTGTTTTACAGGCAATAATGTAATTCGTGTGTGTGTGTTGTGTGTGTTTATTAATGTAATGTTTTGTTAAGCTGATTACTTGACTCCTCTGTTGGTTCGGCCGGGAACTTTTCAGTCATCTCATTGAACAGTCATGCAATACTTAAATTTAGGCTCCAGCTAATTTACTAAGAGAAGCAGCTGATGAATTTAACTGATGAATCTCTTTTAAATGTTTCCTTGGGTCTGGTTGTATGTTGGCCTTTGCTCTGGAATACCGTAGAAAATAAAGTATGCTCCAATGTTTTGTTTTGTTTTTTTGTCACAACATTAATTCACAGTCAGTTCCAAAACTAAGGTATCTGTCAGTGGTCAGCAATCTGTAACTGGATCCGACATCCTGACGGTAACAGCAGCTAACAAGATTAGAGTGCAGATTAATTAAACTACAAAGGTTAATTAACTGATGATGTCATCACTGAGCTGAGGCTCACTCCCACTAAGTGATCAACTGGATTAAAACAGATTTAAGGCTCTTTTGAGTAGATATTTTAGTTTTTTCTTTCTTGAAGTAAATTAACACCAACCAACAGCGATAGGTTATTTATTTGACTAGATTTGACTGCAAACTAGTCAAGAACCAACACTAATAAACAGGAAGGGGATTTGTCGCTGATTTGTCTTCACATACCGATAATATTTTCATCCCAAAAACATGGTTGACTTTAGCTATTTTTGGTTGATATTAACTTAAATCTGACAGTCACTGTTATATTTTGTTGAGTTGTGTACTTGCAGTATCCCAAATGTTCCCAACAGAAAAATCTGATTTTACTCAAAGATACATTTCATTTTGTTTCCTGTTGCTAACTTCAAGGGAAACATGTCAGAGAGCGAGGAAGATGTCAGCCAAATGTAACTTAACATAAATGTTAATTAAACTTCAATACATTGAACATATCTGCCCAAGTCAGTCCCGTAGATTTTCCTCTGCACTGGTGACTGTTTAACAATGACATAAATAAATCCCATGATCCCACGCTACTTCCTCAAGCTAGGTCTTTAGTTCTCGTTGTTTTGATAGAGAGACCACTAGTGGCAAATATTGCGCATTTAAGACTTTAACTCGTCTCAACAGGACAACCTTTAGGCAGTCGAAAACAAGTGAAACATCACATTTTTAATGCAAAGAAAACATTTTATTCTTCGCTTTTAAATGCAAAATCTGTATAAAAAAACTCCAAACCTCAAAAGACAAATGATTAGTGGGAAGAGTTGTTTTTGAACAGGACAGACAATATTTCTACCAACAATATGTCATGACCCAACTCAACAGCTTATACATTCGTTTCTCTTTTTGGGACACAACAATGGTTAAGAACAGCATTAAAATAAAACACATTTACAATCTAAACTTAAGATACCACCATGTGTATCAGTTTGTAAATAATAAATACCTCATTGTGAGGAAAGAACAACCTTTGCCAAGGGTATACAGGAAATGTTCCTACCATTGAATATATAAAATAAATATTAGGTCCCACTTTAAGACAACCTAAGTCCACCTTAATATCCATAGCTCTCTGTCTAATGAGACACAATCACTATGAACGATACATCACAATATTTTAAACACCATTTTGACTTGTCTACTGTACCATGCAGCCTGCATACAGTTTAACAGCAACTCCAGTCTTTGCTCATCAGACAAAGTGTCCTCAAAGAACTGTAACTTCAAAACATTCGTTATCTGTGGCCCGTAAAACACAGCGTGTTCTGATTTCATTTCTCCGCCGCCACGTCTAGAGAGAGACAAGAGAGAATGAATTATAGCTAATTTTAGAAGGAGTTGTGCAATAAATGACAGAAAATACTTTTTATTTTGCTTTGTATAAATCAATCATCAATACTTGAACTAGAGAAAGGGGCTATAATCCTCAACACTAAGTACTAAGACTTAAGTTTGACATGATTTTCTTGCAGTTATTATTTGATCTTTTTTTTTTTCCAAAAAGTAATTTCAGTGCATGTTAAAGGTATTGTTTGAATGCTCAAGCATCAACTGTGATTTGGTTTGTTAGTGATAAATCAGCAGGGTTGCATGCATGGATGTTTTACCTTTGCACACATCAAAGAGCTGTAAAATATTCAATATTATGGTCATTTAATATCCACAACACTTGGACTGTACAGTAGGATAAATGCACATATAATGTCTTAAAATAGAGGATACCCTATTGTCCTTTTAAAGACTGGATATGTTTCATCATCTCATCATAAAGCTCCCATATTTTCCAAATTTTTCAGGGGGGATATTTTGGAATTTGTGCATTTCAGAATGTACAAAATCAGCTCTCAGATTTGGCTCGTTGGTCCTTACCTCATTGTGGGGTAGGCAGTGATGGAAGTCGACCATTTCTGAGACTAACCTTTCTGATCGGGTTGTGTAGAGTTGTCTGGGGATCTGTGGAGACAGCGAGGAGATAGGCTCAGTGTTCACAGTGTGCTTCATCAATGTATGATGCAACCAGAGGCACTTCAAGCAGACAAGAAGATGCAATGTGAATGAAAGCAGGCGATTTCTCCAACACGTCTGCCAGAAATAAAGATCTGCTACAGGAGGTTATAAATACAGTTGCTACTGCAGAGTTCATTGTTAAAACTATACACCCTTTGTTGCATTTAACAAAAGGCCTCCTCAGAGTCTTGGGTCATGTGTACTAGAAAAGCACTAACAAAGAAGGAAATCAAATAAAGAAAAAATTAGTTTCTGATTGTTTCGTGGCGGTTTCATTCTGAAGCACAAACAAACTCAACGCCTCACTAACCAGCAGGAAGTTGCCATAATGTGTGAAGTCAGCTGAAGCGCATCCTCTCTGCTGTGTGTGTGTGTATCTCAGCCCCAATCCAACAGTTACCTGATAGCTATATTTTTGCAGATGCCCAACCTCATGCTGTTATTCAACCATCACTGCCTCAAGACTGACACCAGAATCATCACCAACAAAGCAACATAAAAAGAAAATAAGGAAATACAGGCAGGGGGAAGTTCCTCTGTAGACAAACACTATACCACATTGTACGTATTCAATTGGTGTAAGTGAAGATAGAGAGCGATTATTTTTGTTGTTGTTGTTGTTGTTGTTGTTGTTGTTGTTGTTGTTGTTGTTGTTGTTAGGGCTGTTGCAATAACCACAAAAATGAATAACCGTAATACTAACAAGCCAACCGCCGACATGGTGGCCACTGTCACAACTGCACATGACTTCACCTTATTTCACATTTAGATGGAACAATGGCAACTGCACTGATACCTAACAGGTACTTAAATCCCATAGATATATACATGTTTACACTAGCTTTTGCTTGTGATGGTGATAAAGGTGGAGCAATAATACTGCAAACCACCTCGACTCACCGCCGTCAAATTTCCTTCACTGTGACAGCTGTATTTGTTGTTGTTTTTGTTTGTTTCTTTCTTTTTTGGGGAGGGGGGAATCCAGAATTTGTTCTACAACAACTCAGCTTTGGCTAAATTTGTTTTCTAACGTGCGATACAAAAAAGCATCAGAATATGGAATCTGGTTTGGTAGTTGGAACGGTGACATCAGTGCAGCATCTACTTTAATGAATACGTCAGTATTAGCACCAAATACTGAATCTGTCCAAAATTCAAAGTTTATAAAAGGTTTGAAATTAACTTGATTAAGTGGATGAAGGTATCTCAGCAACTAAGACACCTGATGACTTTAAACTTCCTTCAGTGAAGCCAATAGAATCACATTCAGTAACATTAAAAGATTTATCTGACAGACTGTCAACTTTGATGTTGAATATAAAGTTCTAGAAAACCTATGGAGGATTAGAGCAGAGAGAGTTGGTTAGAGCGTATTAGTTTGTGTTACTTTTGTGGAAGTTTGAGGTTAGTAGTTTAGTCTTTTGTGCTGTGCAGCACAGTGTACCTCAATACTCAGATGTATATTTTCAATTGAGGCAAAACGTTCGGGTTCGGACTGTTGGGATTCGGATGAAGCCGAACTTGAAGGATATGGTAACGTGGACACTTGAGTTAAGACACCATCATCATTCTCAAATACTGGGTTCTCCCTCAAAGTATTCTCAAAGGCATACGGAGCAAGTGTGTGCCTACAATGTAAAGGAGATGAGTTGGTGAAGAAACCACAAAGGTAAAAAACACCCTGTAAAAAAAATTAAATAAATAAAGTTCAAAATATAAACAATAAACGTGCTTTTACTTACACCAAAGTTACAGCCTTTCTGGTATTTACACATTTCTTGTTAATGAAGATCAAAATGCCAATGATGGCACAAACAAGGCAGAGACTTCCCACGAGGCAGGTTACGATTAACGAGGGATCTAACGGCATCGACACAAGCTCGTCACAGCGTTCTCCGTGGTAGTGCCAGTGTTTTCCTACAGGGCATCTGAAAGAGACGAGAGAAAATATTAAACAGGTTGGAGAGAAGTAGCCCAAGAAACCTTTTTCACTTTGAAGACATGGCACAGTAGAGATGCCAAGGAAAGTGCATAATTATGACTTCTATCTTCTAGAAAAATGTGTAGCTTCAATACTTCATGATCTCATTAATATGAATAAAATTGCCACTTTACTTATTAAATAGCAACTGAAGTCTTGCAGCAGCATCGTGTTTGAACACCAGAGAAGCAAGATAATGTCTAGATGCTTTTAATTGTGACACTGCAGTTAAAATCTAGGCTGACTTAAGGTAGATTTCTTATTGTTACATTTGACAGGCTGCTAAAAAGAAATAATATCTGAAAGAAAGTTGGAAGTTGGACATTGTTCTTTTTCTGGCTTCAAAAGCAAGTTCTGATTTTCTCTCAAATCTTAAAAAGTCCTTGAATGCACCACCAAGAAGGGCTTTTCAATCCAGTCTATCTCTGTGCTTGTAACTGCATTAGAACAACAGTTTTTTATACTTGCATCATGTTACATCAATATTAAAACGTCTTTGGTTACAGTAATGAGGTGGACACAAAGAAATGGCTTCCGGATGGAAAGAAATTTTCATGCTTTTGTTTTAGTTTAGCAGTAAGCACAAGAAATACACTTCCTCTAGTTAAAAAAGTTAAAAGCCTCCAACTAGCCGAGGTCATGTTTTCTTCCATTCGTCAGCTTTCCTGTACCTGCAGGTTGCTCCATGCCCAGGTATTATTTCACACAGGCCTCCGTTCAGGCAGTAGTTTGGCTGCAGAGCGCACATGCTCTGACATGGCAGGCCGTCCACACTGGTGTAGCCTGGATCGCATAGACACTCGGCCTCATCGGTCCAACTGTTAACCACGCAGCGTGAAAACTCGTTGCAGGCCAGGAACTTGCAGGGGTCTGCTTGGTCAGCTGAAACCAACAAAGGAGAAGAAGAGAAGCAGATGAGGAAGAAATGTGGGTAAAGAGCAGTGTGGTGATAGCTAATTAACATTAATGCACTTCCACTTGTCTATAGATTCACAGGAGAATTTAAGGGCATTTTGATTGATGTGAGGAAGGTGTCTGCTTCCATAAGATGTGTTTAATGAGGTCACACGCAAGCTGTGATCTCTGCCAAGCCTAAAAGATGCATCAGATAATAAAAATATGTTGTTGACAGCACTGACCTTGTAGCATGAATGAGCATGACACTGGAACATTGATTAATTTATGCATGTCTGCATACACTAATCATGCTGCAATTACTTTTCTTTAAGACACAAATTTTAAGTTTTGTTTTTTTTAATACAAACACAGCAGTGCTTTAAGACACAATAGTGATTATAGTGCACATGCAAGGACATTTCACCTGGTTCAACTTCCAAAGATCTACTGTCAATCTCGATGTCAAGCCGTTTAGATGCGGCACTGCAGAAGTCTTCGAGCACACAGTGCACAGCTTCTGTGACGTTGTAGGGTACTGGTTTGTCCAGTTTCATCCTGCTGTTTACTACAACACTGCCATTCCTGAAGTTGAGAATTTCCAGCTGCTTAAATCCAGTCAGATTGGATTGTAGATATGGCAGAAGCTGTGTGGAAGGAGGAGGAAAGCAAGTTAATTTAAATTTAATTAGTTTATTCAACTATTCCCTTCAAATTTCTTAACATTTTTGCACTGAATATCATTCATGGGATTAGTTTTCTGTTCAGTTAGTGATCAGGAAGAACAACGAATTATTTAGAGCAGAAACTTTAGCACTTAAGCAACATTAATTTCATCAAAGAGGATGAATGAGTAATCATTGTTAATCCCTGGAGGACAAATGTTTCCACATGGATGTTTAGGTAATGAAATGATGTCAGTCAGCGTCAAGTCAGTAAGGACAGGGACACATGTACCTGTGGTTTTACTTCCACAGTGATAGGACTGAGGTTGTCATAGCACGGCTGATTTTGAATTATTCAGGTCACATTTTAAAGTGTGAACGCTATGAATAGTTTGTAATTAAATTTTGATGCAAGCATGAAATCTTGCCATTACTGTGCTGACTGTGTAATTAGATCCAGAACAAAATCAGCATTAGGTTTTCTAAGCCTTAGTATGAGAACGCAGAACATGCTAATTCTGGTCACTTAGCCAGAGAACACATGATGAAAAGATCAGACACTTAAAAAGGACTTGCATGTCATCAAATCAGTCAAGTCCAAGAGAAATATCTGACAAAATACTTGCCGTTTGGTGACATGTAACATATGTATGCTATATCTTTATGGGCCAAGTTTCTCTGTGTTATCTCACCTACTAACTGGGCTAGTTAGTAAAAAATAATAATAATTTTTTAAAAAATTGTTCAGACTACATTCTCTGATTTAGCACATCTATTTGATTATACCTCACGTACAAAGCCATATAAATGTGGAAGTTTTTTGGAGAGAAAAAGAGTTAAAAACCAAACTATAGTGACGCTCCAGCTACAGGCTAGCTAGTAAACTAGCATTGGCTCTAGCTCATTTGCTAGTTATTTCTCCCAATTTCCTTATAATTGTTGTTGTCTGTTAACTGTTAATCCTGTTTCCTGCTACTGAAAAATGTATTTAAAATTGATTTTAATGCTCCAACATATGTTTAGAATGTAGTAATATCACATAAATAAGGTGGCAATAAAATTTTAAAAGGCTTAATGTAGCTAAAAACCAGATAAAAAGTAAAACTGTCCTGCTAAAAGTTAGCTAGGCTAGCTTAACAGAGTTACAATAGTAGTCTGCAGCCTCTAGTGGATGAGTATAATTGATGTGGTTAAACAAATACTGCTTTTAAATGGCAAATAAATGTTTAAATCACAAATTTATATTTCAAATTAATTAACTAATTCAAATGGACGCGAAGCTTTGGTATGTAGGCCTACACCATGTTTTATGTAAAGATAGTGCGACAGCATCACAATCAATTATGGTAAAATTCAATTTATGCATGCACATTTTCACATATATTCTATCTTAATTCTTTAAAAATATTCCCACAGACTCTAATTTAAAACTCAGATAACAGAGAAACCAATCTATTAAGACTATGGGCTGGACTGATGAGGGTGGTGATATTTACACGGGGAGGAAGTCAACCAGCTCAAGTAATGGACCTGCATCAATGTTCATCGATCTGGACCGCTCTCCTTCCAGCCACTTCACATTCACTACTGATGGGGCAAACATCAAATAGCCACAGTGTGAGAGGGAGAGATTACGATGCTTTAGCTGGCCTGGCTGTAGAGCAGGAGATAAGAGGCCTTAAGGAGCTCTGCTCTGATCGGGTTACTTATCACTGACAGACAGTTTACTAAGGGCTAGTTCCCTATAGCTATCTGTCTCTGAGGAAAGAGTAGAGAACGAGAGGGTCTAACTTCCCCAAACAAATGGGCAACAGCCTGCAGTAACTGGACACACAGCTTGCTGTTGGGTTATCCATTTGTCTTAATGTGGCATGTCAAGTATTGCACGTACACAGTAGATTAGATATCAGTTTGTAGCTCTATTGCCTTTCACACAAGGTCAAAGCAGAGTTGTTTCATTGCAAACCTTAGTGTAGTCTGTATTATGGACTAAGCAACAATGGATATACCCTATAGATTAATTTCTTACCTACTACTCTAGAGTCTAGACTTTTGTATGGAAATGTAGACCACATGGCACAAACACAACCATAAATTCAGTTTCTGTAACAATCACATGCTTCTCTGAGGTTACACATGTATCTACTGGTTCTTGTTTGGGAAAACCTGATGAAATGTCCCTTCGCTGATGGTGAAAAAAGGAAAATTAAAGTCAGAAGGAATAGTATGCTTCCAAATAAACATTCCAACCTCCATGTCCAATTTTATTGGTTGCTTCACAAACCAGTAGGTACAGGAGTAATGGAGGTGTGAGGCAAAGGCAAACAAGGGGAACTGCAAGCCACTGGAGGCTAGTGCTCATATATGTGTACATATATGAGAGACAGTGGATGTATAGTATCACAAGTGGGGTCCAGTATCCAGTAAAACAAGTATATTTTGTCCATTTAAATGGGCTGCAGAATGTTTAATATCTGACCTCTTCATTGCCATTGTCAGTGATTTCTAAACCAGCTTGAACCAATCTTCTCTATCTAAATAGCCCATTTAAAGGAAGATAGGTTGACTATTCCTATGGAATAGTGACAATAGACAATATATGGTAAATACTCACCAGTTCAAACGTCTGACCACATAAGTTTTGCCAGGAAGCTAAGTACATCGATTACTGAGGAGAACTGCAGAAACCATGGTTTGGGCAACCATTAAAGATTGGAGATGGAGTGTTACTTTTATTTTTTATTTGTGTGATTCTTTTGTATTTTTACACTTGATGTAAAAGCACTTTGAGTTGCCTTGTTGCTGAACTTTGCTATATAAATGAACTTGCCTTGCCTTGCCTATGTATCTATTTATGAAATAAACGTGAATAAATGCATATATCCCTATTATGTCAAATTGTATTTTCTGTTCTGGTGCATACTGATTATTTTAATATCTGCCATGAGCACAGTTTAAACTTAAACTTAAGTTAAAAAAAACTGTTTTAAAATACAAAAAAGAAAAAACAACTTGAATACTAACAGTATAAATAAGTGAAAATTATTTAGAAATATAATGACATTATCAACCGATACCTCAACCCAGGTGGCTTGTCAATCTTTACCAAAAAATTAAGCCCACATTCCCCACTAGCTCACATTCCCTCTGCTCCTTGTCACTGCAGCAAACACAAAATCCAATTTATATCAATGTACCTCCTTAGTTTGGGGCTGAGGCCTTTACGTAACACAGAGCGCACCTCTGTGCCAGCCTAAAAATACGTCCCCTCTGTCAACCTCGGGGTAAGCCTTGAAACTAAATACAGATGTCAAGTGATGCTACTTGCTTTGATGTTTGCAAATATGTACAGTTTAAAGAGACACAGTGCTCACCTGCTTGCCAGCAGCTGATACAGATTTAAAGCTCCCATTTGGAGCAGAAAAACAAAAAGCAAAAACAATGTAGCCCATTTGCCGAAACAAATGGAACAAAAGTAGACATTCCAGCATGCATTAGGTTTGCACAAATGCTTAAAAACAAAATAGGCTGGAACAATCTGCGATTTATTTTATTTCATTGTCTTATTGTGTGTAGTAGGAAATACAGATAGTTTATCTATCATACCGATACAGTAGGTTAATGTTATTGCACCATACAGATGTCCGCACAAACTTGACTGATGTCGCGCTAAGCAGATTGGAACCATTAATAGCACTATGTGTGTGGTGCTGGAACCGACCAGAATTACCTAAAGCTTCTTACCGCAAGTCACAAATCTTTGAGACCTACAATGACTAAGGCACCCAGGTCTCATGATTCAGACTACCCCGGGCGTGTGCTCCACCATGAGTTTGTGCTCCACCATGTACAAAATGATTCCGTTTTAGCAACAATAAATGCATAAAGCTTCATGAAGTTCCTGTGAGGTTTGCTAAGCCTATTTTCATAATGTACTCCTCCACATAAATTCATTTATTTATTGATTTACTTTGCATGTTTATCTTTAAGGCTTCCATCATGCACAAAAACATGGGTTAATATTGTAACACACATGAGCGACAAATGTACAAAAATAAATTCTGGTTATTTTTGATGAGAAACTACTAGCATAAACAGATTTACACCGTACTTATACAGTAAACAAAAACGTATTGTTCAATGATGTTAAATAATCAGTGCATGCTACAACTCGCTACAAAATAACTTTATCAAGTAGCACCGCTTACACCAGAGAGCTTGTCTGTAGGCCTACAAAGACAACAAATGTTTTGGTTATAATGGTTTTCTTTTGAGTAATAGCTTTACATTTTGTGAAAGACTTTTCTCGTCTTGTCAAGACTTAGATAAGAGGGTTGATACCTCTCTCCTAACTGTCTACTCAACATAACACTACATTCTCAGGCCTGTTAGCTTAGCTTAGCATAAAACAGAAAACACAAAAACCGGGCTGTATCCAAAGGGAGCAAAATTCACCAACCAGGACATTTGAAGTTCACTTAAAACATGACACTGTCAGAGACATCAAAGAGATTGAGAGGTGCTGCTAAGCTGTTTTTATGACCTCCGAAAATTGTGACGTTAGCCGTTTCCCCTTGTTGCCAGTCTTTGTGCTAAGCTAAGCTTAGCTAACCCAAATGGCTTCTGTTCCACCTTCACACTGAATGGTCAGATATGAGAGTAGTAATAATATTGTCCTGTATATGTGTCCACACAGCGCAAGATGAATTTTAAACACACACAAGTGTATAAAGTAAGTAGGAACATGCAAAGATTTGTACTTATACCAGTATGCATTTCATATGCTACTTGGTTTGCTAGCCATCACTTTTGCACAAATATTGTATATGAGACAAAAACTGCTTTGCTTTCTGTCTTGACACATTACCTCTATGCAAGAAAAGCCAAGAGGCATCTTCCAAAACGGGGAACTGTTCATTTAGAATAATAGTATGTTTACTTTTGTTAATTCTCAAAAATGTTAAATTTTCATTTAATAGCAGAGGCCTGTTTTAATTTCAGATGGCAGAAATTTGGACAAATCTCTTGCAGACACAAATTTTAGAAAATGAAATGCTGACATAAAATCAAACTGAATCTTAACAGTCCCTGAAAAAATGCCAAGACCTTAGCACAATTCAAAAAATTAAGGCAAAACACAAACAATATTAGAACCACACTCAGAGATAAAACCAATGAACATAAGCACTGCAGCAGTGAGGTCTAAAGTCTAATGTTAGAACAAAAACTAAGATGAAAACTAAAGCAGGGTATTTCAAAAATGTTAGAAATGTTAGGTGCTCTCAGATTGTTAGATACTGCATTTTGGTTAGTTAAGAAATAGGGAGGTCATGCTCTCTCTGAGGCATTTGAGACTTAGTTCCAATATGGAAAAAAGGAATACCGGTATGGAGGCTAAAGTCGTCTGTCTCCTAGGCCCAGATTTACTGGAAGCTCCAGGGTTTGGCGAGTTTCTTGACCCAGAGTGCTGTGTCTACGTAAAACAGAATATTTCTTTATATTGCTGACACAATAGCTCCTCAGAAACTTATACTGCAGATTTCATGAAGAATTTGGCGATCACTTTAAAGCCTTATCACACATTTTAAAAAATATAT
>JAQLOL010000007.1:13386522-13397915 GCA_029783665.1 Naso thynnoides | reverse complement strand
GTGGATTACGTTTTGGGAGTTGGCAAAACAGGTTGTGCGTCACTTTTTTAGGAAGTTGGTTGGGTTGCAAAAGTAATACTGTAAAGTAACTAGTAATGTAACGAATTACTTTTTCTCTAAAGTAGTAAGTAAAGTAAATGTATTACTTTTATCAGGAGTAATCAGTAATAAGTCACCTATTACCGTTTCAGAGTAACTTGCCCAACACTGCATTTGCATTTCACAATAAAGTCTTGCAGTGAACTTTTACATTAGAATTGATAATTAGAGCTTTTGGCAGCTCACTTGCTTCTTAATTCATCCTTGAGCCAATGTCAATAATTTATTATTAAATAAAACAATAATAAAATTTCTCTGTGTGTTTTTTTTCTTCCTAAATACTGGATTTACAGCAAGGAACTGCTTCCAGTATGAGTTCATCATTGCTCAGCTCTGGTTTTTGCATTGTGTTGTGTGATGAAACCTGGTGAGGTCATTTGGTAAATGGATCATGATCTTGCCAAGAAGATTTCACAGGAGAATAGACGGCATGGAATATTAGGGGTGTTTCATAAAACTGTGGCCAAAGGTAGAAGGAGACGAGTTTGCAGCTCTTGTAACATGCACAAGCAGTTCGACTTGTGCGTGATAATGTAGGAAGTTTGAAGTCAGTATCTTTGTGGTTTTTCTGTTTCAGAGAAGTGAAAATTGTACATTAGTAGCCCATTGTCTGAGATTATAATGGCCATTATGCAGTATGAACAGAAGAACAGATGCAACCAGTTAATAGAGCCTCTATGCTTTACACTCGAACTGCCATCTCATATTACTTCAGAATAAAGGCTTTAACACTAACAGAAACTTTATTTTGTGCCATGCAAACTGGGTTGGTGTAAAAATATCAGTACAAGGCAATCAGACGCAGAGTGGGGCTGGTCTTTTTAGGATCCAATGTGAGGCACAGAGCAATATTTGCATTTATTTAGCAGTGTTTCTGGCCTAGCTGTTTAGCTGAGGGAATATCTAACTCATAATCTGCTTCCTTCACCAGCTAGTCACTAACTTGCCTGCCATTCAGTGCAAGGCATTAGCTTTAAATAAAATGGGAGATTTTGGGGCAATTAAATGGAAACAATTAAGCCAAAAACTGGAAAAATGCACAGCAGAGAAGATTGAAACTGACGCCTGGTGTTCTTACTTTTTTGTTGCTCGTGTCAAAATTGATTACGGTCATAAATTACAAAGTTGAGTTGCATTAGCAAAGAAAAATAAAAAAAATGAAAAACTAGGAGTCAAATTTACATTTTTTTTTCACCCTCTCCGACTGAGCACTCTCAACACATTTTTTGGGTTGACCTTTCAGTTATTGTGGTGATCTATTTCCATCCTCGATAAATGACAGCTGTAGAAACTGGGACCAAATAGGGCAGCACCAAATCAGGACAGATCCCTTGTTGTTAGGAGATTAAACCCACCTCCCTCTCAACTACCCCCCCAAACCCCCTTGTATCCAAGTGTTTATGAGATGAGACATGACAGAAGTGACTGAGCTGAGCAGCACTTATGCACCATGTTTGAAACCTGGATCATGAAAGCATCTTGTTTTTTAGCCTTGTGGCTGTAACATGTCTGTTTGTTTGTCATTAAGATCTGAAAAGCACCTGAAGGCTGTTTTTTTTTTTTTGCCTTCACTGTTATCATGTCAAACATCCTTCATAGGTCAACTCTATTTAGTTTGAGATTATTTACCATAAAAATCTGTTGGCATGGCAAGACATGTGAGAGACGATTCAAGAAGTGCAATGGAGCCAATCAGAGGCAGAGTTGGGCAGGTCTCACCAAGAAAACCAATAGTGAAATAGCAAGCAGAATAAACTGCAGGTTTAGTGTGTGATGTCATGAGGAGGTGCTTCACTCATTTATCAGCCTCAGTGTTTTAAACCATGAACTGGGCATTAGGTAATGAAATTTGAGCGTGTGAATGTAACAAAACCACTTCAGAGTGTGTTTACAGGTCCCTGGGAGTACTGCTGTTTGTGTGAATGTTGCTAAATGCTTTTTGTAGGGAAATCTGACAAGTCTCTGATCAGCGATCGATATCACTTGAGTCTTTGTTGGGTGGATCCGAAGACTACAAGTTTGAAAATGAAAAAAAAAAAAAGGGGGCGTGTGAAGTTATAAGACATGATCTCAGCCAACTCCTCAGCTCTGCAGGCTGCAATAAAGTACAATGAAAGAATCAAATATGGGACACATGTTGAGCTGCAGAAGCCATCCCCCTGCAGTCTGTCCCAGCCTGATCTGATGGCATATGGTGCCTTCTGCTCTACCAGTCAGCTCTTGAAGGCCTCCAGCTAAAAATGTATCAGGAGACAAGAAAGATGGGCTTCTTCTTACAACTGGAGCCTTTTTGGTTCTAACTTTCCAAATTTGATCATCATATGAGAAAGCTGCCACTATGTCGAGGGCTGTGCCACTTTTCAACAGCCTTGTGCCCCTATTTTAAGAGCCTCTTGTTGTGAAGAAGATTGTGTAGGTCATTTAAGGGAATGGCTGCTTACTTGGAGCATATCAGCACACATAAAGGAAGGAGAGTGCAGAAAATGAAGAATAAATGCAGCGCACAGCAGAGAATTTTATTCCCTGGGGGAAAACATGTGACAGGAAATGAGCTAAGTGGTGATGATGACTGCTGATTGATAACAGGCCCTGTGTTGCTGTGGTCAGACTCCTTTTGGCTTGAGTGGAAGTGGCTGCATTGAGAGACTGACTGGTCAGAGGGGAAACTGATTGCAGACAGTTATATGAGGCTTATCAGCAGTTTTGAGAGCTGGAGATGATCCACACTTTGAGGAGGCAAAAGCAAGCGTAGAATTGATTTATTAAGCTCAGGAATAATGCTGCAGTGATACCATTGTGTCAGTCACTGAGGTTTTGTTGCATAATGCATATCACTTACACAGCATGCATCCACAGTAGATGGCCTCATTTTAACAATTAAAGGAAGATCTAAGAGACGAGGAAAAAACGAGGACTTTATAATGTGAGGTGAGACTTGATTTTCTGCCTCCTGAAGGCACAAGCGGTCTCATTTTATGTGCGTGTTTGCTTGCATACTGTATGTGTGAGGTCTGTGTGCTAATAGCGAGAGAAAGCAACCAGCCTAATCTTCAGTGGGCAGACAAGTGCTATAGCACACATCAGTGCTGGTGTGGGTGACGGCTCATGGAGCGTGAAAACAAGAGGTTATTGAGAAGGCAAGGGTTGATGTAAGTTACAAGCATCACTGAAATTCATCACTATGTCAGTCACATCTGAAAATCAAGGCTACAGATAATCCTGGAGGAACAATATGTTGTTATGTTTGAGATGTAAGTGTTAGAAATGTAGGACTTTAGTCGGAGTTGTTGCTTTATTCAAGAGCTGTTTGCAAGAGAGTGCAGGAACAGATGATTACTTGCGTAAACACTTCTCACCTAACTGCCCACGAAGGTTCGCTTCTATCATGGATTACAGAAAGTTAACCCACTTTATCACAGCTGCATTTACTCAAAGTTTCCTTGACATACGAAATTATGTTACCAAAGCAAACCTCTTGGTCTTTTAGCCCCCCCAAAGGAGTATTAAGCAGAGGGAGGAGGAGGGCAAGTGTGTCCAGTGCTCCTTAAAAACTGGCACAACTAAATATCGTTGTGTTTGTGTAAAGAATGTTTTAAAGAGGCCATATTATAGGCTACTCATTTTCAGAACTTTGATTTTGATTTTGGACTCCTATAGAGCAGTTAAACACAACTGATTAAGATCTTAAAAAAACTCTCACCCTCTGTCTTCCTTCTATTTTCTTCATTCTTTCCTCTTTTTCTCCTCTATTTTTTGCTGTAATCACAACCCTTTTTGTCAGATTACTGACGCAAAATAAACACAGGTAGGACACTGATAAAAAGTTACTTATAGCCTGTGCTTCTCACTCTTTAACATGGCCAAGTAACATGGGAACAGCAGTCCTTCAGCAGCAGTTCAGCCACTGATTCAGCTCATGTGCTTATGCTAAAAAAGCGCCATGATTAAACCACACAGCGGTATTTTCCTTTTCTCTCTGGTGCTTGCCTCTTTAGAAAAGCTAAACAAAGTTAACTTTCCTTTATTCACCCGACCCCCACCCTAAAAAAAAACATTTTAACATTCATATCTAACATTCATATCTGGATATATATGGATTCATATCTAACAAAGTGCTGACAGTAATCCGTGAAACAGAGAGCAGAGCACAGCAGTGTCTGAGTAGATCAGAGGAGGGGGCGGGCACAGGACTTTGTGCATGAAGCTGGCATGCCCATGCAGGGAAGTCCGGCATGCACTGGCGTCAGTATAACAGAATTTTAAAAAGACCTCCTGAAACGTAACATGCAGAGCCAACTGAAACAGCATGCCAAGGCTCACTTCCAAATGCATGTGTCTCATTATGTGATGCTTTGACATCATTTAACATGACTATCCGATATTGTAACAATATTTTTGGGTCAAAAGAGACGGAAGAGCACAATAGCTCTCTTTCATGGCTTTAGCTTCACAAGTACTACACCATCTGTCTAACTGTGTCAACTCCTGTATCAGACTGCACTAGATGCAACCATATAGCAGTTTCATGGACAATCCACTTAGTGAGCTGCTGGAGTTTTGAGGATGGAAAAGACCAAACTGCATTTAGCTCTGAGGAGATTCCTGTATCTTCATGGGAAATATAAAAAATGATTCTGTGTCCCATTTAATCTACGTGATCTGCAGTTAATGATGGCAACTAAGTGCATTTACGAACGCGAGCATTTTCATCATGTATTCAGTAAAAATACACAATCAATTAAACACAGTTAGCTGATGTAGCTGATGGTGTTGACTCAAGACTCAATCGAATGAGCAGGGAAAATCCAACCTCCATCTATAGACTATAGACTGATTGTCATCAGCTGCGTGAGAGAAATCACAGGCGCAGCCAGTTGCTCCTGATGAGCCTGTAACCTACAATCCCTCCAGCCATCACAAAGGCAACAAGAAGATACAAAAAAAAAAAAGTTGTTGTCATAACAGGTGATTGTTGCAAAACTCGAACAGAGTAGTCGACATTTAGCAAAAGGAAAACAACGCAGGAGCAAAATATGATTGTGCTCGCTGTGAACCACCAAAGGTTTAGGAGTTGAGATACAAGTTTCAAAGTGCTCAAAAGCCAGAATCACAGCTTAAGGGCTGAATTCTTGGCAAAAAAATCCAAGAAACTTCTTTTGAGTTGCACAAATGCTCAAACAAACAGCCACGCTGCTTTCTGGCAAACTCAATGTGAGGGGGCTTTATTTTATTTTTTTTTTTCATTTTTCAGAAATTCTGCCAATATGCTACTTATAAGAGCAGAGAATAACCTCTTTCACAGTCTTGTAATCAGAACTTTCAGAATCAAAACATAAACACTATTGTTGTTTTGTTTTTGTTTTTTGTTTTTTTACCATCACACTTAGAATGGCCTGAACTCCTTCTGGCCAAGTCAAAGCATCAACATCCTGCTTAAGAGTGAAACCACATTTTCATTAGGAGGCTGAAGTCAGCTGTAACACACGGAATCAAACTTTTTTGACACTGACTGTTGATTTTATTTGACACCAAACCAGAAGATATCAAAGTTGGTAGCCACTGTGAAAGGTGGGTCACAATATGATATTAAATGGAGGCTGATTGAAAAAGGAATCCCTCCAGACAGTTTCAAAACAAAACCAAAGCGACAACAACAAAAATGCTTCTAGCACACAATCAATTCAAACACAGAGGCACAGACAGTGCTGATTGCCATCACCTGAGTGAACCATCACAGCTGCAGCCAATAGCTCCTGACGAGCAAGAGAGGTTAAGCCTGTGACCTCGATCTTATGTTTTCTCTGTGCCGAACATAACTTGTTTTGTCAAGTGACATTAAATCATTGTTATTTACTTAGTTTCATTACTTCTCACTTTGAAGTTTAGCTCACAGTGGTAGGAAATTGCAACCATTGTTAAATCTGTCTATTAGGTGATATATGTTTTTAATAATTTTGTTTATAACCAAAAAACTACCTGTGTGGCATGGTGTTCCTCTTTGGGGAACTTTTGATCAACTTTTAGGGTTTTAGTCCAAGTTTCTCCACTAAGGGGAGCTGCTGGGTGAGGGGCCATGAGTTCAACACATAGACTTCATGGGGACAGACGGGTTTGGTGATTAGTTAATTTAGGAAAAATAGCAAATAGTACAGCTGAAGAGTTTGTTTTTTCCACATATTTTCACATTATGTTGCAGACAACCCAAATGAAATAGATGTAAACATAGATATGGGGGAAAAAAACCTTCAAAAGTTTAAATTATGATACTGAGCTATATACTGAATAAGAACAATCAGGTACTAAGTGACAATTTAAACATATGGATGACATTTTGAGTTAAGTTCAAATGTTTGAAGTTTAATATTTTTCTAAATCAAAATTTTTGACTTTCTTAGGCATTGTTTATTCAATGTTTTAGAATCATGCATCTGAATTGAACAAAAGAGAAGCTGTTGTACTAGATATATTGCTATATTTTCCTTCTAAAATCACAGCATACAGTTAACGACCCACTAAATGTGAATTACAGTGAACAAACCCATTCCTTTTTAAGGTATCTTATGCTGGTGAATGAGAAGGCTAGACTGGTATTCCATTTTTCAGGGAAGTCTTTCATTTTTTTCTGGGATCAAGGTTGATTTTTATTTTGCCATTTTCCTGCAAGATTGTTACTTTATTTGAAAAATTACAAAAAATGTTTTTTGCCTTATACATTAAACAACAATAATGTCTCTTTATCATGGATTAATTTCTCAGAAGTGTATAAGGACGATTTTTCAGTTAGATACGTGTGTTTATAGCTAGAATGTGAATTATCTCTCTGAAGAGTTGGCTTTTGTTGTCAGTATTTCAGCATTGGATGGAAAAAGTTAAAAGTGTCAAATAAAGTTACAGATATAGATGGAAAAGTGACTGTCTCTTTTTACAAAAAAAGGATTAAATTTTTACTGAAATTAAGATACTAAAGGGAAAACTATTTCTTTTATTTTTTCCCCAATTAAAGGAGAGTTTTTAAATAAACATCAATAACCCTGGGAGCAACATTTACTATTTATACATGTTTTTTAGGCTATTTAATATTTTCTTATTAAGATTTCTGTTTCCAGGTCTTGAAATGTTTTTTTTTTTAGCTTGTAGGCTATGTATCTTTTCTGTTTGTTAAAAATTAATTCAAAAATAGTCCATTTAGTCAAACGTTTTTGACCTCGACATCTCAAAAGTTTTATCATTAGCTGCTTCAAATAGACATACAAAACACATTGCTAGTCTGGAGGCATAACCATTTATCATTTCTTTTTGTAGTTAAGGCTAATATATAGGGTTGCATAATGTGCTCTACACTGGCATTGCTGGCTTTACTATGAGTGCAGTATGGCTGTGAGCTTTAACACATCCTACGGGATAAGCCCACGCCTTCTTCATGTGTCGTCTTGGCCACTGGTGCGTTTTTACGCATAGCTACACGATGACCGTCTGGATGTCTCGGTGCGCTCTCTTGACCTCACTCTGCCTCTTTGTGCTTGTAAACTGTTCGGGCACGGTGTCGGCTTTTGAGCTGACACTGCTTCACACCAACGACAACCATGCGCGGATCGAGGAGACCAGCGAGGACTCGGGGAAGTGTTCGGCCAGGGGTCCGTGCTTCGCTGGGGTCGCCAGGAGGTTTACAAAAGTGTCGGAGATCCGGAAAACCGAGAAGAACGTGCTGTTTCTGGATGCTGGAGATCAGTTTCAGGGAACTGTCTGGTTCAACTACTACAAAGGGGCCGAGGCAGCGCACTTCATGAACAAACTTGGTTATAATGCTATGGTAACTACTCTTTTATTTGTGGCTTCTTATGTGCGGCCACACTGTTGAATATGGACGCTCAGTGCTTTAGTGATAGTACTGCAAAGTCAGTTTTTGTTTAGATCAAATCACTAGAGTCCATCAGTTAACGAAATCATTCATTTTTGGTATTGAAGGCTTTTGGAAACCACGAGTTTGACAATGGCGTGGAGGGTCTCATCCAGCCCTTCCTCCAGAATGTAAACTGCTCTGTGGTGAGTGCCAACATAAAACCTGACCAGACGCTGGCCGCCAAACTCAGAGGCCTCTATCAGCCCTACACAGTCATTGATGTGGGCTCAGAGAAGGTGGCTGTGGTGGGCTACACCACTCCAGAGACCCCCTTCTTATCCATGCCAGGTGACAGCAGAATCTCTTGTTTGACTGATGAAGCTTTTATTGTCTTTTTTAGCTTATTGTTGCATGCAGCACTTAATAGGTGCAGTAAGTAAACCTTTATTGGTCCAGCACATTCTATGGTGATTTGTATCGTTTTTTCAGGTTTTATCTGTGTTTACAGCTTCGTGTCATTTGTTTTAAGTTTTGTCCTTCAGCATGTGTGCACACACTACTGAAAGTCTGTGACCATGTAAAATAACCCCATTATTTCTTGGTGTGCCAGGTGAACACCTGAAGTTTGAGGATGAGGTGGAAGCACTTCAGACTCAGGTTGATAAACTGAAAACGCTGGGCTATAATAAGATCATCGCCTTGGGCCACTCTGGCTTTGACGTGGATAAAGACATTGCCAAGCGTGTGAGAGGGGTTGATGTTGTTATTGGAGGACACACCAACACGTTCCTCTACACTGGTATTTTTATCCTATTTTCTGTCGTTTGAGGAAATGATAGTTGCTCAGATTTTAAAAAGACAGACTGTCTTTCTCAAGGTTTAAGGTAATTTATTGATCCTTGTGAAACACTTGGTTACATAACAAAATGAAATTATCTAGTCCCTCATACAAGACAATACAATATAAAATGATAAAAATAATAATTGTGTTATTTGTACACCCACATGTATCTTTTTTTATCTTTTTTAACATTCTGAGGACATTCAGCTGCAAATGTCTGCCTTTATATGCATGAACACTACACTTTGATGTAAAAGTGCAAGAGCAAAGCCACAGTTTTACCTTCCTTGTAACAGGAAGTGAGAAACGATGCACTGCAGACCTCGTAATGTCTTTCTCTGCAGGAAAACCCCCCTCTACTGAAGTACCAGCAGGTCCGTACCCTTTTATGGTGAGGTCTAACGATGGGAGAGACGTACCGGTGGTCCAGGCTTTTGCGTTTGGGAAATATCTCGGATACTTGAAAGTAACCTTCGATGAAGCAGGGAATGTAATTAAAGCTGTGGGAAACCCCATCCTAATGGACAGCAGCATTCCTCAAGGTGGGCCAAAATAACATCATGAATGCCAGTAATTACACATAGCCCATGTTTGACTTATATAAAATTAAAATAACTGAATGGTTCATTAAGTGACTTGATTCAACATTGCTGCCTGTGTGCAACTCTCCTGTATTGTACATTTTGGAACAACTCTGGTAATGTCACAGCTGTTGAAACAAATTATGTTAGAACAAAAGCTCGAAATGTCATTTGCAGATAATTCCTCAAAGCTTGTTTTCATGAGACTTTTCTTTACACAAGCTTCACTGTGTGTGTGTGTGTGTGTGTGTGTGTGTGTGTGTGTGTAACTCTCAGACCCGGCTATTCTCGCTGACATCGAGGAATGGAAGAAAGACTTGGCTCAATACTCCTCGCAGTACGTTGGACAAACATTAGTCTACCTCAATGGGACATTCAAAGAGTGTCGATTTCGGGAGTGTAACCTTGGAAACCTCATCTGCGATGCCATGGTGACAATTAGATACATTCTTTGCTCAGTTATTCATCTACAGTACATTCAGGAAGCCTTTAATTGCTCCCTTACGTTGTTGTAGGCCAATTAACAACTGAGATAAGAGACACAATTCTTTTTTTAATCATATATAAACCCCATCTTTACATTGGTGGTAACCTCAGTTCTTGCCTGTGCATGTTTAGCATTATGTGAGAATTTAAGGTATTCAATTTGCTGCAGGGGTTTGGGGAGGTTACTACCACTATTATACTACTCAGCAAACCTATAAGTGGCCCACAGTTAGTGTCAGTGATAGAGTGTCAAACTTGTAAAAACGCCAGAGAGCAATTAATTTCAAGAAGTGTTACTTTTGAATAACATGTTTCATCTTTGTGTTTTACCAGATTAATCACAATATAAAGTATTCTAATGAGCTGCAGTGGAATCATGTTGGCATTTGTATGTTGAATAGTGGAGCCATACGGACAGCGATAGATGAGCGCTACAAAAATGGTACTTTAGTGGTTTTTCCACAGAATTCATGAATTCTTCATTGGAAAGGTGACTTTGCACTGGCTGCAGGAGTAGTTTTTCATGTTCTAATGGCATTTGCCCTTACTTTTAGGTTCCATAACTATGGAGGAGATCCTTACCGTCTTACCGTTTGGGGCAACAATTGACTTGATCCAGATAAAAGGATCAACAATCAAAAAGGCATTTGAACACTCCATTCGCAGATATGGAAGCATGTCTGGGGAATTTCTTCAGGTCTCAGGTCTGTCCTCTCTTCTGGTCCCCTGTGTTACTCCACAAACCTCTGAGGGTCTCACATGATAGAAACTGTTAAAGCTGGGGTAGGCAACATCTAAAAATAAAGGTAGCTGTAGCATGAGACTCCCAAGGTAGCAAATCCATGACACCCTACCCTCCCAGTTTTTACTCCCGCTCAAATTTTATTTCATTTGTCGTCGCTTTCTCTTTTAAGGCCAGCTAACATCAAAGATTTGTGAAAAGGTGAAACAGTTTCAGTGAAAGCTGCAGGAGTGTAAACTGGTCCGTCTCAGCTGGCTGAAGGGGTCACCTGCAACTCACCTTGTCAAGTCACCAGAGGACAGTTTTAGAAAAGAGGGCATGTCACTCATTTCAACAGCCATCAGCACGTAGAAAAGTCATCTGCTGCTAAGAAGCAGCCAATAGCAGCGTGTACTCTCTGAAAATCCCTGTTATTTCCCAAGAAGAGCCTGACACGGTCTTCAATTTCTAAAGCCTGAACACAGCGTCAAGCAGGCCCGGACTGGCCATAGGGAGAACCGGGAGTATTACCGAAGCGCCGGCTTATGATTGGCCTGCTGGCCTACGTCTCTCTCTCTCTCTCTCTCTCTCTCTCTCTTTTTTTTTTACAGGCTGCCGGTCCGACGCAGCAGCTATCTGACTTTTTTTCTAAGACAGAGAGGCAGGCCAGGCCAATCAGAGGCCATTCAGGCCAGTAGCATGTGAGGAGGACAAGACAATTGGTTTGTTTTGATTTACACCCGCCCCGACAGTCCGTATCAACCACACAGACAGCGTGTGGAGGAAGGGGTGTGTGACGTGTGTCTGGTACCGGCTGCTGCGGTG
>JAQLOL010000007.1:13355294-13386422 GCA_029783665.1 Naso thynnoides | reverse complement strand
TTAAGCGCTAGTGTTGTTGAATTTTGCTGTCTGTTGCTGACTTGCTGTTATGTATCCCAGCCCAAACATGAAAGTTACTGTGTATTCCAACCTTGGATTTAGGTTGGGGTTCATTAGTATTCCCTGGTATAATTAGAGCCTATATAACATATTAGTCAATATTATGTGATTGCTTATTAGGAACTATGCTCTCGGACTGTATTATACATTGCATATATGTGTCTGTCAGTGCGTGCGTGCATGTGTTCTGTGAACATGTGTTCGAAGGCTGTCCCCTCAGTGTGTGTGTGTGTGTGCGTGCGTGCGTGTGTGTGTGTGTGTGTGTGTGCCTGCATACGTGCATGTGTGCATGTGTGCCCATGCATGTAGGTGTGGTTGTGAACGTGCGTGTGTGGGCAAGGCCAGGATGGCCTGGTTACATGACTGACTCCTGGCTTGAAAAAGTCTCCCAGTCCGCCCCTGGCGTCAAGGAGAAGTACAGGGGTGTTGTGTTCCTTCAGGCCACCTGAATTACAATATGCTGAAAGGTTGTTATGAATTTTTTTCCAGGATGATGCAAAGGAAAACTGCCTACCTCAGCTTTAACTACTCTGGCCATGCTTGGTATTAAAGAAATAAGCAAGCATTTTTGGTAAACATGCTTACTCATTTACTTGCAAGAGGTTGTATTCCAAGATGGATACCACTTTCATTTCTGTCTGGTAGTTATGAAGTTACATTCAGCACAGTTTAGCATAGCATAGCATAAAGACTGGACTCAGGGGGCAACAGCTAGCTTGGTGCTATGGTATCAAAACTGGCTACTACACCTCTAAAGCTCAGTTGTTTGTGTTATACTATTGTGTAAGTGTATTAAAAATGCAGTCATTCACTTATTTCATATTACTAGTTTAAAAGTTAATATTTCTTTACTAATTAACCTACTGGTAATCAATGTTTCAAGTAAATAAAATAAAAATCCTATTTTAAAAAAAAAAAAAAAAAACCTGATTGGCTTTGACAGGAGGGAACCAAAAGTTCAACAATGCTAACAGGTTTTAGGTCCCATTCCTGCAGCTCTTTATTTTCCAAAATGTTATTCTATTTCTATTCCTGCTGTTACTGATGTGCACAGAGGTTAAGCTAACACAAGCTAACATAACATTTCCCCCTTTTTTTCTCTAATATTTCTAGGCATCCATGTTGAGTATGACCTCTCCAAACCAGTGAACCAGCGTGTAGTGTCTTTGTCCTTACTCTGCACTCAGTGTCGTGTGCCCAAGTACGAACCGTTGGACCTGGAAAAGACGTACACTGTGGTTACACCATCATACTTAGTGGGTGGAGGCGATGGTTTTACCATGATTAAGGACGAGTTACTGAAGCACAACACAGGTGGGTAACAGAGGTGAATCAGTATTCTTGTGTGTAAGATAAGATTAGCATCATCTTGTACCTAATTTTTTTCCGATGTGGTTAGATTGAGTTAGTTTGATGTGTAAAGACATTCAAAAAGATTTATATTCATTTGCCTGTAAATTTCACTACTTTGCTTCAAATTTTAAAGTCATTCAAAGGGGCAAAACAGCATTTTCCCTTAATTACAGTCATTACCCGCAACCCTTTAAAGGGATAGTTCACCCAACAATGAAAATTCAGTCATTGTCTACTCACCCTCATGCCTATGGATGGTCTGGTGAAGTTTTTTAGTCCACAAAACACTGCTGGGGTTTGACAGGAAAACGGCTTTGCAGTAATGTCCTAAACAATTGAAGTGAATGGTGACCAATTTACGTTTTACATAAATTAAGTTTAAAAATTGGTAACCTTTTACTTCAATTGTTTAGGAGTTTACTGAAACAACTTTTTCCTTTCAAACTCCAGCAGTGTTTTGTGGACTAAAGAACATCAGCCGACCTTCCGCTGATATAAAGGTGAGTAGATATTAACTGAATTTTCATTGTTGGGTGAACTATCCCTTTAATGCCTCTCAATGGACTCACTGTAAAAATATGTTGTAGAACGAATTCTTCCACCTGCCAGGATGCTGTGAAACATCTTGAAAAACATGGAAATGCAAAGACTCCAGCAGCGATAAAATAAGGCCTGTCAGCCCCATTTAACCTCCCATCTTACTCTGTTTTATGGCACCGGGGTGCGTTACTGGCTCTGGTGCCTGGTGCCTCACGTCACATTCAAATGTCTGAGCAAAAACAGTGGAAAAGTTAGCCTCAAAAATAGATCAGCAATGCAGAAGAAAGAGAGGAAACTGCACAGTGCAAAAAATTTTGAATGGCAGGATGTTGCTTTGGGAAGAGCGCCAAACTTGAAACGTGTTGCAATGGAGCAGTTTCATCTGCAAACACATTTCAATAGATTGCGAGGATGTACAGTAAGTTGGTCTATTGCTTCGATTCAGAGGTTAAGTCTCAAAATAAATGTCCCCGGCATACTAGTGTTGTCACTGAAGCATGTTTGCATGCTGCATTTCATTTATCAGTGATCGCATGTATTCCGAAAGAGTCCCTGTCAACTTATTTAAGAAAATCAGCTAAATACTCTACATGGTACTGTATACTTTCTGTCCTCTTGGGAGAAATTATTTACACTAGCTTTGGTGGGAGTGTTTCATCGAAAGCAGATGCAAAGTTTTAAAATGGTTCTGCAGCTGTCTCCAATGTTCACAGAGCTTCAGCACTGTAAAGATTGAGAACAGGTGTTTTTGATCCTGCACAGCAAGCATATGAACTTCTATTCAGAAATATTATGAAATACCAACACAACACAAAAACCCACTTTATTTTCACATGCTCTAGTAGAGTACAGTTGCTTATTAAACAGTTTTTTCTTCTGTACCATTCATTAACTTATTTGTCCTTGGTTCAAGAGCAATGTTAAACCAGAGTCAAATTCCTCAATGTGTACACACACTGGGTCAGGAAAGCTGATACTGAAACAATGACACAGCTGTAATTTTTGCCCCTCTTGCAGGTGATATGGACATTTCTGTATTTTCCAAATACATCTCGGACATGAAGCGTGTGTATCCAGCAGTGGAGGGCCGGATCACGTTCAGGAACTCAGCTGCCTTAACAGCCCACAGCCTTGGCTTGTTACTGCTGAGTTTATGTCTGTCCCTGACCCTCTGATTGGTTTTATACACTCAGGGAAAAAGTGATAAACTTGGGGGCAAGTTGGGCTGCTTGGGAACTCCTCTGGGACTTGGTTGACTGCCTTTCCATCTTCCTGCCTTTGCGGATAACTAGAGGACAAGAGGATGGCTGGCTGAACCTCAGGGTAGATTCAGTATCCAGGCAGAAACCTATTTTATTCCAAAAATCAGTTAACTTTAAGGACTGAGCACGACACAAGTTTTCACCCACAAAATTGCAAGATGAACCACTTCTATATGAAAACAGCTAATATGTGTTAATCACCAGTGTTTTTGACTTAAACATGTATGTAAGTCATTTTTAATATGATTTTTTTTGTTGTGAAACTAAAGGAACCACAGACACAATGTTGTGTTATGAATGTCTCAAATCCAAGGCTGCTTCCCTCTGAGTCTGAAGGCTGCATGGCAGCATTAAGCTTCTCATTGAGATATGGACAAAGGCAAAACTGTGAAGCTGCTGGCTGCTATATGTCTGCATTCCCTCACTGAACAGAAACAAGCCAAAGCTTATGCAACTGAATGTGCCTACATGTATGTTTGTTTGCAGTTTTGTAGACTTTCTAACAATCTGAAGTCCAATTCTTTTGACACGTTCAGATAAAGAATGAACAAACCTTTTTTCCAAAGTTTTTTAAAGAAATATTAGTTATTTCACTGTTTATCAAGTACAAGTTACAATGTACTGTAAACAGCCTGTAAATATACCTTTTTCTTTTGCTTGTTCTCATGATAATTACCTTTTTTAGGTTCTCCCTGAATGCTTGCTGAATGAATGCTGCTTGCTGCCTTTGTTTACTCCAAAGTCATCTCAATAAAGTGCTCACATAAACTAGTTAGAATACTTTGAAAATATAGTTGGAAGGCCCTTTTAGGTAACGTGTTCTACATTTTAACAAATAAATAGTATCATTACAATTAAATAAAATAAGTCACAAGTTTTGACATCATGACATCCCTTTTTTTGCATTGAACCAATAGTCTTTCCGTTATTCTTTTCACATTATTGATGAAATCTTAGTTGATGAATTGGCATGTTTTAAGTATTTAACAAGTCTGAGATTAGATTCTCATGTAAAATGAACAAGAAAAACTCTTGAGCCAAACCACCAAAACAACTGTTGTCAGAGGTGTTTGGTTACCAGAAACCCTAACCCAAACATCCAGCCAGCCAATCAGATTAGAGAATCCTCAGAGACATTATGACACATTGAGCCTTGATGCAGCCTCTCCCTGGCCCCACCTGCTTTCCTGTCTGTGTAACACTATCAGCCATTTGAGTCGGTCAAACGCTAAAATGTGCTGTATACGATTTTTTTTTGTTCTTGAAAAATAAAAATCAGTGGCAATAAAAGCAATATTTTGACTTTTAGAAGATTCTTTCCACTTTGATTCTTTGACTCTGATCCCATGGTGGCCATGTTACAAGAGCTGTTACAGGAGGTCTCAGTTTTATGGCAGTTAAGGAATTCCCATCTGTGGCAATACAACCATGTGCTCGACAGTATTGCAATGTGAAATAGCAGAAAAAAGTGATTTCAAGTCTCACTGCAGCTACCACTGACTGCAGCTGTCGAGCAGATGCACACTTTTACACTGTTTGCATCATAGTTAAGAATAATTACACAAGGAAACTGTTGAATTAAATAATTTATTTTACAAAGTTAATCGCACTCAGCAGGAGAAGCTTCACTTCTCCTCTTCTTTCTGTGGCCGTTTTCCACATCAGATGCTGTACATGTGACCACATGTGACCACATGTGATCTGCATGTTAGTTTGAGGTACAACCAGACCAACAAAAGTCTCTGCCTCATTGAGAAAAATTATTCATTTTACATCCACGGAGCCATCACAGAGGTCTCCTTCTGTACCTGCTGAGGAAACAAACACATACTGTGAGCAAATAGATGCCAGGTAGATGATCATATACATGTATTGAGTACACTGTGTGTATAACTAGAAGTTACAGATATGTTAAGCTGTTATTACTCATGTTTGGTTTGATGATGCACGTATAAAGCTTACTATTTATAACACAATGATTATATTGATACATGGAAAAATGCATCTTACTAATAAATTATTCATATTGTTCATTATTTATCTTTTTAATTTACTGTAAATCTTTTGAAACAGCTAAAAAAAACCAAAAACAAAGTGATGCTATTGTAGCAAAACATATGCAGAAAAGTGAACTTTTCTCCTGGTCTATAAGATGATATCACAACCAGCAATCTTGGCTCTGACCATTTAGCCTATTAAAACAGCATGAGACGATCAGGGGATTCCTCTGTTTCCAAGATGCTAAAATATTGAACTAAGACATTACATGACATAAAACCCAACATAAAAGCCGCCATAGGATAACGCTTGGAACATTTTTACAGCATGTAATAGAAATGATTGAAGGCAGTAATCGAATGAATGGATGTAGAGCTCCGACGAAGAAAACAGGGATTTAAAGATCTAACTTAAGTATGATCCTGTATCTGTGACCTCTGATTCAATGTTTACAGATGACCTTTACATATACAGATTAATAATACTATTTCTGTCCTAATATATGTTCACTCCCTAAAAGGAAACCCTAAAAAGGGATGAAACTGTGTAGCTAACAGACTGATGGATGAAGTGATATTCGGAAACAAAATTATTTGAAAACCAAACCCAGCATCTGTTTACCTTGTTAAGCTCAGGAAAAAGTTCTTGAATGGCGATGTCCAACAGCACGTATGTCAGCTGAGGCAAAAAGCAGGAGGAAGATGAAAAGCATTAAGAGATCTTTAGATAAAAACAGCAGACACATTGTTAAACTATATCCAAACACTGAGCCACAGGGGAATTTGACTTTGCAGTCAAAACATGCAGACATATAAAACAGGAAGACGGGATCTTGTGTGTATGTTGGAGTGTGTGACTGTCCTTCTTCCGTACCTGTTTGTTGAGGACTGGCTGTTGCAATCCATCAAAGAGGAGACGTACTCCTTCATACTTGGCCTCTTCACCGATACATTTTCCCAGGAAGTCTAAAGATAAATGGCTTATGAATTTCAAACAATAAACAAAAGTGACCACTTGTTTTCAAACCCCCCACTTGTCTTGTGGAATGAGGAGATGTAGCAGTAAAGCAGTCCACAAATAACAAAACCCTGCCTGGAAGAAGTGAATGAATACCTGGAATGTAGGCCATCATCTCTTCAAATGTCTTCTTGGCTCTCCTCTGCTTGTCTTGAGCTGAGCGAGGCGGACTGCTCTCACAGAAAACTGTGTCTAAAAAGGGCACAGAACGTGTCCAGCATTTTTCAAAACACAATTCCAATTCCTGGTGAGAAGATATAAACACCATTCTCTTAATCTCTGAACTAACTGCAGTGTACCTCTAAGCAGGGTGATGAGTGAGACTAGCCGGTGCTCCTGGACCACCTGGTTCAGTTTGTACTGAAGGTAGAAATCTGTGTAGGCTTCCAGTGTGTTCTTGAACAGGATCCTGCCGGTCATTAGCAGGTGGTGCAGCCAGTCAGGGATGTGGAAAATGACTCGTCCTGACAACCATGAAGGAAAAGGAGGGAGAGAGACAGGAAGAAAGAGAAAGTGTGTGAGTGAAGAATGGGCTCTACGTCGGGCTGCGGTGATTATTCATGAGGGAACACCAACAACCTCTTCTAGTAAAATTCTGCTGAAGTGCCTTGTTGCTGAGTTTTTTAAAATACATTTTGTGTTCTAGATTTTATTTACATTTTTATTCCTTGTGTTAGTGTTATCAGTTATTATCTATTAATAATCACAACAGTTGTAATGTCATCTTTCTTTATTCTTTATAAAACAAACAAAATAACCCTTAAATTTTAAGATGCTTTTTTTTTTTTGGATAAATTATTATTTCATGTGAGATGTACTTGCATTAGCCCTCACTCCCATAAATACAAAACCATTGAAAAGCACACTGACACACAGTATCTTGCTCAAGGACACTTCAAAATATGGATGGGAGGAATAAACCTCTCTATCTACTGAGCTTCAGCCCCTAATACCAGAAACAACAAACCACCACTACCAACACTGAACATCAATGATTTAAAGCGTTAAATAATAAAGTGAGTTTGATGAATAACGGGCTGTGATAAACATTGCAATAAAAAAGGTCTTACAAATACTTACCCACATACATTAAGTAGTCATACACGCCCTCAACAGTGATCATTTCCATAAAGTAATTCTGATTGTGTCTCTTCTCAGTCATCTCTGATCGGTTGGCGTTGTTTTTAAATAGGTCGTTGAAAAGCTACGAGGGAGGTCACAGAGAGAGAGAAAGTCTGTTTAAGACCAAAACACCCACTGTTCAACCAAAACTGCAACAAAATATTGTAACAAGGGTCACTCTCATTTTGAACTGTTAAGACAAAAGGTTAATTGTGCTCCTCCCTGCCCTCTGAGGCGATGACACATTTGTTCCAGTGCTTCAATAAAGTGGACATTTCTATTAAAATAGCCAGAAGTAGGTTACAAAATGTTTAAACAGGTCGAGGCTTGTGAGACCTTTCCTGATCTCACCAATTAAGCATCTGGCAAGCTGTCAAATTAAATGCTAAAAGCCATTTTTAGCCAAAAAGAGGAGAAAAAAAGGGGGGGGGGGTGAGTCAAAATTTCACTTCACGTCAGAGCGGATGACAATCTTTTGAACTATTTTAAACAGATGATTCAAAATTTGGTGACCCAGACTGTTAGCAAAACAATATGCTCTAACATCTTTTTTCTTCTTCAAATATTGTAAATAAAACAGAATACCATTCAACTGAGATAAGCGGCATGAAAATTAAAATCACCACTAGCTGTAAAGTTATCTTTGAAATATCTCTTATTATTTCCTTAAGGTCTGGTTAAGCTTCCATTTAATTAAAGGCAGCTGGACCATTCATATACATTTCAAAACAAGGGAAAACTGACATGCTCATAACAACAAGCAGAAACAATAAAACAATAATGTCAGATGAAAACATTACTCTCTCTGAAACATATAAATATAAAGTTCTATTGCTTTGAGGGTTTTTTGACCACAAAGTGATTAACAGCCATTGAGCGTCACAGAGGACTCTGACTGAACTCAAAGGATCACATTCCTGTGGCGAGGCTTGGATAAAGGAGCGAGAGTGAGAGTGAGAGAGAAATAAAGACTTGAATTCCCGACCTTTTTATCATTTTCCGAGGTGGGGCTCAGGATGGTGAGCTCAGGGCGGCTGGGTTTGGGTTTAGGTGATTCACAGGAGTTGAAGAAGGACTGGATGAAAGGCTCCAGATGCTGCCCTTTCTGACAGAGAGAGCACAGGACACACTCTGAAGTTTCTCTTACAGATGTATTTGTCACGTAAGAATTTTTATGAACTGTAAAAGTTTTGAGAAATACACAGGAGACAGCTTAAAGTTGGAGTGGCGTGATAGGAAACATTTGTATTGGAAGAAGAATAAAGAGAGAGAAATGGAGCTTTCACAGACCACTCAAACACACACACACACACACACACACACACACACACACAAAAAAAACCCCCACTAGAATTGTATTTCTTACCTCTTTTATCAGCTTGCTGGGAACTGACTTAATGATTTTCCCTGTAAACACAGACACTTTATCTCAGTAATTGTTAATTTTGTGTCAAATTCCACCTCTGAACAAATATGTTTCACTACAACCCAAGGTCAGCCTCCCCAAACATTTTCACCATGTGACATGCTCTCCTGTTCAAATAAAATCCATCACGCTGCGTTTTGCCACACTCACACCGTACCCAGATTCACATCAGGTAACATCTTGTCCAGGAACTGTGACTCCATGCTGTGAGGGGACAGGAAGTCGGCTAGGAGCTGACTGTTGCTGAGCTCTGGGTGCTGCAGAAGTCTCTGCAAAGAAAACATGTACATTTATTTAACGCTGTGTTGCTCTGTAGGTGAAAGTTACTGAGAGAACCTCAAACCAATGTTGTTGTTTTTTTCTTAAATATATTACTCAGGTAGTAGTGCGGACACATTCAGTTATATTTTGTGAAGAAACAGATTTTAGTTTTTCAAGGACCACACCAGTGGTTTTTATTTTTGATAACCTATTATCGCCAAGTATTAGAACACATACTCAGCTCTGAAATCGTTTTTTATGCAGACATTTATTTTCCCCTCAAGATAAACTGTAATAACCATCTGCTCGGTTTTAAAATCTTTGTAATACTTTGGGTTAAAACCAAAATGCTGCAGACCGAATCAGTCCGAGCTGGACTTTCCCTTTTGTGCACATGTTAGCACGCTAGCACACAAAACTAATATGTTAAACATGGCAAAAATGATTGGCTAAACATTTGTACGATCACATTGTAAGCTGATCACATCGTAAATCAATTGTAAGCATGTGTTAGCATGTTGCCATTAGCGTTTCCGTCAAACACACTGTGCCAGACTGCAGCCTCACAGAGCTGCTAGCGTGACAGCAGGCTCTTTGTCTTGTTTTATCATTTGCTCCTTTGTGGTATTGCACTTATGAGTAGAGACCATTTCAAAATCTTTCCCGGTGCTGTCCGTTTCAACCAATGTAAGCTGCTGACAACTTCATAAACTCATGAGCAAAGATTTTAAGAAATAAAATATCTGAAGACAAACAGCCAGCAGATGTGAGAACTTCTGACTTTGGTCTCTCATTTGCATAAATGCTCAAATCTAGGTAGAGTGCCCTTGAATCTATCAAATAACCATGGTGCCTAATCCCACCTGCAGAGTCTGACCTGCGTTTTTAAAAAAGCTGCAGCTGCCCTTGCGTCAGCCTAATGAGACAGAGACAGAGAGATAAATTCTATCTTGGAACAGCGTTTTAACCTGTCGATGGTCCTGACACTCACGGAACCCTTTTGTTCCTCACATTTTCATAATGATCACTTTCAAAAGGTTATTGTCTGAAACGGTGCGTTATGTGTTCCTGGAACAAACGCTCAAGAATCGACACCATTTCAGTTAAATCTTGACGTCTGGTCATTCGAGTGCTTCCTGTTCAGCCACGTGCGTTGAGTGGAAAGACTTGTGTGTGTCTGTTTGTGCATGTGGGCTCTTGGCCTGACAGAAAGTGGAATTAAGAACAGAATAACAGAAGAGAAACCTTCCTTAACTTTCATTGTAACTCAGATGACAGGTAACAGCAACGTGTCCCTCTCATAACAATACTTAGGCTTGGTTGCTTCGTTCTACTTCTTAGATTTTAAAAGACATTAGCAGGTGGTTTGTGACTCATGTGTTAGCTTGCCAAATCTATAAGTCCACTTTCATTGCAGAGACTGCATTCACAGCTTTGCTTTTTATCTCTCCACACAGGAACATTACGTAACCTTGTTAAATCCTGGCTTGTCTATAGACGCATCGATGTGTATTGAGTAAACACGCGTAATGAAATTCACACATGTACCTGAAGGTACTCCTGGAACTCCTCCCGTTTCGATGTCAGGAACTCATAATTCTTGGGACCGATGATTCTCTTCGAAGGCAACTGGGCATCAGGAAATGAGCCTACAGGCAGACAAGATTTCATACAGAATGCTGAAAATTATATTTAAAAGGAACAAGCTTTCTCTAGTTTGACAGGAGAAAACATTGGTGTGCTTTCCAGAACAAATCCTTAAATAATGCAACATGGCCATTAGACTTACTTGGCTTCCATAAATAAAGATCAAGTCGGAGCTAATGTTCTGTGAATCTGGAATCTATGGGACGGTTTTGGTGTGTAATTCCTTCCTTATGACGATGAATGAAAAATAGAACAGTGCAAAAGCCCTCTAATGCAAATGAGAACAACAATATGCAAAAAACCTTACCATGGAACTCAGTGAGCTTTGACTCAAGGACATAAAACTCCAGATATCTTCTGTACACAGACCAGTGCTCAGTCTCATGTCCCACTGCAGATAAACACAAACGGGGAATACACACAATCAGAATCATAAGTTACATTCACTCTGAGTTAGCATCACTGCCACTCAAGCGGTAACTGTTTGACATTTAGCCTCCATATTCCTGTTTTGTAAAGTCAGTAAGCTGCAAACACAATGCTAATATTAACCAACTTACTGTAGCTAATTGTAAATAGTCTGCCGCTGGCCTATAATTTCAGTTGACAATCTCCTCCTGATCTGGTATCTGTATGCTTTCCCAGTGCGTCACCACCCATGAAAACTGTAATTAAGGATATATAAATAAGAAAAAATGTTTTTTTTCTTGATAGCAGGATGACAACATGTGCAGTCAGACATTTCTCCAGCGCTGACACAGCACTGTGGAGATAGTCTTGGATATGTAGGACCCCAAAAAGGAAAAATGAGAGCCCTAATTTTGCTATAGCCCTTTTTTTTAAAGGAGTGGTTTACTGTTTGGCATTAGAAGATAAGATTCATACCACTCTCATGTCTGTAGTTTAACTATGAAGCTGTAGTCAGCAGCCAGTTAACTAAGCATGAGACTAAAACCAGAGCAAACAGCTGGTCTGGTCTGCGCAAAGCAAACCTGATCAACATCTTTGTTTGTTTTATTACATGTAAAAAAGAGAAAAAGGGTGAAAACAAGAAAAAGTTATTTTCAATGATTCCATGTTATGATAAATGCACTAACCAAAACCCACAATAAACACACAACTTGTCATTTTACACCTTCTATTTTTTCCAGATTAAACAAGATGTAACAAGTTTATGAAGGAGTTTAGAGATGCTGGTACTTCGGTTCAAAGGTAAAGGTGCAGCTGTTCTCTCCCATTTGCAGTCTTTGCACTAAGCTAAGCTAACTGGGAGTCTATTAAACCATCCAAAGTAACCAGAAAGTTCACATTTTGTTCACTTATGTTGCCGGACTACTTCAAGTCCAATCTGATCAAAACACACCCACAAAGTCCTGATGAGGCCGATTAGCTCAGTCTAGTGAGAGTTATTTTTTTTTTTAACTTAACTTCTGATTTTAAACTTACACAGTTTTGATGTTTTGGAGACATACTACCTTTAAATGCAAGTTTTCAGGAACTTTAAACATTCCTGTGAACAAGAAGTTACAATAATATTAAACATTACTGGTCAAACTCTTGCCCTGAAATGAAAACTATGTTGCAGAGAAAAGGACACCACATCTCACCCCAACACGTCATGCAGCAAAGCAGAATGACCTCTCTCAGACGACAATAAAGGAGACGGAAGGATGGGTCTGCTAAGCCTCACCTGCCTTCCGGTCATTGCGCTCGACATCGATACAGAACACGGGAATCCTCTCCCTCTTCACATCGTCGTCATAGAAATCAATGTAAGGGATGGTGATGTTCCAGGCAGAGAGGTTTCGGGGAGTGCTGGGGGTGGAGGCAGCCTCCATGGGAGAGTCATCCTCCAGCACCATCATGGCTTCCTCCACCTCGAATGGAAGGAAGTAAGAGAGGTGAAGGTCGAGTAAAGTTTAGAACTCACTCACGTCGATCACTATTGGAGAACTGTCCTTGAATTGTTGGATGCCTTTTGGTCTTTAGTTCAAGTTGAGTAAATTTTGTTCTTAATTACAATTCAAGTTTTTTGTCTCACCTGCATTTAACCTAAATATATCAATAAATGAGTTCTGTATTTTATGAAATAAATAACATAAAGAAGTACATTTAAAAAACATTTAAAAAAAAAATCATTTTTAACATGTTCTTCTGTTAACATTTTTGGAATATGACAGGACAGTTGCTGATGCAGGGATGCACTGCGTAAAGCAAACGTAACTCATCCACTACCTGTAGCCTTGAGCAGTAGGCCTATGTGCTTTTAATCATGGTTAATGCAGAAAATCTACACTCCCACAGGCAGGTGGAAGGGGATGAGTAATTTTACAGCCTCTCTGGAGAAGGCATTGTCATACTTTCTCTGTTTTCTTGCACCAAATTCTTTCTGCTCCCTCACTGTATGTGTTACGAATCCATCTACAGCTGGCTTAGATGTTTGTTTTTTACAGCCAAGTTGTTTTTAATTTTTTTAAGTTAAGTTTTGTTTTTTTCAAGTTCACTTTCACTTTGAAAACCACGGTGTTACACTATACATGACAACACACATACATTGTCCATCAATCAAATTCCTATGAAAGCAAATAAGTTATTTAATAAAATAAAAGGTTTGCTGGGACTCGGTCACAAAGGAGGGAAATGCCAAATGAAGCACAGCATTTTCCACTTTCAAGTAAGTTAAGTACAGGAAGACCATTAAAGAAATATTTCCGTACAGTCAGCTAACAGGTCCTTTTTTACTGCACCAGCTACAGATGACAAGTCATTTAATCAGAAATTTTCATATACATTTACTGAAACTATTTCTCCATATGTAATATTTGTAACATCAACTCCGACAGCTCGGGACTTTCTGTACAGAAAGAAGAAGCCATGAGGTCAAAACTGTAACAACAAACACACTAGTTACAGTTCTCTCAATCGAAGCAGAAGTTTAGTTTTTTTAATAAATCTCACATGTGTTTTTCAATGAGAAACACTTACTTTAAAACTACACACAAGTTACAATCTGGCAGTGGAGGATGCAAACTCATGCTGCGCGGACAAGGTTTGCTAAAACCAGAACCTTCTCAATGTATCTTCTCCTCAGTGTATTTTCCATTTACAGAAATCGCATCACTGCTACAAAATAATTTTAACACTGGACTGATCCTACTGATAAAACTTATACTGAGCAAAGAATAACTGGATAATACTATTTATTTGTTTTAAAATAACATTTTCTGCACAATATCTAATAAAATTTAGGGAAGCTGTGGGGAAATTATTGTTTAACTTTTCCCTACGAGCAGCACAATCACTGTCAGGAATCATATGAATGACTCAAGACAGACAGCGATCAAGACTAAAACCTGTGGTATCATCCCAACTGAAATTTCTGGAGTTCGGATCGGTAAATGGAAGGTATATCTGGTGAAGAGTGTGGTTTCCCTTGCTTTACCTACAAACGCCCTCTAGTGGTTACTACAGTGCTTTGGTTTAAATTTTACTAATTTCAAATTGGGCAGGAAAAAATCAGAACAGGACGAAAAAAAAATAATTTTCTTTTACTTATTTTGAAATTTTGCATTAAAGACCACATGCAGCACAAATTTAGAGACTTCTGCAGGAATGAGGAATAAAAACAGGATGATTTGATTTGTCTCTAAATATAGTCTCTACAGGAAACTATCGTCACCATCTAAAAATGAGGATTTGGAGGGTTTTTCCAGGATTTTCAGGTCAGCCTCACCATATCGTCTTCTCCCTCCACCAGCCCATGGGATGGCAGCATGGCTCCCTCCATGGTTGTGCTCTTGAATACTCCTTTGATCTTACTGCCAATTCGGCTGATCCCAAAGGACTCGCCCCTCTTTGACGTGTTCCTGCGGGCCAGACGGGGAGTTTATTAGACAAAGCGTGACGGAGGAGATGCGCATGGCTTCGGCAAAGCGCATGCAGCTTGAGAGAAGTGACAGGGAAGGAGCCGCAGAGGAGAGGAGGGGGAGCGAGGAGCAATGTACTGAGCGTCGGTATCATGGCCGCACAATGTGGAGAAAAAGCAAAGGTAGCCAAACCCAAAGCCATAATGTTGCATCACAGCCATCTCACAATGAAATGCCTGGGTTCTTGTTTCAGAACAAAAGCAAACACAGCACACAGCAGTGATTTCATGAACAGAAGTCCAGTCTGAAGGGGGATCATAAATTTTGACGACCGCAAAAAATGTTGGACCACTCAACCAGAACAGGCACACAACATCATAGGTGATCTGTAGGAGTGCCTGTTTGATCAAGTGACATAAAAATCACCATGTGGCGATATACCCAATACACAAGAAACTGAACATTGAAAAGTCACTGCATCGTCAAAATAAAAGTCTCCAGCCTAAACACAACAAAGTCGGAGGGTGGACACACGACAAATAAAAACAGGATCCCATGCATCTGTCCCACCATGCAGGCGTCTGGTGGGGACTGGGGTCACGTTGGGTGGGGGGGAAGTGGATAGCATGACATCACACTGAGTGACCTGAGACACACGGATGGACCCTGACTTACTTGGGTGATGAGTGGCGGTGGGATAGCGAGCCGTATGGGAAGGTTGTGAACGTGGACTGGGCATGGAGGGAGTTAAAAGATGCAGGTGAAGAGCTGCCAGAGGCGGTGAACAGTGAGGACGGGGACTCGGGGCTCCAGTCCCAGGAACTATAAGCAGAACAGGGCCACGTCCCCACGGGCAAGAGGAGGGAGAGGACCATGGATCATACCAGGGCAGGCAGTATGGTGGTTACAGAGTCAGAGTGGACATACAGTCATAGACACGGCACGGTGATGGCATCACATAGATGGAGTAAAGGGTGGACAGACGGGCAGAGTGGAGGGGGGGGTTACTGAATTGCATACATGGAGGGAGCTGAGGCTCGTAATGGGGCAGTGTTTACAAAATGGAGTGCCAGTAAGAGCTATCATCTGATTACTACTATCAACACCGAGGCAAAATTAAAGCTGCTTTTGAAACTGCCTTCCTGTTTTCTTTACAAAATTAAGAAACTAAAGCATAAAACCAACCGACCTCCTTCCTGAAGTTGCCCTAATGTTGAATCCAATTCTGTAATATTTGAAAGCGAGCAAACAAGTTTGAAAAAAATTTACAAGAAAATCATTACAAATAAATCCTACATTTTCCAGAAGATGCAATATTGCACATGTTCAGCTGTAAGACTCTTGGTTAGCTTCATTAACATGATTAGTGACAATAAGCTGATTAGGTCATTTTTCTTAATTTTCTCTCATTTGCATTTGCGTCACAGGCACCAAATACAACACAAATTAGACTAGTAATAAAAAGATACATCATTAACACATTATCTACTAGTGCTCAGCGAACTGAAGTCCTGATTGCAGGGAAGCCAGAGCACAAAGAGAATTTGTTAAAAAGGCAGCACATGTTCCTGTGTCGACCAGTCGGGAAAGAATGACATGTTGTTTGTATCTTGCGTGCAGCAGCACTGCTCAGCCAGCCTATGGTTTCATCAGCACACTGATGCCTTATACTCACCGAATGTCATCCAAACTGAGGCTATTTCTGGAACAATATGCACAAGGAGTTAGTGGCAGGGCCTCGTGGCCACATACACACCACACCCCGTGACAGAAACATGACAGCGTCACTTCTAACTCAAATTTCTTTAGAATGGAATGTTAAAAAATAAAAAATAAAAAACATATTTATTTTTAATTGCCAATTTACAGATTACTTTAAACTGTATTATGACAAAACTCAAAGTGAATTCATATTTCTATCTGATGCAGCTGGCACATATTATATTCTGCCTTCATACTGAAGTAGCTGCTAAGATACTGACAGTTGTGAACATAAGAAAAGATTTTTTTAAAAATCTTAGTGAAATTCATAAATATTAAAAGAACTTAGATTTCCAAAAAACTACTTCTGAGGCATTTTGTGTTCACTATAGCTAGTCACCTGTTCCTTCTTGTTAAATACTAACAGATGAACAATACAGCATTGAACAGGTTGGGTCAAACATCTATTATCAAACACAGATATTGGTAAATATGTTGGTGAAACCTACCTGCTCATCCTGGAATTCCTGGCGGGGGACTCGGCCCCTCTCAGAAGCTGGCGGAAGTACTGAAGAATGACAATGAGAGGCAATCATAGTTTATAAATTTAAAGTCAATCAAACGGCAAATAAAGATTCTGAGTCAGTATATGAGCAACACTTAAACATGCTACTGTATGAGTCGAGTGAGCTCATAATGCCTTGATAATAATCATGACTGCACTGTTTGTTTTGGAGGAGGAACAGGGGTGGAAACAAAATATCAAATAATGTCATTATTTTCCAGACACATAGTTCATGCAGGGCAGGGGCCTGCTGTGGACAATGGCCTTGCGCTGGTCCACCCAGCTGTATTCAATGAAACAGCCTCTGAGGGGTGAAATTCGGCTTGGCAGCTTGGCATAACGCCAGCGTCGGCTCATTGGCCAGTTGCGCGTCTGGTTCTGATGACACGGACGATAGCGGTTGGTGGCTGGGAGATCGGAAGATGGATACCGCAAGTGAGTCAATAAATTCCAACCCGAGTCTTATTCCGGCATTTGACAAATATATTTTTAATGCATCTGACACAAAAAAAAATTAACTTTAGTTACACATTCAGTTTGCTAAAACAGCTGTGTTTTAAAAAGGACTGTGTTTAGAGATTAGGAGCATGATGAACACACAAAATACTGATTAAAAGAAGCGATTCTTGAATTGGGTCGGGTCTCAGGCGTGATATGTCAAGCTGAGAAACCGGGAGTTGCGGGATCTGTCTTAGTGGAAAAGCTTACCTCATCGCTGTGACAAAACATGGGGGTAAAAACATTCTCCAGGAGGGACAGCACGTGCTCATAGGCTTCAAACAAACACTTCATGGTCTGCAGTTTCACCACCTCCGGATACGGGCCCTCTGCAACTGGGATGTCAAACAAAAACCACAGATGTGTTCATAGCACGTGCTTATTAACGTGGCTCCGGTAGGTAATTTGATCATTCTAGAAGATCCCTGTCACATACTGTTGCGTATTTCCTCCACAATAAAGGGGTCGAAGCGGATCTTGTCAACGCTCTCATCCAAACAGTAGGTCTCGTAGATCTTCTTCACCTCCTCATGAAGCATCATCTTCTCTGTGTCGGACAGCTCTGGGCACAATATCCTATCATTGAATTCCTCTGAGGAGATGAAAGAGTCAGACATGTGTGACCTTTAAGAATGCATTCCTGTGGTATCAATCATTGTCAAGATTATGGACAGTCTTAGGTGTGTTTTGCTGATGATTTCAGACTGTGTGTGGCTAAGAGGTGAGAGAAATATAGAATCAAAGACTGATATTAGCCACTCATAGCCACTACAAATTAAAATCAGTTCAACCAAAAAAGGAGAAATAGGTTACTTACTTTAGCTAAGTTGTGTATTTTATTTTGAAAAGAATCTGGAATTTGCCGTTTAAAACCTGGATTTTGTGCAACTGAAAGCATCCTAAGTAGTTTAAAAACATCTGAAAGGTTGAGAACATTCTTACCGACTGCCAGGCAGAACTGAAGAACGTGGACGGCCCCCTCTTGCTTCAGGAAGTTCATGAAACGAAAGAGAAGGTCCTGCTGTTCTCTGATTTCCTTTAATTCCAGCTTCAGAACCTGGTGAGAGAGAGAGAGAGCATGTAGAGAGAGACTGAACAGAAATCACGGTTAACAAAGGTCATGCTCTTAAAAAACAGTCCTCAATGACAGGGCTAAAACACACTGAGTCTATCATGATAACACACAGTATCTAAGTGGCTTACGGGGAAGGAAGCACTTTGTTTAAATCAAACAAGTTTGAAGTTTTAAAATAGTATAAATCAGTGTATTATTACAATAAAAAGGATTAGAGGAATCACTTACAGAGGACTTTTTATTGCGAGTATCAGCATACTTTTGCAGGAAAGGAACCAATGTTGAAGTGGGCTCTGTAGCTTCTTCAGGCTGGAGAGAGAGAAAGAGATGGAATACATTTATCTTTTTTTAAACTCATAAATTACATACATGGTGCAGCAATAATGCAATACATAAACAGAACTGCTTGTAAACTTACAGGGGAGTTGTCGATGAATATCAAAAGTAAATGATTCACTGTGTCCTAGAATTAAAAAAGGCAGTTAATTCACAAAACTCACATAGAACTCCTTACGTTCTTTTAATGTCATAAAAAAGGCATCTTTGTCCTTCAGCTTTGATTTTAATAGAATTCAAATACAGTCTCGAACCGTATCAGAAAAATGCTTCAAGTGGCAAAAGTTTTGGATTAGGAAAATTGGCCCTTAATGCGTCTACACTCACAGGATCGGCCAAGTAGTCCATTGAAGGAAGGAAGACAGAACCAGCCAAGACTTCTCTTATCAGGAGAGTAAGAGATCTGAGAGGAGCAAAGAGATAAGGCAGCAGGAAAAAAAGAAAATAAGAGAGTAGAGCGTAATCCTTATCTACTTCTGCATAGTGTCAGTGCGGTCAGAAGCTCCTTCAGGGACAGTGATGCTGAGAGTTTTGTGTCTAATTTTGCCAAATACATGGAGGCACTGCAGTGTCTTTCATTAAACAGAACTGGGTTACCTGCAGTCCATGGCTTTGGGTGGCAGGATGTAGGGGAAGAGCATCTCTGTCAGCTTCCTGAGGTAGAGGAGCTCATCTCTGCGACTGCGAAGGGCTACATGGAGGTCAGGGCCGTATTCCTCCAGGGCAGCTTGTTGAAGATGCTCTGTGTGCTTAACTACGAGACAACAGAGGGGTTTGTTGCTTCGTTTTTTGTGGTGAACACAAAAGAAGAGACTAAAAAATGGGTGATGCGTTTGAGCAATACCTTTCTGTCTTGCTTTGCTAATTATTTCAATGTGCTTCATGGAAACCCTTAGAAGCTTTTGCGTGATGAGGGATGCCACATCCACCTGAGCGAGAAAAAGAACAAGAAAAATAAGTAATGTTCAGTCAGTCAGCATCCAAATTTCAGTCAGAAAACTCAGGTTTGTAATGGTTTGAAATGTTTTTTGCAGCAGCAGAACATAGTTTGTGTTTGGCGTCCAGGCTCCAACCTCATCACTTCCTGCAGATAAGTTTACATAGATGTAGAGAAGTGATGAGCAAAACATACTGAACACCCAGTCAGAGCCTGCAGGGGGATGCTGGGGTGGAGATGGGGCTGAAAGAGCACGCCATGGTACTGATGCGGGGCAGCGGTAGCAATGACTGGCAGAGGGGAGTTGGCTTTCCTTGCAGTTTAAATAGACTGCCAAATTAAGAGTGCACGAATAACAGATATGGAGAGTGTAGCATGTCATGTGTCACATGTGTACAGCAGCGCAGCTCACAGGCGTCTCTCCATATTTGAACTCCTCACAGTCAAATCTAACCTTCTGGGTTCGGCGGACCAGCACAGCTGCAAAGAAGCGCAGGGTCACTCTCAGTTCATCCACAAATGCCTCATCATCCGTGATGTCTCTGACAAGAAATAAGGAGCGGCCAAATCAGACATGACCTACAACACACTGTAACTAACTCATTTTAAATTACAATAGCTAAACAATACAGAAAAATGGTTTACCTATACCAAGGATACACAAAATTTTCCAGAACCAGCTCCAGAATCTTGAGAAAAAAATGGAAATGGAAATGGACTATGAGACAATTTGGTCAATGAATCTCATAGTAACTTTAAAAGACGATGTTTAATCCATGCATGTATTACCTCTGAAAGGGAAGCGTCCACTTTGGAGGGAACTTTCAAGTCAAGCCACGGCTGATAGTTTTCCAGTAATAAAGTTGGTCTGTCAACAAATTGGGGAAAAAAAACAAAAACAAACAAAAAAAATTAACAATATCATATATGAAAGAAAACAAGAGCGCACTCTCACCACTGGAGGGCAGTATAACACCTTTGCTAACTTGATGAAGAGCAACAGCCTTGAGCACATTCAACACGTTAACAAACCAAATTCAATAACACAGAATTACATAGAGTCTCTCTTAAATTAATCTGTGCAACCCCTCTCCAATTTCACTTACACAATTAAACCCAATATATGCAGTAGTGTAGCAGTACACTAAGTCACAGGCAATATACACATCTGTATATAGTATCGTGATAGTATCATCCCTTATTGTGAGGAGCTTTTCTTGTCAGCTTAACTACCACTGACATATATTTTGAAGCAACAACACAACCTCTTCCTACCAGTGCACCACAACATAACCAGTTCATCTCACCTGTGCCTTTTGCACTTGATTTTTCCACAAACAGCACAGCTGTGGCCCAGTGGAAACAACTCCTGCTGGTATGACTGTAAGACAAAGTTAACATGCGCTGGATTTATGTCTTTTATGGGGATCCTACCCATCGTTCATTGCAGCTACAAGTCTTAATCATTTAGGAATACTGTGTCCAACCAATAAATTACCCAATAACAACAACCAAAATGATTTATTTATCTGTCTTGTCGGTCACAGAGTTGGGAAACACCATATATTAGTTTAATATTAAATGTTAATGTTACTAACATCAGCTTAGATTTTCTTTCTTTAGGCACAGAGTCACAAATATTGTGAAATTTGCACAGAGTAGCATCAGATAACTCCTTTCTCAGCAATCCCTTATTTCTAAGCTACCTTAGTTTTTGGTTTAATGGAGACAAAGATGTTGGGAAGCAGAGACTCGGGTCCCAGAGAGCAATAGAAAGTGACGACCCCAGCCAGGAAGGACCAAAACACCATTATAATGTGTATATATCTGCAAAAACAGAGAAAACATACACCTCTTGAGTGAAACATTTGGAAGTAAGTATGTGGAATGAAAGTGCCAGGGATGTCATGTATACAGTAGCCTAACTGAGCACTGATGGGGTAATAGCTTGTGTGCACTTGCCTGTTTAAAAGCACAGTGGACAGCAGCAGGACCAGCAGCAGAAAGCAAAAGACTGGATACTGTCGTGCCAGCTCTCTAAACCGGTCAAGCTTCATCCTGCGTCTTATTTTCTGCATACAAGCCCTGATGCATCCCATCTTCGCTGCCTCACGTGAAGCCTATGACATATTACTGTAAAATAAAGAGGACATCACAGCTCGACGCTCTAAAAATAAGTAAGTGCGTGTGGCAACGGCACAAAACCGCAAATGTTGAAACGTAATGCAGCTTCTGCTTTAACGCTAACGCTACATATCAAGCAGGCTGCTTGTTGGTTTTGCATTTATCTGCTCCAGCACTTACTGTAAGTGTACGGTGGACGTTACGGGCCATTTTTGACTGTAGTCCAGCAGCGACACCATCATGAATTTGCAGAATAGATACGCAGGCTATCCTTGTTTGTAGGATCAGCGTAGGAGAGGCGCCCCACACAGCTGTGCCCAGCGGCAGGATTAGAGGTAATTAATTACACAGCATCATCGCTACATAGCCTGTCCCGAAACTGATACTGTGTGGCTAATGGCTGCGGCGCTCGAGCTGTCATTTCTGTCCATGGAGGGGTGCAGCCAACGGTAACTCACTGCCTGGCTGTCAGCGCCGGAGACGCGTGATGTCACCTCCGCTGTGCCCACAGCAGCAGCAGCAGCAGCTACTGGCTCCTGTAGTTTACAGCAAACAAACAGCCAAATAAGCTACTTCCTCAAAAAATTAATAATTAAACGAAGTGCCCTGGTTTAGGTTGACGTCGAGGTGGGAGTGGCGTTCCTCCACCATTTCGGTTATATTAATTAACTTAAATGACGGCCACGAAGTGCATTTGCTCTAATGGCAGTTCGTGTTGAATGACTTACCCCAGTTCAGGAGAGGAAATTACACAAAATGGATTACATTATTCATTTCTGGTTAGCTAGCATAGAAAGAGCCTTGGAGTTAGCATAATAACCGCCAAATGATTAGTTCCGCTCTAGAAGACACATCAGTGCTGTTGCCATGGTTACCCGCAGATTTCGAACTGTGACTAACTGTTGAGCGGGATTGTGTTAGGACTGTCCAGACAGCAGCCTGCTGCTGAGAACATCATTTCCAAGCTTGTGCTCCCACTTGGCCATTTCTAGCAACGCAGTGTAAACAAATCAGCTGTAATGAGGACAAACAAAACATCCAAATAAATCAGTCAACACCAGAAACTGACCAACTGGAAGTCCAGAGTGAGGTGAGAGAGGACAAAGTGCTTAAAAGCCAAAGTTGCCGTCCACTCAGTGGATGTATTATTAATACGTTGTCTCAGTTTGAAATGAGGATTCAACAACGAGAGAGGTAAGCATTAGGGCTGAGTGCTGCAGATCAATGAGGGAGAGCCAGAAGCGTCACTGTGTGAGTGTCGGGGAAAGTTTTTTCAGTTCAGGCGAGTTCATCATGTTCATTAAACTGAGTCTCTGTGAATCATACCAGTGCTATGAATCCTATAGTGATAAAGGCTACTAACAGGTATTATCCCTTAAATAACACTTATGTGCAAATAAAAGATATGTAATTCGTAAAACTCGACTGAGTTGCGTCCCTTTCTATTTTAAATACGTTCAGTGAGATTATTCCTAATTAGGCCTTTACACATTATTTTGTGATTAGTAGTTGTTATTTGGATTGTATTTGCCTTTTTTGTCCAATTGTTCTCATGTATTGTGCGTTATGACAAAAATTCTACAATTAACTGTTGTGTTTTTATACAGTCAACAATTACAACATGTGTGTTTCTTTGCAAGTGCACTGGCATATAACAAGCACGGAAATTAACTTTGCAGGAGTTCATGCCTGGTCATGCAAACATGGTGATTATGTCTTCCACACCCAAACAACACTGATAAGAGGGAAGTATTATTATTATTATTATTATTATTATTGTTGTTGTTGTTGTTGTTGTTGTTGTTGTTGTTGTTGTTTTACTGCACTGAAATTTGTCTCTGTCCATGTGCCTTAAATTTCAGTCAGGGCTCCAATCAGGCCCAGAGGTGCACCAGATCATAGGATGCTGACCTAAATAAATAAAATTCAATGTTACCTTGTAACTTCCATCAGTGTCTACCATGATCTTACTTTAGTATGACTAATATAACTACACAATAATGAAACTATATGGCTGACAACAAAATATATCAAGTGAAGGTAAAGAATTGTAATGATTTTTTTTACTATATTGAAAGTTCATCTTCCCGCAGTACAAAACATTTAAAAGCACACAGACCACTACTTGAAGTCTGTTACTTCTGTAAATACTTAAAACTTAATTTTACACGTCTTTTAGAAAAAGGTGTCTGTCTTAGAGCACTATTATCCATCATGGCTCACTTACTAATATTAATTATAGCTTACCTCCACGTTTTTTTCCTGTTTTTGACAACTGTCTCCTCTGAAGCCTATGACGTCCTGTCAATATAGAATTTTAGTTAAAATTGGATGTCATACATTTTCCCTTAACTGTTTTCCTGTGATGTTTGGTAGCCCTTCCATTTCTAAAGAAAATAAATTTCTTGCAGCTTGTTCTTCAGAGTGCATCATTTTTAAGCAATGAGATGAACACTGTTTAAATCTGACAAGTTTCAGACACATAAAATACAAAAGGATTAGATTAAGAGACAAACGTGCTGCCAAACTTAAACACCACCAGCAAAGTTGGATCTCATGAAGATTTTATCCAAAGAGTGGGACACAGATAGAAATCAAAAACTTTATTACAAAAATAAGTTACACTCACCTCCATTTTACAGTATAAAACAATTTATTTGCAGGAATGCAAAAAACGTTGTTGGCCACCAACAATAGTTTAAAACTGCTAACATCTTTTTTTCAAAAGGTGGTTGTTTGATTTTATTGAGGGAGTTAACTGTATAGAAAACTGGGATTGAAGAGCAGTTTCCTTTTTGCTATACCCGGAAATAGAAATCATTCACTGCAGTATCCCTTCTACCACTATGTGACTATGATCCCTCACCAAATCATGGCAGCTAACATTAGGCACACATGCTCACTGGCTGGGCAATATGGCAATTCAGTCACTGATCAAGATTTAACTCAAAATGATCTTCTACACAGTTGCTGTCTTTGGGAGCTGGAAAGGGATCATTAGAGATTAACATGATTTTATATGATGAAGGATTGGATTACGTCATTCTACATTATTCTGATGTTGGAAAATGTACTGAATTCATATAAAAACGGACCCACTGGAATAATACAGTGGCACAAAAGGGACACTGCAGGGCTTTATTTATGTTTTTCATTTTTTTAATCAAAGGCAGTTGGATGCCTGTGAAGTTGAAGCCTTTACAAAAGTAACATTTTATCCGAAAAACTATACAACCAGTAACTACATACTCTGAAGAAGCAAGGCGGCTAATTCAGTTCAAAATAGGATAAAAGCAGGGCTTGTTCAGACTCATCATATGAGATTGTTTTGCATGCCCAGTTTGACTGTTTGCAGTGTCAGAGCTGCAGCTGAAATGACTATATTACATTAAGTACATCGTTTTTGCGCTGCAGCTCTTGTGCATATTTTGTATGAAAACAAGCCCTGCTTTCATCAATATAGTTTCCCTATTTACAGTACAGGCCGGGTAGTTTAGTCCTCTGTACTGAGGTAGTCAACCAACCCTTTAAAAGAAAAGTTCTGAAAAGAACCACTTTCCTGGAATGCCTGACTTATCCATGCCAGGTGGGTACACCCTAAAAACCTGCAAATGTTCTGTCAAACATCCAGATCAAACAATTAAGATTAACATGGATATTCCGACGATAAAAATTGCGATTAGCACAAAAATATACAATAGCATCAAGCTCCTTTGAGCCACTTCAAACCTAAGAACTTAAAAAGTGCAAATTCTTCAATAATTATTTAAAAATGGCATGTTCAGGGACAGGGAAGGGGGAGATTGTAAGGGCAATATGTGGAGCCCTGCATTTCAGGGCTGGGTACAAGGGCGCGGGACAAAGAGGCTATAGCAAGAATTCAGAATCCTCTGGTCATCTTTTTTTTTTTTTTCTTAAGGTGGCAGTTTCAGAAACAAATAAAAATTAAAAAAAACATGGGGGAAGGGGAGATGCTTCGTCTGTAAGGCTGGAATATCATTGGACCTTTTTGTCGTGCTCTTTTTTTCTTTAACGTCCATTGCAGCTTACGGTGTAACCCCACACATCAAGTCAGTATCCACTGTGACAGGTCAGGACCGCCCTCTGCCCCGTTTCCCTGCTGGACCAACGTCAAGAAAAGATAAAATTAGCACAGAGTTTAGCTGAAAAACTCCAGACACACATGTTGCACACATTTCCCATCAATTGGCAGTAAAACTGATTAATGAAAATCTACAAAATCTAGACTGAAGACTGTTTTGCCACCAGAATAGGACTCAAACTGGCCTCCTAAAAAAAACATAGCATGTTCGGAGTGACCTTTGTCTGCTGGCAAACAAGCTGAACACTCTGAAAGATGACACCCATCAGGGGTTAGTTTTAAGGCCAATAAGCAGGTGGAAGTGTAGCCTTACAATTATTACAAACACCACTTTAAAACAAAATCCTCAACTTTCAATTCTCCTAAGTACAGCTACTTTCATTTGCCTATCGACAATATCTCTTTAAATTAATCTCATTCATCAGAGCTGTGTGCTCTGACAACTGGCTAACAATATATGTCAAGACCAAGCCCAGTAGTCTTATTCCCGTGATATTCTAGGTATCTAAAATATCACAGACTTAAAATAAACTGAGCCTTATAGCAAGTCATTTTTCACTAGTGGACAGTAATGCCGTGAAACAGAAAAATCAAGCTTTATTAGTCACCACAGTCTGACTAATTTAATTTAACCCACTTTAAAACTAGAAGCATGGCACCAAAAGTTTTGATTTACCTCTGCTTGTTCCAGGGCCTCCTCGCTGGGAGAAGCCTAATCGGCCCCTTGGTGTGATGGCGCCGCGTCCCCTGGTCTGACTGGCACCGCCGCGGACTCCTCCCCTCCCTCCTCGTCCTCTCCCAGACCCCTGGAAGTCATCGTAGCCGTAGTACGGGTCATCGTAGCCACCCCGGTAGTTGTGGTAGTCGTATCCGTAGTAATCATAATAGTCTTCATAGCCATAATAGTCAGGGGGGTAAGAATAACCGCCTCGCCCGCCTCGCCCTCGACCTCTCGTCGGTGGTGGCATGTGGGGAGGACCGTAATAATAGTATTCATCATACCTGAGAGATAAACAAACACTTAGCATAAACATGACACCATTCATTACACTAAATTTTAAATTTAATCGCAGCCTTGCTAAGAGGTCATGGGTTTAATGTTGCATTGTTCTCCCTTACATTTGTGTTTTAGCGGCTTGTCTCTGGGCTTTGCGCTCTTTCCTCTTCTGGTCTGGGGGCTTGGCGAAGACAATTTCAATGTGCTCTCCCTCAAGGTCTTTACCATTTAGATCAGCCAGAGCCTGAAAAATGTTCAGGGTGACAAAATTATGTTTTAACTGCAATTACAACAACCTTATGTTTCATTTTAGGTAAATATATTTCATGTCTGTGCAGTGACAAAGAATTGTCATCAATACCTTCACAGCACCATCTCTTTCCTCAAAGTGGATGAAGGCATAGTCTTTCAATTTCTTCACCCGCTCCAGCTTGCCAAACTGACTGAAGGCCTTTTCAAGTATCTCCTCTGTGACACTGCTAGCTAAGTTCCTCACAAACAGCACCTTGACCTGGTAATGAAACAAAAAGTTCAGTTTTTGAAGAAAACAGAGCTAATGCCAAAGACAATCACAAAAACAAAAATAACTAAAAGGGTGCTACTTATGACTGCTGGCCCTGCACCTCACCTTGGCCATGACCTCTGGGTCTGGGTCCTCGATGGGATCCGCCCACTCCACGGTGACCACATTGCCCCACACCTTCACCTTCCCACTCATCAGCCGGCGGCGGGCCTGAGCTGCTGTCTTGTGGTCTTCATACTCCAGAAAGCAAAAGCCCCGATTTTTCTTCTTATCATCTGGCTGGTGGTACAATATGACATCATTTAGGCCCTCTGTAGAGACAAACCAGAGAGGTGGAGAAAAGGGAACAGGTGGTTAACTGGATTTATTTAACAGAAATCACTGCTCATGACCAACCGACAAACTAGTGACAACAAATCTGCCTTTACAGTAAGCCACACATAAAATGTCCTAAAGCAAAATTAGAAATTCTACCCTTTAAAAAGATAACGAGTGAAAAAATGTCTGATAAAAACCAAATTTAAACTAAATTTATTACATTTAGTGTCCAGTCAGATCTTAGCGGTAAACCATCATAGTAACATGAGTCACTCCAGCATAGTAATGAGGTCATCATTTGGACACAAACAGGAAATGCTAATCAAAAACCTTACATGCAGAGCAGGAACTAATCAAAATTAGACTAAAAGAAAACTTTTCATTTAGAAATGAAGCCATTTAACAAATGTCCGAATATTACACAGAATGAGAAATTAAAGAATGGTGCTGACTCACCTGTGACTTTTGCAAATTCTTCAACAATCTGCTCTTTTGTTTTACTCTTGGGGATGGAGCCAACAAACAGTCTATTATTGGCCACGGAGATGCACACACCGATGTGTTTCCCCGGTCGAATTTCATTGTTGTTGCACTGCGAAAAGATGGAAAAGGAGACTAAGTGGAAAAAAAGAGGCAGCAGAATCAACATAATGGAGCCTATACCTGTTAAGGTTACAATTTACATCTTAGCCTCGATGAGCAGACATGTTTCCAATGCCCTATGTTTCATATATCCTAAGAAGCTTTTATGCTACTTACTGTGCTAAATTCTACTATCTGCATTTGACTAACCATTCCATCAGACCCTCCCTCTTACTGATCATACTGGCAGCAGAGTAGGCATACCAATTTGACAGCCTGCTGTGCAGCTTCTTTAGTGCAGAAAGTGACAAAGGCGTAGCCTCTGTTCAGGCCACTGAGAGGATCCATCATCAGGCGCAAGTCCCAGATGGGGCCAGCTTTCTCAAACAGCGGCACCAGCTCATCCTCGAAAAGGTCTCTGGGGATTTTGCCTACAAATATCTGCCAAGTTGAGAAAAAAGGGAAACATGAGAGTAACTTTCATTTAAGGTTGAAGCAAGGCATAGATGGCATTTTGGCAAAAGTATCCAGTCAGCTCTTAGCGGTAAACTATCAGTGTAACCTTGGTTACTACAGATGATAATAAAAGTTTCATCATTCGGACACTGTATGAAACCTAAATACACTCAGCCAAAAGGTGGCATAACTAACATGTGACAAGTTTCGTACCTCTGTACCGATGGTTGGCTGTGCCCCTGAGTGGGCAGACTCTGGTGGGGGACCTCCATACTTCCTCTGGCCTGTTGTCACATCAAGTGTGTAGCCAGTCCTCTCCAGCAAAGCCTGATCATCAGAAAACATGAAGTATACTGTTAACAGCTGTAAATGAAATGGGAGTCTTTTAAATATGCTTCACAGTGATCATGTGGGAAAGTGCATTACAAGCATCTAAGAAAAGGTCCACAATTTCATGGCTGAATGTGTCTTAGCTTCCAAACAACATTGGGGTTACAGATTTTATTTTTACATTCTGCACTACCTCAGTATTCACACGTTACTCAGCATTACACGCAGCTCAGTTTCTTAACACAGGATCAGTTCTCACTTTGATTTTGGCTTCATCTGGTCCTTTATTGGTGTCTGACACTTTGGTCCCTTGTTTCTCTCTCTGTCTGTACGTCTTCATCACGCCACAAAGAAAGGCACTTTTGTTCTGAAAGAGAAAGAAAAATTCTTCGTACTATTGAACAGTAATTAAAAACATATCAAAGTCATTAGAACAACCTCTGACTCCAGGTTCTACAATAAATAAGCTGTTGCACAAGACAGTGAGAGCCCATCTGGTAGATAAGATCAATGGTGGCTAACAGCTGTTGTGCAACACAACTCAACTACAGCATGCCATTACACATTAACAGTGGACAGAAGACATTCATCCATTTTGCATAAACGCATCAAAAATGAAAGGTCCAACACAACAATACACCAACAGTGCCACATGCATACCTGAACATGTGAGAGGTCACTGTCCTTAAATTGCAAAAGGACTTGCAGAGCACCTTCCTCGTTGAATTCTTTCAGAGCCTCGATCGCTCGATCATCTAAGTCACTGTGTGACACCAAACCTGGAGGAGAAGGGGGACAACGGAGAGAGAAATTATGAGCTGCTCGCAAAACTAAGAAAGTCTAAATTACAACTGAAAGGATCAAAGAATAATTTACATGCGAGTCAATCTGCAGAGCAGATCTTTTAACTCTGAAATGGATAAATAATTATAACTGCAATTAAGAGTGAGGGTTGGGAGCCGCCTGATCTAATGGAGCTGTATTCAGTCAGAGTGTACTTTATTCTCCAACAAGCACGTTTTTGCAGAACTAATCACAACAGATGTGACAGTGCAACTCGATATGCCAGTGCCCCTCTATACTGTGGCTGGCAGTTTCTAATGAGTTGGTCTGCATTCTGCTCTATGTAGGGGCCATCACCTGTCCCAGGCAGCCATACACCAAACAGCTGCTGCTATTGTTTCTGCCTCAGTCCCATCTGGCTGAAAAGGCCAGACTGGTACTTTTCTAGATGTGACCGACCAAACGAGTCCTAAGATGACCCCCAAACTTTGTCAGTGCTCCCCACGTCTTACAAAATGTAAAGATCTGACCAATGAAACACAGTAAGGCTGTAGCTGACATCACACTTTCACCTACTCATACCTCTGCAATGTTTATGGGATGCAGAAACTTTCAAGAAATGAATGGAGAGACTGGACAGGCTCACCCATACTCCCAGGGGGAGAACTATTCATTCGCCCTGACACCAGTGATCATGCAACCATGTTGGGAATGCAAATGCTGCAATTTTTCTTTTACACATTTTCACACTGGTAATGTGTAATTTAGCATTTTGTAGCACTGCAGTACCCATTTTGGTAGGAAACCACAAAAAGTTGCTTCAGGATCCCAATTCCCCCATTCAAAAAGGCGATAAAAATGACAAACATGCAAGAAATTGATAAACAGAAAAAAATTTGCATATTTGAATATGCAAGTATATTCACTGTGCCTTACCTGCTATGTAAATTTCATCTAGTTTTTCAGCAACTTTCTGTGGTAAACCAGCCTCTAATAAAGTCTGGAAGTGCTCAGAATGGGTAACTGCAGCAGAGGTGTCCATTGGTTCTTCTGGACCATTTCCATTAATATGTTCTGTGGCCATGTCTCCAGAAATCTGTGCAAATGCAATGAGCCAAATTAATCCTGGGTCAAGGGCAAGACTTTGGATGTGTTCAGTAGAGTGCATAGTCTCAGACTTGTCAAGATTATCATTAAAAAAAAAAAAAGAAGCAAAAAATTGATTAACTATTTAGGATCTTGAATATGG
>JAQLOL010000007.1:13335378-13352465 GCA_029783665.1 Naso thynnoides | reverse complement strand
CAGTGGCAATACAACACGGGGTAAGGATTTGGGAAAGGATTACCTGCAATCCTCATTACAGACAGGGTGAATCAGGGCCTAATGTTTGAATCCTGGCTGAAATAATACAATTTTAGCAGGTAACTGGCTCCATCAAGCCCCACAGGTATAGAGTGTTAACAGCTGGATGATGATGGCTGCAAGACTTGGAGAATAACTTGTGCAGATGTGGAGGAATAGAGATGCAGAGGGATTTCCTTGCACATTTTCTCAACTGCTGCTACTGCCTCAGACAGAATCCTTTGTGTGTTGATGGTTGTTTCACAAAGATATGCGATTTGAAAAGATGTTTTAATAGGCTCAGAAAATTTTGCATTCATCTTCTCAGGTAATACGAGCTCCAAAAAGCAATCTAGCTCTTGATATACATAGGCTATTATAATAAAAATGTTCTGAATTTGAGAAGTAATAAGGTCTTTATTGACATCAAATTCTTCCTCTTTAACCCAGGCCAAAAGTATTCCATCTCAAACTAATAGTGATGTTTTTTGTTTATTTTATTAATATGGGCTACCCGTCATATATTTACATGCTTATAAAACCATTAATAAAGTGATACACAGTAATTGCAGTATGTAAGTCTAAACAACTGCAGATCCACAATTTTGTGGCTCCACTGAGAACTCTTAAATAACAGCCATTATTGTTCCTGTATTACAATCTCTCATGCCACATGTGGAGACAGGGTCTCTGTTCTCATCAACCAAAGAAAAACGACCTTGCTCCTGAACAACTCTGTAAAACTTCTATTCATCACTTTTAGTGTTTTGTATTCATCTTGCTCCTCTTGTAATGAGGTTTGAGATACAAGAGAATAAGAGTGCGTAAAAACGAGATCATCATTTATTGATCTTGCAGAGTGAGAATTCTTGTTGTAAACAGCAGCACAAGGACAAACTGAGCACAGATAAATGGTGAAATTTCTTAAGTAAATAAATAATTAAAGTGTAGAAAATTTGAAAAAGGTAGAAATTATACAAGAGCACATAGCCTCAAAACACAAACTCACAGGCAATAGCAGTGCACACACAGTTTCAACAACTACTGTTTAGACAAACTATAGTCGTATAGTGTAATATCATCTCAAGCAGCGACATAAATGCTTTTAGTAGCAGCAAAATCAGCAAAGTGTGGTACATGTAAGAGTAATATAATACAGCCATTTGCTCAATTTTGGCCAAATTGTTCAGTTACAAACTTAGGAAGAACCCAAATGCAGTACGTAGAAGGAGCAGCACTGACTAAAGCCTCAGAGACAGCAAGGGTGTTGATTATGTCAATGGGCATGACCAAATACTCAAAATGGCGGAGGGATATGTTGAATACTGTCCTTCATTCTTCTCCCACCTTTGGCCGGGTTGAAGAAGATGGCTCCCTGCATTCCTGGGTGGATTTCTAATGTTGAGTTGATCAAAATCAAAGGTTGATTAAAAACAACCAGAAAGTTAGCCTGTGCACAGTAGTCTTTCTCTAGGTGCAGGGCAAATCACATATTAAAAAAAAAAAAGATCAATACTCCAGAACACACCAGGACACGTCCAACACTACTTTATTGAGAGTTACATAAAAAACAGAAAGACACGAACTATGCAAAGCAAACCTGATTAAGTTTACTGCCAAATGCGTAGTTTGCATCCTTCTGTTTTTTATGTAACTCCCAATAAAGTAGTGTTGGACGTACCCTGGTGTGTGCTGAAGGATGGATTTTTTTTCAAAGGATAATTACTTTCAATGGTGCCTTTGACCTAGTCATGTTGACCCATGAGAATAGCCCAACTTGGCTAGTGAGGCCATGGTGGACTTCATCTAGACAGCGGTAGAGATAGTCCGTGTTCACTTGTCAATGTTGGCCAGATTGTTCTGTTAAGAGCTCAGGAGGGACTGAAATGCCATCCCAGAGTAGTGTTTTTATAAGGTAGAGTTTAATTGTAAAGGAGTATCTGGATGATTCTCCCTGATAGCAGGAAATGAAAATCCGATGGAAGCAGAGAAGAGCGAAGGTATTGGAGTCATGGATGATGGGGCTGCCATGAGCGCAGACTAATGCTGCCTTTGAGAAAAGTGGGAAGTCGGTCATATCCCACTTTGAGCTTACAAGGTCTGACCTCATTTTCCCATATAACTGAGAAGTCGAAGTTCCTTTTTGTGAGGTTGGGGTAGATCGATTTGCCCCGACTTTACAAGCAGGAAGTCCGACTTCAAGTGGCATTTCATTGCACTTTTCCTAGTCGGAGGTGTGAAATTTCAGACTTCCCTGTTTTCTGGAATACAGCAGAGGTCAGACCTCGTAAGCTCCAAGTGGGATATGACCGACTTCCCACTTATCTCGAATGCAGCAGAAGAAGGAAGTGTGGCAGATTGGATTGGCTTGGTGGTCAATTGGCTGTTAGCAGAGAAACAAACAGAAGGACGGACAAGCAGTGATGTTTCAGTGACACAGAGATGCAAACTATTAACACAAAAAACACAAGATGCAAAATTACTTGTGAAAAAAATTGTTGGCCTTCAAGTACTGCTACCTCTGGGGTTTTTTCCTCCAGAGCAGACAAGAGACCACACCATCGCCAGCACACACATAAACAAAATGTAGACAGAAGGATAGTCATGGGAGCACTGTGAACAGAAGAACACAAGAAAACAGTGCAGAGTCATTAGGTTTATAGCACAAGTCTTAAAAGGGAAGTATTTTTGAAAAAAGCCTAACTATTTCACCTGGTTGGTAGTTGGGAGAAGATGTCCTATAGCTGTATGCAATGGTTCAAGGCGGCACAGGCATCCTTTTGGGTCTTTCAGCATCAACAAACGTGGCCTTAAAGTTGTGGTAGGCAGTTTATTTTTGGTGTCATTTGGCAAAAAATCCATATAAACCTTCAGAATATTGTAATTCAGGTGGTCTGAAAGAAAGCTATACTTATGCACCTCTCCTTGACTCTGTATTCAGGCTTTACAAAACGAAAACCGTGACAGGCACCTCCAGAGAGCATGTGTTCCGATTGGCTGCTCTACTTCGTGCTTTTTAGCAACAGGTGACGTCACTACAAGCTGATTGGCTGTTGAAACAAGTAGCCTGCAGGCGTCACCATCAGCCGGTTTGAGTCGAGCTGGAATGGACCAGTTCACACCGCTGCAACTTTCCCTGTCTATCTTTCCCTAACTATCTACTATTGTGTAAACTATCCCTAAAAGAGAAAGAGGCAACAAACGAAATAAAACGCAAGAGGGAGTGAAGACAGGGAGGGGAGGTTGCAGCGGAGTCTCATGATACATCTAGCTTGATTTCCAGACGTTGCATAACGAACCTCTGAACTGAGGGAACTGAGATTTAATCTTCCAGAGCTTGGAGATATGTTCACACTGGGTGCTGATCAAATGAACTGACTGATAAGTTTGTAAGGGTTTCTGCAACAGAGGATGGTGGTGCAACATTTAGTTTAAATATCCCTTAAATCAGCCCATTATGACTCTCAGGTGTTTAAAACTCAGTAATTGAATTAATAAATTTGTTCCGTCCTCAGTTCTGCTGTGTTGAGCTGGGAATGAGCCTGAACTTGGTGGGTTTCATTACATTAAAGAATGTCATTAACTTTATGACCAAGAAAAATCAAATTCCTGCCTATTACCGCATTGGCTGCCTTGTGAAACTGACTTGTCATGGTTATCTTGGTAATTCCACCCAGAGCACCTTGGCTTTGAGCCGTGCAGCGTCCCACTGAGAAAAGAAATGACCTGCTGACCTCACGATGGCCCTTGTGCCCTCTCCGCTACACCAGAGCTCCTGAAAAAATATCTGACTAGTGTTCCATCGAGCGTGACCATGTAAGCTACATGGTTTACTTTTCACCTGAGGCTTTTCATGTCTTTGTGGGTCACGTCCTAATCCAGCCAGATGGATGTGCCATGCAAAGAGACGGTATGAACATCTTGGCCTCCTGCCGGACAAAAGAAACTCAGCACCACTCTTTGTTTCCTACTGTAAATAAGGAGGTTGTTAAGCAGGTCGATCAGAAAATTCAGAGCGAGAAGAGCAGCACATAGGCTCGAAGCAACCCTTTGGTTGCCTTTTTTTAATCAATTCACTTCTGCTGGGCTTTGAAAGACAACTGTTTAGTAGTTGTCTTAAATATCTCATTGCATCTGATCTCCTGTATCACATACTCGCTTGGCTTAGATTTACTAGTTTACTCATCAGTCCACTCCATGATGATTTAAAGCCGCAATCTTTAGACACTGCTGCAAATACCCAACTTTGATGTTCTATAAGAGTCCCAGACAAAGAGGCATGATATGATTAAAGTTTGGTCAAATTTTTACATTTTTTACAAACAACCCCCCTCACCTGATGCCCCTCCACCCTACAGGACTTGCAGACAAATAATACATTATAGTATCACTTTTGAACCTTCTGTGGCATCAACTAAAACATTGAAGTTTATTTGTTTTGCGCTGTGTTATCTTGCAACTGACTGTTCCATGCTGAGAATGTTCAAAAAAGTAAGTAACCACTGTTGTCTCTAGGGAGACTGCGGGGCCTTCCAACGAAAAGCGCCCATATTTCTCACTGCCGTTAGGCCGGCCAGCCTCGCCCTTGGTGAAAAGAGAACAGTGATAGAGAATCATCATTCAATTAGAGAACCAATGGGGAAAATTGTACAATACATTCCATGATCACTGACAGACATGACAAGATACATTTCCAAAAGTTTAACACCTGTGGACATTCCCAAGTCATATGCAGAAAAGTGCCCAAAACTCCCTGGGAGCAAAATATGCAGGTTGGGGATTGTCTGGCTTTCATCAGAAATAAATTTTTGAGTGTGCAAGTTCTTCAAACAAAATTATGATCAGGGTTCCTTGAAGAAATTGATCTGTTGGACCAGACTCAGGCCAATTAATATCGGTAAATATTTTTTTCCATATGTTGTCCATTGGGATCAGTTTAAGTGTTGCTTTATCAACCGGGAATACAACTTGGAGACCAGACCTCGCCTTCCCATACAAGAATATATAAATTGTAATGGATGCAGCGGAAGTTCTTGCCCTGCGGGATTCCAAAACCACTTGGAAGAACACATCTGCAAGTAAAAGAAGAAAGACAAAGTCTGTAAATTGAACTGCTGCTGAAACATCTTAACATCTCTGCTCCCACTCTCTGAATAATTAGCTTTAATCCAAGGATTTATTACCAGCACAACCAAGGGCACAGGATACGTGTACTTAAGCAAATGGCCAGATAAAATACAAAAATAATACATATTCATCCTTGACATTTCAGATGTTTGAGGTAGACAGATGGAGCCTCCTTGGCAACTATCAGATATCTCTCCATTTAGAAAAACCTTACATCCATTAGTTCCCCTTGAAGGAGAAAAGGCACAGTAAGAAGTTTTGCCTCATTGTAGAGCATAAAATTATGGGTAAAAAGAATTCACCATAAAGAAATGATTTATACAATTTGAGTTGAGTTAGGTTTATCATAATATTTTTAAATCAAAAGACTATAAGACTGTAATTACATTAACAAATGTACAGTATCCAGAATTGCATTATCATTTCTGTTTTTGTTAGTAGGCACATATTTTCTGATTAACTGATTGATTGCTTAGTCAATAAATTATTTTTTCGTAAAAAAGAGCCACAGGTGACATCTTCAGTTGAATTCTTTTGTCAGACCAAAAATCAAAACTCAACTCAACTCATTTTCAATATACATTTTATGACGCCAAAAAAGGCAACAAACCTCACATCTCACAAGCTGGGACAATTCAAAATTTTGGGCCTTTCTTGCTTTATAAATAGCTAAAGTAATATCATTTGTCAAAATATTTGCTTATCAACTAAATCTGTTCATTGAAAAATCTGTCCAGCTGTAGACAGAAAGATTTTGATGTGCTTCATATTAGACTTTTATTTCCTATTAAAGAATTTTAAAAATTAATCTCAAGGTGGCTCTCAGCTAATTTACTTCATGAATTTATGCCACACAGCAGCCAATATGGAAAATCATAACCTTCACAACTCAGCTATCTCTATCTGGAAAGCATTTAAGTGTTATTTAAACCTATTTAATGAGTTTTCGGAGAAATACAGATCGCAACATTTTCAAGAAAAATCTTGCTTGTTTCCAGACGTTTACATCCGCCCACTCGAGTTCAGTTGATGGAAACAGAGTTTAATGAGTTAACCATTCCATCTGATATCAGGCAAAGGAAAAACGTCATAAGCTTGTAAATTTAAATGTTGAAGAATATTGAGAATATTGAAAATAAGTGACGGTATTCTTAAGAAGACTCGAGAACATAATTCCAACAGTTGTTTCAACAAGTTTGTGATGCCTAGTAAATGCATTGCTTTAAAAAGTGATATTTCATCACACTTTCAAGAACACTTTTAGACTGTTTCCAGCTAACAAATGCTCTGCAGTTAACCCAAACGCCCAAGAAAAACACAACCTCTCTGTGCTGGGTCATGACAAACAATAACAACCCTCAGTTACCAAGTAACAAAAACCCAAGGCTTAAATGCTGCATCCATAGTCAGAATGGAAGGATGATGGAAGTATGTTTTGACTTTCCACTGGTTGTTCTTATCCTTTAGTGCTTTAGAGGGATTACGAGAAAAAAGTGGCCAATGAGTCAGTGCGATTATTGATAAGGTTGAAGGGTTTCGCTTAATCCAGGAAGTCGTCACAGACTGATGGAGGCGACTATAAATCAACCCGGAGTAAAGCTGAAGTCCTCGATAAAACATCATCCTGCACAGAGGCATAATGAAGGAGGAACTCTCCCTCAGCATGGTAATTATCAATGACTTACTTGTCCTTTGATTCAGTAGGTTTTTGATTGACTCTTTTCTTTTATTTTTGTGTTGATAGGTCACTTCTGCAACCACGATGGGCTCAGTGAGATCAGCTGGCCTGTGTCTCCTTCTGTTGTCTTTTCTCCTTTATGTAGCTGATTCTTACTCCAACATGGACTTATCAAACAGTAAGATTTGTTTCTAGCTAATGTTCTGTTAGGTGCTCCCTTCTCAAATCAGTTTTTTAATTGCTGATTAAAATTAGAAGATAATGTTGGAACAAAAACCAAATATTTTTATAGTAAATTAGTTCCTTCTGCTTCTATGTATCTAAAGTCGCAGACATTGTGCACTGTGCTTTTCATCTCAAATCTTAAATGTAACTGGCACTGTATCATGTGTCCGTGATCAATAGTTTTTGATTCTGCTGGTAAAGCCTGTATCGTCTTTCTCCAGTGGGCTGTGGTGAGTGCAAGCTGAGCAGGAACAACATTTTCTCCAGAGATCGTCCGGTCTATCAGTGCATGGGCTGCTGCTTCTCCAGAGCGTACCCAACACCTCTGACGGCCATGAAGACCATGACAATCCCAAAGAACATCACCTCGGAGGCAACGTGCTGTGTCGCAAGGCATCACTATGAGGTATGGGTACAGACAAGGGCTAAGACAAGACAGGCAAACCTTCTTTAAATATTGTGAAAGCTTACTATAAATTGTGCAGGTCACAGTAAGACTGAAATAAGTCTTGGGGGTGATCGTGATTTTCTAAAGATTCACATCTCTTACTTAAATATCTCTGGATTCTCTTGCTGCATTTCCTTCTCTCTCACATGGTGTCCCATCTGTCACTGCTGCTGCTAACAGTAAGGGATGAAACGACAACAACAAAGATACACAAAAACAACTGTAGAAAACTATGAATGATTGGTTTCAGTTGAAATAAGATACAGTTTAGAAATAATCCTAATTAGTTTTATAATTTCATTTTGAATTCTGTTTAAATTTAGTTGAATTTTATTTTTATATTTGTTATGTTTATGTCTTTGTTTTTCATTTAGTTAAAGTTTCAGTGTTTGTTTTTTTGTATTATGAGACCAGCAGTTGTGGAAAAGACAAAGTAAAATTGTGCACGATCTTACCTGCACACTTCAGTATCATGGAGGCGTGCTGGTCTGGGGAGATGACAGATGGCAGCCATGTTTTCAAATTTTTTTATTTAGCCCACAGTTAATTTTCTTTTGTGTTTTTTGATAGTTTAAAGGTATTCAGAGGTGCAGACATGTCAACTCCTCACATTGCTAGAAAGGGAAATTGATTTTGCATTTGTTGCTGTAATCTTCACTCTTGCTGGGGAATCACCTGTTAACTCACCTGGTTCAGTTGCTCGCTGTGTACCTAGAGGACAGCGTTGCTACATGTCTTTGTCCTTTGTCAGCATCGGCCACGTAGGCTACATAAATCCCTCACATTTTTCCCAAAATAGCCTTATACATGAGATATCATGTTTGTTAACATTTTGTTCATATTCAATAAATGTTACAGAAAGTACCTAAAAATGTTTAACAATGTTAGTTAAACAGAACATCTGTGTAAAAATCTGTCTTCATGCTAATATTTAAACTAGGAGGGCAGCACTTCAAGGAGCTAGGTGTAATAACTTTCTTCTCAACGGCTCCCCACTCTCAAGTGATTTTTGACCAGATAAATGCAGACGTTCTCTTTAGAATGGTGAATTACCTATACTTAGCAACTTTTACATGTCCTATAGCATTTTAATACCCTGTTTCAACATGAATGGTAGTGAATGGGGTTTAAAAATATAGTCTGAGATCTACTTAGGTAAACACATGATCAAATTTTAACATTTGCGGAAGACAGGAGCGATCTCTACTAATGATGAGAACTCAAAAACAGACTGGTATGGTCCTTAAGGCGGAGTCCTTACCACAATGGCCAGGGTTTGATTCCAGCCAAAGTCCTTTCCTGCGTGTGATCTCCTCTCTCTCCCGCTTGTCTCTCTTCTACTTTCTCTTTTTTGTTTTAAAATGAAACTCCTCCGTTCCTCTTTCAGGTAGTGGTGGCGGGCATACGGGTGAGAAACCACACAGACTGCCACTGCAGCACCTGCTTTTATCATAAGATATGACACATGAGGACTGGAGATACCTGTGCAGCACTCACCTGGGCAACAATTGTTACTATTAATATATAAAGCTATTCTCTGTTTTAAAAGTTACACACTGGTATTGCTAGATAATATTTTTGTAGAGATTCTATGTCTGTGACTTGTAATTAGTACCTTTATTTTTGCATTGATGTATAGTAAAAATTGTAGATTTAAAAGCAATTAAAATGTGCACCCAGATGTTGCATTTTCATTCATGTGTCTCACACTTAAATACATGTGGTTGAGGTGTTTGTATGTGTGTTGGGAGGATTTTTTGGATGTGTTGGTGAGTTGCTGTAGACAAATGTGGATGGTGTAATAGGGACACAAGTAGGCTATAAAACTGACTTTGAGATTGACTATTAGCTACCATTTAAAAACTGATTTTCTCAATAGAACTGGCAGCCAAACTTTGTTAGTTAACTAATTTAAAAAAAATGAATTGGAAGCCCACATCAGGGAGAAGTCATTAAAGTGCTTGAGTGAGAGTAAAAAAAGTGAAAAAGACAAAATTTTAGCTCGTTGACATCTGCTGACAAAGATTCTGTGATATGATCAAAAATGAAAATTGTTTTGAAATTAAATGCTTATCAAGTGCCAGTTTCTGATGCCTGTCGATTGTGATGTGAAGAAACATAAAGCCACGAATCCGTTTGTTGGAGATAAATGTAAAACTTCAAGCAGTCAACATATACTGAAGTGGACATGGTCAACAATGTAAGTACGATGCAGTAACTGTAATATTTCAGCATCATTCTCTTTTTATGCTCTCTGTAATTTGCAAGCATGCTGGCCTTAAAGCCACATAAGCCTCCAGACAAACACAAGTCACATGCGGCCTTTAAGGTCAGGTGACTGACTCCTGTTAGTGAACATCTGCCCTAATGAAGTGTCACACTCAGCCAGAGATGTTGTTGTTTCTGACCCTGGCCTGCACTCTGACCACCATGATGGACAAGACAAGTGTGTCTTTCCTTGAACGTGTTGGAGGTTGATTAAACTTTTGCAAAAATGTGTCGGATTTTGTTTCATGTTGGAGGATGTTGGTCCACTGGTGCTCATCTCCTGGAGGTCATGGCTGACCTGCAGTATCTGTGCATACCCAGCATGCAGCGTTCAGGGGAGACGCAGGAGCCCGGCCATGCTTGGATTTGGGATGAGCAAACATTCCGCGTCCAGCCTCAGTGCAGAGTGTAATTTTGTGCCACTGTAAGGTCATGGATGCTTTGTTGACATCAGGGGTTTGTGTGTGTGGAGCACACTGTGTGCTCTCCCTTCCCCCCCTGCGTACGCGTGCGTGTGCGGGTCTGGCAGCGTAACATCTGTGCGTACGCGGTCGTGATTGTTGTGAAGATGGCGGAGGGGGAGACAGAGAAGGAATATGACACACGGAAAGCTATCGAGGAGCTCCGAGAGCGGTTCCACGGTTTGACCACGGCGTTGAAAGAGAGCTCGCAGTCTCCGCTGGAAGCCTCCCTGAATTTTTGCCAGGAGTTTTGCCAGGTTAGCCCGCTCTCCTGCTGCTCATCCCGGGCAGCCTGCAGCCCCTCTGGCTTCCTGGCCGAGGATGCGCGTCTACGTTTGCTACAACAATGTAGCTAAGAAGCTAGCTGCCTAGCTAGCTCCCTGGCATTTCATAATGGGGAAAAAAACTCCTCCGTGGTTTTCGGCCATTCTCTCAACAACGTTAGGCTTTGGCTTGAACTTATTTGCAAAGTCTGACTATCCACACGGCGAGAAGTCACGTCAATATGTGCGCACTGTGCATGTATTACTCGTATTTTCCAGGCCAGATAGCTAATAGCAGATGGATGTTGCTAGCTGTTATGCAGGGTCCCCCTGTCCTGTGCAGTGGTCATGCTGTGCAAAAAATGGATAGCTGCGGTAGCGAGATTTTACAGGTCGATTGCATTGAAATGCACTTAATTATATGATCGTAGCCCTCTTAGAAAACATCATTCAGATGTTATGGCGCTGCATCCCCACGCTTGTTTAAGTTTTAGCTGGGTGTAAAATGGGGTTACTTTTGTGAAGCTGTCTTATCGTACGGAAAGATCAATGATTTTTTTTCAAGGTGCTAGCCCAGGCCTTGTGCACTAATTAATCCAGCTAACCACATCCGCGGAAATGTGTAGTATAACGCTAGTCTTATAGCCGGCATCAGCAAAAGATGGTTAACGTTAATGGTGGTCAACGTTGGAGCCTCCGATGTGCCTGCAGCTGGCTGGGGCAGTGATTTGAAAAGGGAAAGTGTGGCAGTGATCACTGACTCCATTACAAATCCTCATTAATTTGCCCCTGACCACGTCAAATACCCAGCGAGGTCTGCGATTACCCGATACCCCTGATACTGCAAAAGTATTACTGCATCAAAGTAGAGCGATATTATTGGTTTGTGGTGATCCCGCATTAAGGAGGAATTCATTCAACTCACGTTACAAAAGTTATTGGAGAAGAAAAAAAAGGAGGACGAGCCTCGGACTGGGTGCTGTGGCTGTGTGCATGATGGAGATTTGTCCTGCAAGAGTTCAGCTGCAGGAATAATAATAATAATAATGATAAAGTCATTCACGGTGAAATCCATCTGCATGAGTATCGTGTGTGGAAGAAATGGAGGGATTTTTTCGGATAGATGGTTAGGCGTTGCTTGAGCTGAGTGAGAGGAAAAAAGAGGGAGGATAAAAATGGCTTTTTGTGCAAAGCTACACAAACTTTGGTGCTTTGTTTGTTTGGGCTCCACATTTTCACTGAAGTGTGCAGTCAGTATGTCATTACAGGCGAATATTGATCTGTTTTCTTAAGTAATATGACATTTTATGAGATTTTTTCTTTATCTAAAAGCCAGCGGTGACTTTTCAAATTGAAACAAACTAAACAGCTTAACCTTTTACTTTGTATTTAATCCTAATATGGAGGAATGAGATCTTTTGTTTTCTCACTAAACATGTTTAATAGTCGGCCTTCGTAACTGTGGAGTCGACATTCTTCTGTCCTTTACTGCCAGACAGGGTCGAAGTTGTCAGTCAAAAATGGAATGTATTACTTTTTTTGGTTACGTTTTAAAAAGTCATGCATTACATATCTTTCTGTTGATCCTATTAAGTAAATAATTAGTCACATTACCTCTCTGGCACTTGTACAACTACTGTCACATAATTGCTGGTTAACAACATAACTTCACTCTTTATATATAATCATGTGTTACCAAAGTTTCATCCCAATTAAGACATTTTTTTATGCTCTTTAATAAAGTGATACCACAGTGTGAGAGTGGGTGAAAACCATCCCAAAGAGCAATTCACAGGAAAATATGTTGGCAAGAAAAAGACTCGAGTGCATCTCAAGAGGAAATCAAGTGAGCTTTTACTGCCTCCAGATAAAACTGTATCAATGAATAAAACAATATAAGAGAGGTTGGCCTTCCTTGCACCACTTTTAGAAATAAGTAATTGCCTCCCTTAAGTAAATAAAATAATAAAAGAGGCTGGCCTGCCAGCTCCATTAGATGGTGACAGATGTAAAAAAAGAAATGACTTTAAATGACACATTAATTGCGTTTAATGGGCCAAACACACTCAAACTTACTCGTGGTGTTCGCTCCCCGAACTGTGGTTATAGTAGGGAACTAGTTCAGCTTATTTGACGTGTCAAACACTGAAGCAGTGGTTATGGCACAGGAGTTGTCTCTTAGATCGCTTGTCGGACGACCTGTTTCTCCTCAGAGCACAGAAGCACTTCACTGCCGGCTGAGGAGCTTCACCACGGGCGCATGAGACAGCGTCGCTGTGTTGACTTTCACGAATATAGTATCTACTGTAGGTCAGGCAACTGTTGCTAATGTATGAATGAAAAGGTTCATTTACTTTTTTTTTGTCTATCTGTGATGCAAATACATGAGCAACAATGTTATTGATGAACTAACTGCAATGTGGTTATTAAATTTAGTAGCAGTTATGCATTATATTACTACGTTGCAGATAAAGGTAATGTGCTTGCAGTAATGTGTTAATTTTTATAAAGTTAACTTTGCACTGTGGCTTGTTTTATTGAAAAATGGGCATCACGAGGTGTAGTTTGTCCAACTGTAATAGCACTCCAGCATCTGCTTTAGGACAAGAAACTATCTCAGTCTAAGTCAATAAACTATTAGAAAATGTTGATAAAAGCTTAGCACAATTTCCCATTTGTCAAAAATGTCACTTTTTAATGGCAGTCAGCAAAAAACTAGAAAAATTCGTCTTATGACATACAGTTAAGAAAAGCAGCAAATTCTCACATTTGGGAAACTAGAAAGAGAAAATGTTTGGCATTTTTACAGCTTGATGAAAGACTGCGGATTGATGGACTGAATTTTTTCGATGCTAAATAGACATAATAATGATTTAAACACATGCTAATTGTGTTAGTCATTCATTACCAACAGCTTTAACTCAACTTTTCCTGCCCTTAAAGAAAAATCAGTCTGTCGTTGTATTCTAATGATAGTCATTTTATGTTTTTCCAGGTCCTTGTGGAACATGCAGGCCGTTGGAAAACTGACGAGGATCCACTGCCTCTGCTGGAGGTCTACACTGTGGCCATCCTCAGCTTTGCGAAGGCCGTCTCCTGTCTCTCCTCCGAATGTGAAAACGTGCCACTCCTACTTGAAAAGTTAGCACTGTGAGTAGAAACTCTGGGATGGGATTTTTGATTTGTTATTTTAAAAAGTCTTTGAAGCAGCATCTTTATAATATGAAAGAAAGGCATCTTTTTTCTTTTAAATCATGCAGTGACTTTCCTATATTTGTATGAAGGTGATGCTGCGAAGAATGGGTTACAGGTTGTGGATGTGCACATAACATTTGGCTAAATATTAGTTTGCTTTGCAGTTCGTCTTCAGCAACAGTGATCTCTGTAGATGTTTCATGAAAGATGCACAGTATTTGACAAAAAGAACAAAAGAACACATCCAGTTCCCGAAGGAGGTTCAGATATTAAAAGTTTGAAAGTGCTCTGCAAACAGCATGCAGGAACCACTCAGCTATTTGTACAATGTGCTCTTGAAGTAGTTGCGGAGGCAAAGTCCTTGAGGCTGTAATACAGAATAGAAATGTAGGCTACCTCTTGGGGAGCTTCGACATATTTGGGATGAGCTGCAGAGAATTCTTCACATGGGGAGAAGCAGTGCATAAACAAAATGGAGGAAATCAGAGAAACAATTATCAATGGCAAGAGTGGAACTTAATCAATTCTCAGCCATTTTTCATTACATATTAAGAAAGCAGTGACTATTTAATAACTCTTACACTTGGACCAATACTGATTAATGTAAATCTAAAGTGTCACTGCTGCTGATTTACACTCTATTTCCTGTTCATTACCGTTAAAATTTCTAAATCGCCCCCTCACTTGGTGAATAGTTTTTCATGTAAAGCTTTCCCTTGAGTTGTCAAGTGTGTGCACATCCTTGACCTAAATGTGTGGCTTTAACAAATGACTGTTGGATTCACAGGAGCTGTGCAGAGCTGCTGCTCTTACTGCCCCAGCATGTCCCTGGTGCCTTATGGGAGGAGTTTCAGTCCTCCATGAAGGTCAGTATCCCAGCGGCTGTTGGGGGACTCTCTTTGAGGCTTATCTTTGAGGCGATAGGCAATAAGTTGTTTAGTAATGAGAGTGCATTAGCTTTAACGCATCATTGAAAAGTACTAGAAATAAATGGGCTGAATGTTTGGATCTGTAGGTTCTCCTTACAAGAAAAACATTCAGTTCACTGCTTTGTTTAAAGAAATGGAAACGTTTGAATGGTGACACTGATTCAGTATAATAACATTGTTAAAATGATTACTTTAGACTCTTGACTTTCTAACATATACAGCTTGACTCACTGAGGTTGTAGTAGTTTATTTACTACATATTTATTTATCTTCTGTTGTAGTTGGCACACAGCCTTTTGCAAGAAAGTGGGAGCACACAGCTTTGCCAGCTCTCAGTTCTGGCGCAGCAGGATGGCGTCTGGTCCAACACCACACTAAGCAGCATCCTATCCAATCAGATCCCTCAGATTGAGCAAGGTTAGCTCTCACTTGTTGAAGACACAACATGCCAACTTGTACAATTGTGATTGCATGAGATTATAATAATTCAGTGTACAGTTCTCATTTTTTGTACTTGTCCTCTTTTTTTAAATTTTTTTTCCATTAGTTCATGAGTTTTTGGAGTTGGAAGGTCCCACCCTTCTAAACATGAGAATAAAGCACCTCATCAAAGTTGACAGTGCTGATAAAGCTGCTGTCCTCGCAAAGTTGTGCTCAGAGTATTAGGGATATGAAGGAAAAGGAAACTTCAAACAAACCTACTTGCTTTGCGTCTGCATGACAAAAAGTCAAGAGCAGCTAATGGAAGAGGTAAGAATTAACACACAAGCCCCTTTTCCACAGCCGTATTCAAAGCGGGAATATTGTGCCATTGTGTACTGTTTTAAAGCTATGAAGGTAGAATTGGGGTCTTTGTTGTTCTGCCTGTGAATTGGCAAAGGGATGTACCTGGAGCAATGCAGAGAAAGGACTTGGAGTAGTATTGCAGGATTTAAAAATTGCTACAGGTTCTTGTACGTTCAAAGGCACTACATTTAACATTCGAAATAGGAAATACTGAAGTTCCAAAATCTCCAACTCAGCAAACTGCCCAGAAAACAGAAAAATGAGACCATTATTTAAGAGCTTTTATTTTAGTTCAAATGTTTTTTTTCATGAACATTATGAATTGAACAAATTTACTATTGAAATAAAATTTGAGTAAGCAAACCCATTTATCACTTAGCGGTTTTATGATTTGACAGCGTCAGCAAAGTGACAGATCGTACTATTACTTCATTTGAATCAACTGTTTATTTATTTCCTCTTCTTTCTGCCTAATAGATTGCGTCAATAGACTGTAAAGATGCTCTTGAAATGATCTGCAACTTGGAGTCGGAGGGAGATGAGAAAGGAGCTCTTTGCTTATGTTCTGCCTTTCTCAAACGGCAGCTTCTCCAAGGAGATGTTTATTGTGCCTGGTGAGTGTTGCTGTTTGTTTCAGATAAATACACTTACAATACTTACAAAATTACCCTGAGGAACACAGTGGTTATGGAACAGAGTTTTATGCAACTGACTTTTATCCAACCTGAAGCAATCTGTGTAATAAACACGCACAAAGATACAATGAGAGTTGAACAGATGCTGATGCGTGTGTGTTTGAAGTTCTACGTGTCTTAATAGCTTAATACTTGAGGGACGATCGGCTAACTGAGAGATACTTTAGAACACAAATTACTTACTCTCTTTAATTCATGATTGCTTTGCAACAGCATAAGTATAGATGAAAGTATGAAAGGACTCTTTACACTTGTGGTTATCTGTAATCTGAATGTGTACTTTTTTATTTACTCTGCTCCAGTCACTAAATGTATTCATTTGTTAACTTTTTGAAAAGTGGTTTAACATTTCCGTAAGTTTTAATTAAAAAAAAATCAAACAGAAGAGTTCTATGAGTTTTTATTCATAAGAGTTCTTAAAGTTCTCGATATGAGACCTTGCTGCTTTTCCTTATTTTATGGCAAATTAAGTATTAAGGGATATTTGGACTGTTGGTGCAACAAAACATGACAAATGATGATGTCACCTTGGGACCTTGGGGATATGTGCAAGGTCTCTTTTGGCAAAATGATTAACAATAATAAAAATAATGCTAAATTGTTCATAACAATTTTGTCTGTGATGTTTTCCAGGGAACTCACCCTGTTCTGGAGTAAGCTACTCATGCGTTTAGAGACGTCCGCTGATGCATTTCTTGGGCACAGCAAAGAGATGGCTCTTCTCTGTAGAAACGTCTGTCATATTCTGTTCCTGATCAAAGTAATCCAAAATGAGGTAAGAACAATAGTCTACAGATTTGTAGCAGATAGCAGAACCATTACTCACAACCATTCACACCAACAATGACTCATAGCATAGTGCATCTGTTAAAGGGATCTTAAAATAAAAATCCTTTGCATTTGTGTCTGTTCCGCAGGTTGGAGAGGTGGGACTTCCAGTGTGCGTGGAAATGTGCATTCAAGCTCTAAAAAT
>JAQLOL010000007.1:13304945-13320891 GCA_029783665.1 Naso thynnoides | reverse complement strand
CGTCATAATAATGCTATATAAAATTTTATATAATCTTAAATATCCTCATTATAAGGCTTAATGTGAAAAAAAAAAAAAAAAAAAAAAGAACTTCTTCTTTCATACATGTAGGCAACATGAGGGGCGGAGACCCCTTCAGGATCATAAAGAAATGGGATGCTAAACTCAAACATGGTAAAGAGAGTTGTCTGCACAAAGGCTGATGTCTATTTTATCAGACCTACTCTTTCCAATTACCCGAAACAGAACTATCACAAAAAATAACCTTAGCCTTTCTACATAATCAGAGTTGAACTACACATGCATGTGAAGAGAGCTGCATTTTTCTTCTGCTCCTACTTTAGGCCATGAACTTATCAAGCAACCCTTGTTTACAAGACAGGGATCTTTTACCAATGCTATTATCTTCCATTTTTTGCAAAGCATGTGAGATACTAAAAAATATAAAAATGTGTAAGACCTGCTTCTTCTGATTCTTCCTTTAGAATGAGAGCCTAAAGACTGAGGATGGCTCCGTGTCCAGTGCTGCTCCTGATATCTGCATTGTATACAAACTCCATCTGGAGTGCGGCCGGCTGATAAACCTCTTTGACTGGCTGGAAGTGAGTTTATCGACAGAGTCATTTGATATTTGGCTCCTTTCAACTTTTCCCCGCAGACTTTGTTGTTTAGGGGTTTGTTTTTCATTCTTTAGAGGAGACTCTATTGATTCTAAGGATCGAAGTGTCATGTGATTGTTCTGAAAAACAAATATTGGGTCAGAGTGAACTGGATATTGACATAATGTAAATCTGTCTGTTTTCAGGCCTATGCCACTGTAGTGTCTGCTGCTGAGGGTAACGATCCAGATTCTGACAATTTCGGTAAAGTGGACGAAGTGAAACAGTATCCTTCAGTCATCTTCCCTTCGCAGTGTTTTTCCCATCATGCTCCTCCACCATTTTAATACTTGCCTCATACTGTGACGGGTTGAACAGACAGGTAATTGTGAAATTTAACAGCAGATGAGGTAGTTTGAGTGGTGATTTTGTATGACAGATCTGACTTTGTGCTAGAGCACAATTCAAAATTGAAAAGTTGTTCCTCAGCTCTCTCTCTAGTGCACGTTTCATCCGAGCCGTGTCCGAGCTCGAGTTTCTGGGCTTCATCAAGTCCACCAAGCAGAAGACCGACCATGTGGCTCGACTGACCTGGGGAGGCTGTTGAAAAAAACCCAAACGCATCTGTTGCCGTTGCCTCCCTACATTGAAGCTCTTGATAAAATTTGACTTGGATCTATATCATGTCCTGTATTTTTCCTCACTAATAAAATATGCTAAGTATTATATAACTATGAACATGTTTTGTTTTTTTTACCTATAACTGTAATAAAAATGAACACATCTAGGCAAGTGCTTGCTGTTAAACACATTTGTAGTTGTTTATGCAGTGATAAATCTTTGGTTGAGCTAATATGTCGCTCTACTGAAGGCACAGCTCAAACACAGATGCATACTGTAACTGAACTACAAACCAACAGTTTGGATGTTCTCCATAAAATGCAGCGAATGAAAATCACACAGGGGTTGACAAGCTTTGCAGAAGTCAAAACAGAAAAGACCTGTGATCTGAACAGCAATTTATATTATTTAAGACATTTGAGATTATTTAATTGATCATTTTACAAAACAAGGTTGTGGAATGAAATGCAATTAGTATCTTCCTTATGTGACTACTTCCTGTTCTGGGTCTCACACATCCCATGCCAGATTGTGATATTTCAAGTGAGAAAGAATTTAGTATGACAGTTTAGCTTTACCAAGTTTCCTAAATAAAGTTGTGTCCAGGCTTTTTCTTTACTAGCTTCACACTGTATGATGTCCATGACAGGTTCTCTGTGATGTTGCTCTTATGAGATAATCAGGACTATTTGATGTAACTAACTTCACTTGAGTAATTGTAGTATTTTTAAGTACGTAAAACATCAGTTCATCAAAGATAAATACATGTACTGTACAAATGTCTTAACATACAAACAAATTCTGAACTCTTAAAAGATTTTTATTGTTTTGTCCAATAAGTACATTGGTTCCAAAGTGATACCAGCAAACCAAAAGGTCAAAATAAATAAAACACTGGTAGGGTGAAAAAAAAAAAAAAAAATCAAATATCGAATCAGCCCACTTTATGCTCAATTTAAAAAGCAGTGAACAGAGGACAAACTGCAAACGTATTCTTTCTGTTCTGCTGTTTCTTCCACTTCCTCTCAGATTGACCAGCAAACCTTAAGTAAAACTCTGCGCAGTGTTTTCATATTTACATGTAACAAACAAGAACACAAGTGACAAAGCCTGGAATGCTGGGAATCATTACAAAAGTGAAATAACTGTAGATACACGTACAGCAGGAGGAACATAGGCCACTGGTAGAGATAGGGTCCATAAATTTACATTAGGAAGCACCTAGTTGCTTACAACAGAGTGGTAACAACTGACAACAGCTCCATATAAACTTTTGCCCAAAGACAGAAATATGGCACAGTAAGAAAGTTTCCATTTAAACTATAGCTAAACTGAATCTCTTACAATGATGAGCTTTTTTTCTTTCTTGAGATATCGCATGATAGCTTGCAGCAAGAGAAGGCCGTCTTGCAAAGATGTCTGTGCCACACTCAGGAAACATCTGGAGAAGAGAGATGAAATGAAATACAGAAGCCAGACGTGTTACTTTAAACTTCAAAAGGCGGAGCTCAAAACAAAAATCCAAGACTTTCCCAGCATACAGAATGGCAGAGGAATAGGAATGCTGAAACTATTACAGATGAAATGAAAGAACTCACAGCTTGCAGGTTGCTCCCCGAATCGTCGCATCAACTGATCGTGTGTGAACTTCACAAAAGTGTCATACTGTTCTGAAATTTACAAGACAGGAAATTAGTGTTACTGTCATTGTACAACTTCATATTAAACCTTTAGGACAATGTGCATTATTACAAATTTTTATCAGCCTTCCTTCTTGTCATTTCCGCAGTGACTTGACTTTTTTCACTTGAAGTACCAAATACAAACTTATAATTCTTTGAGTAAATTGCTAATACAGGGCAGTAAAATATAAAGATACATTATTATTGAAATATGAGCAGAAAAAGATTTTGGATATCGTGACATAAATGTTTTTTGGTTGTTTTTTATAACTGATTTTAAAGGCTGCAATACAGTTAAGCGTAATTTTCTCAACTTATCGCATGGTTCTGTTTGTTTTAGTACCTGCCTTTGCTCACATGGCATCAACATTACTAATGATTATTGACTATAAATGGAATTCTGTTCATATTTTTTGAAAGAACTGAAAGCCATCCCTACAATACTGTCACATCAGAGAGGGATTTGGGTGAAAAAAAAAAAGTGTAATGTTTCATTCTGACTCCCAGCTCTAGCATTAACGAAGTGCTTTAAAGGAGATTTTTAAAAATATCAGGATATATTGTGTATCAGGACGTAGCCTTGAAATACTGCGATATGATTTTCAGTCCATGTCGCCCAGCCTTTTACTGATGCTATTTGCAGTAGTAACAAATTAATCGATTCCCATATTCAAAACTGGCTTTCTGTGGTGCAATAAAACAGTACCTGTTCAGCAATGCTCAGAACATTAAGTATTTCTGCTAAATTATTCACTACCTCACACTTCACAGAATCACTATAATGCATATAACTGATTAAAAAAAGCTCATTTTCTTATTTAATATGAAAAATACCAAACATTTGCCTGTTAAACTGACACAATTTAGACGATATATTTGCTAATAATTAAATTAAATGATGAATGACATTAGGAAATTGTTCAGTCAGCAAACATGCCAGACATTTGCTGGTTTTAGCCTCTCAAATATGAAGATTTGCTTATTTTCTTCTGTGTCATATCAACACAACTTCCTTAAGGTTTGGTATGTTGTGAAGTTTTTAATGGTACAAGGTCATAACAAAGTGTACTGACTCCGTGTGTACCAACCTGCCAGTTTTGAAGTCATGGTCTCCTCATATTCCTCCCGCACCTTCTCTTCCCTTTCTTTCAGCAGGCGTTCACAGATCATTCCAACTTGTCTGAGGGTGAATAATGGCTGTTCTCTTCTAGTGGGAGAAACGCCTCCAGAGGACGTTCCTGTACAAATCAAACAATAAACCAAAGCATTATTGCATATGAGGTATTTCTCTTTGTGCCTGAGAACAGTCTCTCCTTTAGGCAGTGAGTTACTCAACCAACCTGGCATGCCCGAAACATTCATAGTAGACGACTGTGATGGGGACTCTGGAGAATAGCAGCACTCTGACTGTTGGTAACCTCCATCTAGATGCTTCCTCTTTTGAATGCGTTTGTACTCTTGCTTGATGCTGTTAAGGATTTGTTCTAGTGGACAAAAGGAAGCAGAAAGAGACAAAGAGGTCAACTGGTGAAGACAAACATGTCAGCTAACATGTCAGGGAATTCAATACTAAACTTCATCACTGATAAGAATGTTTGTTTTCTGGTGTGGCTCAGCTTGTTGCTAATGCATCTCAACTCCCCAGCTGGTCACCAAGCAGGCCAACTTGACCAATATCAGTAATATTACCTGCACTAAGCGCTGATGAGGATTCCCCAAATGGCGAGGGCTCCAAGCTAAGATACTTCCTAGGGGATGAGGATGAAGAAGATGGGGACACGGGGATGCATCTTCGTCTTTTAGGGGAGGTAGGACTCATCAACGGATCGAAATCCATGGTCCTCTTCAGGGTGGCTCCACACGCCATGACTTCAGTTTGTTTAAGGGGGTGCAAAATACCGAAACAAGACAAAAATAAAGCGAGTAATCATCAGTTATTTCTGTAAACTACTAACCCTTTGTATCCTTTAAAACGGCATGTTTATTACAGTGTAAACTGTTCCGCTAAAATCAGTTTCCTTCACTGAGGAATGCATGCTGAGCATACTGCGCAGCCTAGGCTTTAAATATTTGCTAGCAAGCTAACGTTAGCTGTGCCTGCTAGCTACTAATCAAAAACAAAACAAAGCTAACGTTAGCTTTGGCTATCCGTGAGAACCGTGAGCTCTGGTGTACATTTGAATAAAGCTGTTTTCTTACCTTTCGGGTGAGGGTGTTGGTCTGTCCGACTAATTTAAACAACTTGTGTTGTTCCTAAAGTTGCTTCCAAAAAGTTGAAGTGACGATACGCCGGCTGTGGCCCAACTGTCTGCTCTTAGACAGCGGAGCTGGCTAACGCAACTTAGCTGCTTGTTTTTGATATGAGGCTGTCGGTTCCTCCGGCTCCTGACGTCACGTGTGAAATACGCTGCAAAGCATTGTGGGTTATGTAGTGAAACAAGAAAAGGACGATTTATGTCGTCCAAATTACATCATAAATCAGTGAACCAATCATTACTTTTTTTTACCAATTAGATCGGGTTGCATTTAAGCACCATTAGATTATTAGATCACAACTATATTCATTCACTCCATGATCAATCCACGAGTTAAAATAGACAATAGACGGATGATGTATCTTTTATATCCACAGGAGGGCAGTGTTACACAAAAAACACAGACCCTAACAGCCACTTTATGAGGCAGCGGCCCCTTAATGTACAGAGGTCCTGAGGTGATCAAAGCAGTAGCAAATAGATGTTTGTGTCTGTTTATCTGAATCTATAGCTATAACCTATCTTTAATTTATTTTAAATTAATCGCTTTTAGCTATCTTTTTTGTAAAGAAAGAAAGGTCTTGCCATTTAAGTCTCCAAGTTAAACATATTAGAATATCCTCTATGGTTAAACTGTCGATTATTCATGTCCACATTGAGATAATAGTCTGTGCCCAGAGGTCACACAAAGACTTAGCTTTGTGCTAACAAGCCAAAAAGAAAAAGGAAAAAAAAGGTTATATTCATGGCCACAGAGTCTCATACTTACACACTTTTTTTTTAACTCATGAAGAGAAAAATATTTATATATTTAAACAAATACATGTTTACTGTATTGTAAATTAGCCTCAGGTGCTGATGTAATGGTTTGCTGGGGTTTATTGTTTTACTGGAAAACAAAGATAGAGACAAAGCAATGCGAAAAACTGACAAAAGTATGATAAAAATATACAAATTTCATATCTTTATTGAACTCATGTCCTTGCTTACACACACTGTTATGGAACACAACGGCACAATGGATACTTTACAAGTGTAGCTCCACATAAAAAGCTAAAACTGTTTCATAAGCACATGTGCAATAAGCAGGTATGTTACATTCCCAAATCACCACAGACTAAAGTTTCCATTTGATCAAGTAGCCATTCATATTTCAAAGTACGACCAACCATTTTGCTTTGCAAAGTACATCTTAAATTACAGTAACTAAAACAGAATAACAATGAAGTGCCAAATTTCACAATATGTGTTCTTACAAGAGCATCAATAGTTGATTTCAAATCACTAACAGGATGCTAATTTTACTTTACAAGCAGTGTGCTGTCATTCAAAACTGACATTTTGCATGACGATAGACACAATTTTACTTTGTATTACTGCCACAATATTGCTGTGATGTCATGTGACATGAAAAACAAAGAGGAGAACAAACCGCCATGTGTACCTTAAAACTGAAATCTGTAATGTAATGTGTAATCAAACTAAAGCAGGGATGCTAAAGCATAGTGCTCTTTATAGCAGCTGTTACAGACTTTAAATGCCCTGGAGCCAACTGGTTCTTGTGAATTCAACTATATTAATGAATGAATAAGATCAAATTGTGTGCCAGACTTGTGCAACTTAACAAACCTCAGTAATAAAATGCATTAGGTTTGTAGTTGTACCATGTGTATTTGATTATCTACAGTCCTGAATTCTATTGTATTAGTGTTGTTAGAAAAATTCAAGTTTATATCAAGGTTCATGTCTGTCAGGAATTAATATATTGTAAAATTATAACAAAGAATTGGTTCCATCAGACAACCCCTCTGATTTCATTCCTTTTAGGGCCTCTGTAACTGATATTAATAACCGAAATACCATTTGACATCCTGAAACCATATCTAAGACAGTCATCATACCAAGAAAATCTAATACTGTTGCAGCCCTAGAAAGCATATTCATCATCACATTCCACCATACAGTTGGATATAATATTATATATTACAGATTTCAGCTTTAAAGCAAAAAAAAACCAAACTTGTTTTTCAGTCATTTTTTGGCACATTTCACAGTAACAGAGCAGTGCAGTAGGAGGCTCGGGGCTATTCTACAATATCTTCACAGTTGTACCAAGCAGAGCAGCTTGACTCTCAGACCGGCTCTGCTGCAGAAGTCTCAGTCAATCCAGAAACAGCGACCTGAGCTACTTTAACTCGAGTCTTTCCACAGGTGGTTCCATCTTTCCCCGCCCCGCCTGCTGTGCCTCTCACGCTCCTGCTGTTCCAGTCACTCTCAGCGCTGTTGTCCAGAGGCTGCGTCGCTCTCCGGCACATATGGCAGATGTTGACAAAGGCCCTGCGCAGGTCCTTGCTCCTCATGGCGTAGATCACAGGGTTCACGGTGGAGTTGAGCAGGCAGAGCATGCTGCAAAAAGCGAATATAGTCTTGATGAAGTCGTTCACCTTGCCAAAGAGGTCGTAAACCATGATGGCGAGAAGTGGGCCCCAGCAGATGATGAGGGCCACCAGGATCAGAACCAGGGTTTTAGCCAGACGGAGGTCCATCCGCACCTGCTCGGGCCTCACTGTTTGCACTTTTGTCCCCTCTGCTGTGTAGACGATCACGCTCCTCTGAGAAGTTCGGCTCAGCATGCGGACTGCATGGTTGTGGGACTTCCAGAGGATGAACATGTAGGCGTAGATGATGAAGAGGAGCAAGATGCTCGTCATCCCGATCCAGAACATCAGGTACTTTTGGTCGATTAGAGGGAAAATGTCCGAGCAGACAGAGTTCAGACGCTTGCAGTTCCACCCCAGCAGTGGCAGCAGCGAGAAGACGATGGAGATGGTCCACATCACACTGAAGGCAATGATTGCTTTAGTCTTTGTGATGATGCTTTTGTACGCCATGGGCCTATGGATGGAGATGTAGCGGTCGATCGCAGTGAGAAATAGACTGCCAACAGAAGCAGTGAAGGAGGCGATGACCCCAGATAACTTGAAGAGGAAAATATTGGGGCTGTCCTTCCTGTGGAGCACATGGAAATCCAGGAAGCTATAAACAAAAATGATGCTGCCTATCAGATCGGCCACAGCCAGGCTGCCTATAAAGTGGTAGGAAGGCCGAGATCGAAGTGTCTGGGAGTGAAGGATCACACACAGCACAATGAGGTTCTCCAGCACCGTAAATGTACCCAGGGTGAGAGCCAAGATGGCAATCGCGAGCTGCTGACCAGGAGTGAGAATCATAAAACACTCCATGTTGTCCACAAGGTCCTGCCCACACTGCGCCGCCCCTCCACCCTCCACAGAGGTGCCATTATTCAGCAGAAAGTCTGATACGTTTGTGGGCAAAACAGGCGAGAGGCCGCTGTAGACGACCTCCTTATTTCCAGGGACGAGTCCAGAGTGTGGTTTCTCAAAGTGGAATCTGTTCTTTATGAGAGTCGAGTCGACGGAGGGGTCATCGTAGCTGGCGTCGTTGGAGCCGAGATACTGCACACCTGTTGTCAACGTGCTGATTGTGGTGCTTGCTATCCTGTGCAAAGCCAACTTCATGGCTGCTTTGCGGCTGAAGAGATGCTCAGTTGGGGGGGGTGTGGTGTGACAGCGTTAGACCCATGCAAAAGGACATCTATGGAGAAAAAAGACTGTTGTTTTCCCATAAAGAAAAGTGCTGTACACATCTTGTCAAATTTCATTCTTAAAATATCTCAATGCAGGAGGCAGCATCAATGCTTATTAAAGATTAATATGGTGGAAAATTAATTTGTTGCTGAGTGATATGGGGCTAATCTGTGCATCAGCCAGCTGACTCTAGAGCAGATGCATCCCAGACAATAGTGGGAAACTGAACAGTTGATGACAAACCTGTGCAGCCTCGGGGGAAATCATCGCATTAAGTATGTAGGACAGCCAGGCTTTCTTATTAATTAAAGGAGGTCATTAGGCATTAAGCTGTTTTTTCTTTCAATAATCATTGGATTAATTAGGCATCAAGGGAAAAAAAGGATGAAAAGTGCACATATTTTTTGCCCAATGATCCATTGTACATTTTTGATGCCAGTAATGATGATGTTAAATATTAACAGTCAAGTTTACATGAAGAATGTGGAATATTAAAATATGCTTGATGAGGAGAAGCAGCAGCAATTAAGCATGACATGATCCATTGAGATAATTATGTTTTAGTTTGTTAGACCAAAAATCCCAATAGTAAAACCAGTCTGGCTCAAAGTTATGATAGTATATTTGATAATAAATCTCTTAAGAATAAATGAACACTAAAATAACACAGAATAAAAGCTAGCGCGAGGAAAAAAATATTATTCGAAATAAATAACAATAATTAAAAAAAAAAAACCGTACCTTGATTTCTTCAGCGCAAACATCCTGCCTCGATCCATGCTGGAAAATTTATCAAACTGGGAGTAAACCAGTCTGCTGTCTTCACTCTCTTCACCAACAGTTACAGCAACTCCACAAAGAGCTGCAAGCCAGTGTGAATAAATAATTGCTGTTGTTGTGATAATTTACCGGGGGGATTGTCGTGTGTTGCCTCCCTGTTCTGCAAATGTCAAACACAGTAAAGCCACACATGCAGCCGGTGGAGAGTGAGCGCGAGCGGGCGGTTATAAGGCTGCTTTTTGTGCGCTCGCTGGTCACGTGGTCAGAGGTGTTTGAGCGCAGTAGGAAGTGCGTCCCTGAGCATCATCCACACCTATTTATACAGGAGCGGAGCAGCTGCTGCAGGCAACAAACGAAACCCAGCCTGGAAGCTCAAAGCATGCATGAGTTGATTTTACCTCCTCATTGTTCTGTGTCTCAGTCCTAATAATTAATTAGCTTGGATTTTTAAAAAATTAATTATTAAGCTGATCAACACCCATTATGTCGCCTAGAGCCTTTTTTCCCACTTAGTACAAACTGTACAGTTATGATAAATCGTTTTTATCAAGTGGATACTTCAAGGTTTTGCTTATTGACATTAAAAAGAGGATTGCATTATAAAATACAGTTGTAGCCCCCTTCACATTCATTAAAATAGAATAAAAACAATTGAATAGGCAATTTTAAAAAATGAGCTACATAAAAATAGCATTAAAGAAAGGAATAAAAAGGAAAGCTAAATTATATTTACAAGGAAGTGCAATAGCTGTGTAGGTTATTTTTTTTAAAGCTTGGGGTCAAATAAGCTTAAATTCAGTAAATTTTTTCATTTATTCACAAGCAAAACTAGCATGTATTCATACTTCTGTAAATGCAGTATTTTCTGAAAAGTTTTACAACCAGTGGGTGATAGATTTAAATACACAGTTTAACTCTGTGCTAGAGCCCTTATGAATCCCTCCTATGGGAAGCTGCATAAAAGAACTTCAGCGAGTATTTTACAGTTGAGGTCTCAACTTCAACTGACACCCCAAATAAAAATATTACAATATTACAATATTATATATATATATTTTTTATTATAATCATGGTCATAGCCTAAGTGGTCCTTACAAAATTCAAAAGTTTTAAAGGTCATTATAAAATTGTTTTAAAGGTCCAGTGAGTAGGATTTAAGGGAATCTAGAATATGGCAGAAATGGAAAAAATGGTGATTAATCAGTTAATTAGTGTATCTTTACCTGAAAAAAGGGAGAAAACAATCACAATGTTCTAAAGTGGTCATCTTTAATTGATAATTTAGATAAATGTCTGTAAAGTCACTGATTTACGTAGTTGTATTTATAGCACACAGTTAGCGACATCTTTCATGGCAGTCAGCAGAGGCTGGGCTGCCCAGTGGGTAGATGTAGCTAACGCCTCGGGCTCACTTTTAGTCGTGTCTGACCAGCGTAGGTACTTTAATTTCCTGTGAGTCACAATGGCGGATCAATGCATGCAGGAAAAAAAAACAAAACATCCAAGCAGTGCAAGCACAAGTACAGGTCCAAAGAAACTTAACGTTCTGAAGAAGGGAAAAAGGCTGTCTACAGAGGTCACACAGTTGATGCTGTTTGGTTTGTACATGAAACCTAGGAAATGGAGTCCAAAAGCATACCTCCAATTATAGCTTATCGCTAAAGGTGCTGTCAGAATCAATGTAACTCAAATCTTCAAGATCCACTTTAATTAGGGTACCTTCTATGTTTACAGAGAGAGCACGTTCTCTTCCATGTGGGCCCCCTTTTCCCATTTTTCAAGTGTTTCACGGCCACCATAGGTTCTCCTCCACACTTAAAAAGAGAGGATGAAGGTGGCATATTCAGTCAGGTGTAATCTGCAACTTTACCACCGGATGTCACTAAATCTTTCACACTGGACAATAAATATGTATGTTTTTAGCAGTGAAACGGAGAAATACTGTAATAATCTTGCAAAGCAACAATACCCTTTAAACAGTAGTGATAAATATTCTTATTTTACCTAAGTCACTGCACGTAAGCACAGTCTTAAGTTACTTGCATTGTATTTCACTTTTTTGCTACTTTATACTTTTACTCTACTACATTATAGAGGAAGATACTAAACTTTGAACTTCATTATACATAAGTGACAACAGAGAATTTATTCACAAAACATGATGAATTTCAAAGCAGGCCTAATAATGCGCTGTTTTCATGAAAGAGTATGTTGAAAGTATATTAAAAATTAGCTCTAGCTTACAACATAAACATGCTGCAACAGCATCACTTCGACAAAGGCCAATCTGCATGACCCTCTGCATTTTCTGAGTACTTTCAATATGTGCATTTTGCATTTCGTTGCTGATATATTCACTAAAATCTTGCATGCAGAAGGCTACTTGTATCAGTGCATTTACTTTGTAGTCTTACTACTTATACTTCGGTAAAAGATCTGAATAGTTCTCCCACCACTGCTTTTCAAGTATGAATGTTACACATTAACCTCAAGCTGTGGGTAAAATTTAAAAAAGGCACCACTCAGTGTAATTTTAGTGCAATATTTCAGTGACTGAGCAACTAAAAGTCCATTCCGAATATCCTCTACTATCTATTTCTTCGATGCAGTTGGGGGTCACATGCACACACTATTTAGAGTTCTTTTCCTGTCCTGCGCAGCTGCGCAATTATTTCCACTATGCACTCCCAGCAGAGCTATCTCCCAAATTACATGTATCTTGTTGTGGAAAATACATGACATTTGGCGATGCAACATCATGAGAAAACAATGAAAGGCATTGCACATGATGCCAGTGCCTCCAGTTTTGGCAGAACAGAAGAGGCTGAGGAGTCATCCAACTAATTACCGAACACTTGTTATGCTGCGCTTGAAGCGCATTCAAGCAGCCATTGATCCCATGTGGTAGAGGACTGTATCCAAATGTATGATTTTTATGAAGCTAATTTACACAGACAGACATACAAACAGTATAAGTAAAACATGTTATTACTGAGTGCTGATCGTGGAATTCATCTATAAATAATTCAGATATATGTAAAGTGACTCCTGTCTTGCTCTTTAATGTTTTCCTTTTGATCTGGATAAAGTTTGCTGCGACTTTGGCTTGAAAGCAGCATATATCATCTCTCAAAGCAGGGGGCAGAGTAATTCACAACCCACATCCATCATAATTATTATCATCAATATTTCAGTGTCATTCTCACCAAAGCATCAGTGAGAGAGGCAAAGATCTGTGGCGACAAAAGGCATGTAACAGCGACTTGTCAATTTTCTAAATGCTCTTCCACCATGAGGGCCATGCAGTTATGGAGGGCTGCTGCCATTGTTTCACGTCCATCTGTCTTTGGTTGGTGAACATTGCAAGTGATTTACAGTGATTGATTTTTAGCAGGATTCCTCATGAAAAAGCACCATAATGCATCTCATTTAATATTGATCCTTCTCCATTTACAGTCAGTTGCTGTTTGAGTGGCTGCCTACATTATCAAATCATTACTTTCGAACACAGGCTTCAAATCCTCCAAACAAACTGGACAAATTCAAGCAATACATGCAAAAACATGTGAATTAGAGGGCATTTTTGTCAGATTTTTTTGAGTTACTGCACAAACAGATGATCACTCTGGGGGAAGAGTTACTTATTTTGTAAATTAGAGAGCAAGAGGCATTTTGGGGCTTGAAATGTAGTCGTTACACACACGGCATGTTGCAAGACGAGACTCTGAAGCAGCCTGTCTGCCTCTGATGTGTTTGTGTCGAGAGGATGGGAGATGGGAGCGAGTGGGGAGGGAAAGAGGGAGGGAGGGCGGGTGAGGAGGAAAAGATGCATAAATAGCAAAGGGGAGGAGGCTGTGGCTGAACACTGACAGCTCTTAACAGTTTCCTAATCTGCCACTTCTATATTCTGTTCCTCCCCAGCTGGAGACACTTCATGTTGTAGCCAAGGTGGCACGGCAGAATGAGACTGAGTGCAATTCACATCAGCTCAGCAGTGAGAAAAAGCCCAAATACAATATTTACTAAAATTATTCAACATCCTTTTAGATGTTTCTCCAATCTCATTCACACAAGAGTCATGTGCATCGTCACCTATCATCAGTCATCAGCCGCCTGCATCCTCATTATTCACTTCATCATCGAACAATTAGATGTGTCAACCTGACTTCATTAAGCAAATCAAAGGTGTTTGCGGAGCCGTTTGCCAGACTTTTAATTGGACGAATCACTTCACACTCAGGAAACATCATCAGAGAACTAAACAGGGAGAGTGCGGAAGTTCCCCATCATGTTTTTCTCTCCTGCATCACATTTTCAGGACAGATCCTCCCCGCAGGAGTAACAGCACAGCAGAGAGGATGAAAAAGTTGTGAGTTGATGCCTTCTGTGACTGAGTTTCTGTCTGGGTGGCAAAGAAGATCAAATGTTCCCATCAAAACACCAAAAAGTATCATCATAAAAAGACAGATTTTTTTCACCAGACTAAATTAATTAAATGATAAATGTGATTTAATGCACTTATTTTACTTCTGAAGTACAATTTTGGCATGTTGTTCAGTTTAAATGCATGACTTTCTGTTGCAGAAATGGTTTCTCTGTCAGGAAAACAGACAAAACAACACAGTAATGGTCAGTGGGTAGAGTCCCCTTCATGCACCATTAAGTCCTATAAGACCTTTTTTTTATCTCAGAAGAACACAGTGGTAATCACAAAGACTGAGCGGATGATTCAGTGGATGCTCACTTGTGCAAACACTATGCAAATGAATGCTACAGGCACAGATGAGTTACCCAGGCAGCAGCACGGAGCTTCAAGTCACAACGCAGTTGTGCTGTTTCAGTATTATTCTTTGTGCTTTTCAGGTGAGATGCTACCTACAGCAGAAGTCCTGTGACCTCTGGGTTCGCCTTGGAGTGCAGTTGGCTGATTCAGGGCCAGATAATAATTCATTTGCCCCACACCCAGCTGCAGAGCTGCAGAGACTGACGAGACCCCCTAATTGACCTGACTGCCATGAGACCAGCAGTCACCTGTAATCACATGGCCCTTTGCTGTCAGCAGGAAGAGGAGTTGTGAAATTCAGTTTATTTTTAGCTGCTCTCCTCCTTTTATCAAGTCTTAGTATGTGCTAAGTAAGTAAGTTCAGTGTTTGCACAACACAAGAAATGTAAAATATTTAAGCGTGCAAAACTAATTACTTGGCCACTTGGAGGTTCAGTAACAAAGACGATTCCATGCGTTCTTTTCCGCGGTTTTCCAATGGAAACTTACTGAAAACTAGAATTGGCAGCGTCAAGCTAACTGTAGCACGAGACTCCTAAGGAAGCAACACCGCTGGCTTGGGTTTTATTTTGTTTGTGTCCCTCTCTCTTTTTATGCCTCGTTTCCACTTACGTATGTGATTGGCTTCTGCAGATCCATAAATATATGAATAATGTCCCTAGTGTCCAACACAAGGAAATGCAATTCTTTGCGGAAGGATATAAATTACCTGTTTGGGCCTATTTTTAATATCAAACCAATAAGATGATCTGACCGCACTTCCTATTGAACAGATTAAGATGATCTGCAATATATGTAATGTTGTAACTAGAGCAGAAATTATGATGTGTTAGAGCTATGAACGATTTCTTTTTAATTATACAAACTCACTTGATAATTCAAATGAGCAACTGAATTGAATTAAATAGCCTGTTAGCTACAGCAGCTTGTTAGCTAAGCTAGCACAGGAAAAAATCCGTACTGAAATATTATGCAGGGGAGGAATTTCGTAGGCACGTCGGAGATCACAGAGATTAGAAATAAATGGATTTCCGGTTCACTTGTCTGTGTACACATATGTAAGCAGAAACAAGGTGTTAAGGTGAGTTTACACCAAATATTCACAACGAGACGAAATGGTTGCAGGGAAAGTTGCGGCAGTGTAAGTTAGTCTGTCTCAGCTTGACTCAAGCCAGCCGACAGCGCTGCCTGCAACTCAGCAGGCTAGTTTTAGAAGATAAAGTTTGTTACAACAGCCAATCAGTTCATAGCGATGTCACCTGTCACTAATAGGCACGGTGTAGAGCAGCCAATAAGAACACATATTGTCTGAAATGACTGTGATCGGCCAAAAAGTGCCTATTTAGAGAGACAGAGGTGTAGTGTTCTTTTAAACCACCTGAACTACAATTTGCCAAAAGGTTGACTTTTTTTGCCTGATGACACCAAAAATAAACTGGCAATCTTCATCAGGTCATATGGGAAACAGTTTTTAAAAGGGCTTTGGAAAATCACATTTTGTTCTGAACACATGCATACTTCAACCAAAATATGGTATTCTAATTTTAATACTTAATACTCTGATGATTGGGGGGGGGGGGGGGGGGGGGGGGGGGGGGGGGGGGGGGGGGGGGGGGGG
>JAQLOL010000007.1:13269697-13280399 GCA_029783665.1 Naso thynnoides | reverse complement strand
CCAAAACTCTCAAAAGCTTTGTGTGGTAAAATCCAAGTCTTCTTTATAGTGTAGTAGCCTCAGTATTTTCTGACACATTGTTATTTTGACCAAATAGGTACTAAATCTGACGTAACTGTTAAAAGGCTTCCTCACAACAACAAATACACTCATAGCCGACATCTCTCGCACCCACACCGCCATGAACTCCCAGTCCGATCTTGCTTCTGTCGTTGTGCTGCCCTTTCCCTTGCTCCCTCTTCTCTGTCAGCATCCATTTGCCAAAGTTCCTTGGTGTACTCCAGCTTGAAGAAAAACGGTTCTGTCAAAAAACTGTTGAAAGTCCTCCTCCTCTGCACCCACCATTTTGTGATTTCCTTTTATTTTTCCTTGTGAAAGTACTAAAAAGTTGTCCCAAACTTGTGCTAGGCTAGGCTAAGCAGTGAGCAGCCTTATTTTCTCCTTGTTTGCTTCCTCAGGCCGATGTGCACAGACATCCAGATAGCGGCCAGCCAGCGAGCAGGGAAGTGGTATTCATCGTTAAAGCTCGAGAACTAATGCACTTGCTTGGCCGTGCATGCATAAGGGGGCCTTGTAATGGATATTTCAGATCTAGTAGCGTTTTAGCTGAAATAACAGTGTTTTAGAAGTATTGAGCAAGTGGCATGATAAAAAAGACTTCAGTTTTACCACACAAAGCTTTTGAGAGTTTTGGAAGGACATTTTTTGATGATTTTGGTTATTTGAAACTGTATCTCCATCAGCTGCCAGCAAAAGCAGCTGAAGTGAGGGGCTCGCATTTTTGGAAAAAATCAGTTAACCATGGAGTAATGCTGGAAGGAAACAAATATATGCTTCAAATCAAGACATTTAAGGGTGAGTAATTGATGCACAAAAGGTTGTTTTGCGGTGAAATATCACTTTAAGTCTCACAGGTGGCTGTAGTAATTTTGTTTTTAGATGTTTGACTTATTGTTTTAATAATATTGTTTTTTTAAATCAAAACCAGAAGTAAAACAAACCCAGAGCTTCACTGATTTTCTTAAATACTTGTACTGATTTGAGGCTTTCCCTCCTGTCATGCCTAAACTAAATTATCGTTCTAATTTTAATGTATTCAAAAAGACAATTTTTCAACTCTTCTTCGTATTTCTGCATCGCCTGATCAGGAAGAAGTATCACTGTGAATTCTACATTAAGCTAATGCAGCGGCCATTAGATTTCTGCACACGCCTCAACCAGCTCACTGGTCAATTAAACAACCTTGGCTTCCCTTGAGAGGTCACAGATGTGGTGGGAAGCAGGCTCTGGACATCTTCTTTGATGCTTTATCCTTTTCACGTCCTTCTGCTGCAGCATCGATGCCTTTGCTCATGGTTTTTGAAGTGTGATGGTACACAAAGTGTGAATTGTCACAAAACCCTTTATGCATATTGGGATAAAAATAAAAGTTTTTAAAAATGGAAGAATTCTTCAATGTAATCCACATTTTTCCTTTTAAGGATGCAGAGAAATATTTCTTATAAATATATGTACATCACATGTGAGCAGTTAATGGTATAACAGAATATGCAGTTTATGTGATTTGATATGAATGCTTATCCGCAATCAGACCTGTGCCAGAAAGAGCACAGAGACCCTGAAGCTGGTAGCAATCCAATGTCTAATAACTGTGAAAGCTTATCCTGCAGCACTGTTTAATTTTACTGTATAAGAGGGCAGAAAAATAGGATTAAAAAAAAAAGAAAAACTTGGATTTCGTACCAGAAAAATAGTGCCAAATGCTTTAGCTAACATTAGATATCTGTTGTTTGTGTTTTTAGTTGATTTTAATTTACGTCTGCAGAAGCAATATTCAGAAAAAAGCAACATTCAGCCATGAATTTCAGTCCATTTTCATTTATACAAACTATGTGTATTTATCCTACATGGAGGAGATTTAAAATGTACAGTATTGTGATTGTGTTGTTCAGCACCAAAAATCTGCCCAAATTAATTTTCCCATTTTCAAAAAAGACATTTATTAAACATTTTCCCACACATAACATTTATGTTTGGTGTTGTCATAAACCACCAAAAGATATTTTCAACATATCTTTTGCCTAGCAAAGTATAAAGTTATTTTAAGCTGAAAAAGACAGTAAAACTAGCAACTAACAGGTCACAGTGAACCTCAAAGCCTCACAACACCAAACAGAGGAGATGAGCTTCATTTGTATTTAAAAAAGAAGAAGAATAAGAAATAAAGAAAATAAATAAAGACATTTTAAAAAGTCAGTACTTTGTAATCAGTGTTTTGGATTTAACATATTTTTTTACATTTGTGATTTTATTAAACATTTTGCCGTTTTACTAAACTTTGTCAAATCACATAAATGTAATTCAGTAAATAGCTGGACAGCAAAATAATGGCATTGATACAAAGATCACAAGAACATAGTGACTCATTAACGTGCTGCAGAAATGAAAAAAAATGTAACTTTAACATTAAGAATAATTTGATTATCAGGTATTTAGAGGAATAGTTCCACATTCTGGGAATTGGTGTTTATTTACTCTTCATGAGTTTGACTCTCATGCTTGTAAGTTACAGTAGAAATGAAGCTACAGCAGGAGGCGGTTAGCTTAGTGCTGAGACTGTTAACGGGGAAATAGCTAGCTTGGCTTTTTCTGAAGGAAACAACGTCTGTCGTGCAGCACTTCTAAAGATCACTTATTAACATGTTATTTTATGTTTGTTCATTCCACAGAAAAACTGAAGCGTAAAACCAAAAGTCAATGCTTTATAAGTTTTTTGTAATGTTTACAATAGCCTAATGCTAACCCACCCTCAAAAAGGCTAAACAACAACAACAGTGATTTGGGGGACTCTATCACAAAGCGAGCTCAACTTTTCCTGAGTTACTCAGACCTATCCGGCTTGACTAACCCTGACAATGGCAATCAGGATAATCATTATCATGACGTTGGCTATCAACTCGTTAACTCAACCCAGGTTTGCCTTATCAAGACCCATGAGCGCGCACATATAAGGAGTGGGTTCTGAGGCAGCAGACCAATCGCAATCTTGAAAAACAAGCAAACGGAGAAGCGCACTGCAGAGAGAGCACCGAACTTCTCATGCGAGGAGCAGAGACTGATTTCAACAAAGTGCGAGGAGAAGAAAAGCATCATTTTAGAGAAGTCCAACACCGTGGCTGCTGCCAGAAGAAGGCAAAATGCATGGCAACGCATAGTGGACTGCATAAATGCACAAGTTACTCATCAATAACCCCCCCCTGCACAAATAATCATTGGGAAGCTGAACGGGTTTGTTCGGACCAAGGTGATGTACCTCAATAAGAAATGAACCAGCTTTGTGAGACAGACCAACCCAGGGTTGAACCTGAAGTTACCTCGCTAAGCCAAAATCCTGCTTTGTCATACAGGCCCCTGGTTGGCTAGAGTAGTTGTTTCTCCCTGTTTGCAGTGTTTTGTCTAAGCTAAGCTAATTGGCTGCTGACTTTAACTTTAAATTTACTGGACGGTTACAAGAGTGGACTTGAGTCTTTTCAACTAAATTCCCACAAGAAAGCAAATAAGTGGATTTGTTCTCAAAAGTTTTTTTTTTAGTTTGTCACTGATTGTCAAGTTTAGTTCGCGAACAAAGATCAAGAAATCTGTCCATACACTGGCAACATCAGAAATCTGTTTTCAGTTCATATCATCCATTTTGGAAATGTGGTCAAAGAGTCACTGCATTGAGAACTGAAATGTAGCTGAGTTTAATTGCACAATCACACAGGTCCATGTTTGTGCATGTCTTTGTGCAGCAGGTCCTCAGACAGCAACGACATCCAGACGTCTTTCCATTGACAGCACTACAGTTACATGACACCACACAGATTTGATGGAGTGACAAAACCAGTGGCGATGACTGTCCTCTTTGTCGTTTTTTTTACCTCTTCAGTTTTAAGTGGCTGGGTCAAGAAGGCAATGGTCACCAATCTGTCAGTGGTCCCCATGCATCTTATGAGCAGTTTCTCTTCTGTCTGAAAGCGTCAAATGCTTGTAATTTCACTGCTCTTTCACAAATGACTCAAGCTCCTGGAGTCTCATTATGGACTACTCTCACAGAGGATCTTTTTTCTCATCCCAGGTTACGAGTAGATGGACCAGTAGATGATGTTAAAGAGGATGTATGCTCCGGGAAACACAACCCGCGAGTACTTGTCTATGGCATGGGTGTCTATCCAAATGTTCACATAGCCTCTGGATGGCTTCACCTGGCCTGCAATCTGCGGGTCACTTAGTGCCACCTGGGCCATCATTCGCTCCTGGCGCCCGCCATTCTCTGGCATCCCATAATTCCCTGTGGTGTTGACATCCATGGACCCGTAGCCAGTGATCTGGGGGTCGATCATCATCTCATCAGGGTTGCCAATGCCACACGTGCATGGCAGCTAGCAGAGCAAGGGCAAAAAAAGTCAGTGTGACAGTTATAAATCTGCATATTGTAAACGCAACTTTTCTATACACAAGTTTGTTAAATGTTTATTATTTTTCTGCACACTCTTGGCATTTAATTAACTTTGGCATGAAACATTTATAGAAGGATGTTTGTGCAGGAAATGCTCCGCAGGGTACGTGGGCAATTTGGCTCCATATGCCGCAGCATTTGGCAGATGAAGAATAGCAATATAGTACACAAGCTGTAGTCCCAGAAATAATTTGCCATTGCCTCAAGAGCATAAAACAAGCCAATTTAGAAAATATGTATCTGTTTTTTTGGAAATGCACATAAATTATTAATTCATGTTTCTACCAGTTTTAGGCATCTTTTAATTTGTAAAATATCTTAATGTAAAATCAGGTCAGCCTTGTCCTGTGTTGACTTGAAGAGAGTTGTTAATGCGTCTGTTTGTCCTTTTTTGGTTTTTAAGAGATATCTTATTTGAACCCAAAAAACCGAACTTTATCCAGTAGCAGTAGAACTTTCAAGAAGAAATTTAATTTAAACGAACTGCTGGCGCAATGAAAAAATATATATACATCATTATAAACATACTGGCACATTGGCAATTTAGATGAGTTCAGAAGGAAAAGAGGAGTTATTGACGCATCATAAAATTAAAAACATTAACAAAAACTTGGGGGCTTGCAAATTTCAGTATGCAGATACAACTTCATTTTATTTTGCTGCTGTTTTTTGCCCTTCACCTGTACCCAAATAGAGCTGGATACACGTTATCCACCTGTTTTGCTTAAGAAAAACAATCCTGGAACAATGTATTGCAGAATATGTTAAACTACAAATGTTATAACTGTAAAGGATATGATGTCCTCTGCACAGCTCCAGATCTGTGTGATGGGGGTTTAAAACAGCATCAAACAAGAAACACGATGCACAGTCAAACTATCTCATTTAATTATTTATGAGAAACATCTGAATAAATATTTACCAGGGGAAAAAAAGGCATCAGACAGTCCTACATTTATTCTTTACTCCTTGTATGAACAAAAAAGTGGGTTCATCACTCAAAAAGAATAAATCTGCAAAGTCCAAAGTCAGACTATGTAAGTGCAATAAAGCAGATGGATCATTACACTTGTTTTGGTAATGCTAAACTGTTCATGTGAATCATTAAAAGATCAACATGTAATAACCGGAGAAAACTCACACAAAAGAACACTTACTCTTTCCCTCAGTTTTCTCTCTTTCCTCTCTTGTACGGTGGAGAGGTAGTTGACCGCTGCGTACTCTATCACCGACAGGAAGACAAAGACAAAACTAACCCACAGGTAAATGTCCACTGCCTTGATGTAGGAGACCCGTGGCATAGAAGCGTTGACCCCGGTGATGATGGTGGACATGGTCAACACTGTGGTGATGCCTTGAGTAAAACACACAGAGTTCAGTCACGTTCTTTTATTGGCTTGGAAAAATTAAATCAAATGCTATGTCATAGAAATGGCTGCACATGCACATTTTGTGCTGTATTGGTAAATTTTCACTTGAATACTATAGGAAATTTCTTACTTTCTTGGTCCTGTAAAAATTGTTCAGGTTGTTGCTCACAGCTTAGCAACATCTACAACCTGAGACATGGTGCTGCCAGTACACACTGATTTTTAAGGAAATAATTTGACCTTTTGTAAAATATGTGCATTTGCTTTCTTGACAAGAGTTAGATGAGAAGATCGATTCACATCTTATGTTTGTACAATGACTATGAAGCTACAGCTAGATGGTTAGATTAGCTTAGCATAATGGCTGGAAACGGGGAATGCTAGCCTGGCTCTGTCAAGAGGTAACAAAATGCTCCTACCAGCACCTCTAAATTTCACAGTGTGACATGTCATATCCTGCTTGTTTAATTCAAACACTGAGGGATAAAAGAGACAAGTTAAAAAGCAGTGTTATGAAGAGCTATACTATGTGACTACTTCTCATAGTCAGCTAAAATAGTCAGGCTAGTTGTTTTCTCCTGCCTCTGGTGTTTATTCTAAGCTAAGCTAACCAAATCCAGGAGTATGCTGCTTCCCAGCACTTTTAAATTCAATAATTAACAGGTCATATTGATGTATTGTCTAGTCAGTACAAAAACCTAAACTGTAAAAATGTCACTTCGCAGTTTTTTGAGTTTTGTGCCTAGTATTTCGTAGCCAGGACCAATAACGTTAACTTCCTGAAATCTCAGCTGGTTGCCTCACAATGAAACAAGAAACACTGATTAGCTCAAGGGGTAAATTTGTTAACTTTGGACAGGGCCAGGCTAGTTGTTTGCCTCTGTTTGCAGTCATTTAGCTTAGCTAAACTAACTGGTTGCAAATTAATTTGCTGTACAAATGGGAGAGTGGTAGCCTATCAATCTTCTCATCCTACTCCCACTTTAAAAAAAATTAAAAAATAAAATAAAAATTTATTCCCCAGACTTTTTTTTCTCTGAGTCAATTAATTTCTCAAATATTTTAATCTTTATGTAAAGTTGTGTTTCTTTGCCAAAGCCACACATTGAGAAGAAAACTTGATACCTAGAGGCACCCTGGCGGGGACGGCCCTGCGATCTATCCAGAAGGACACCCAGGACAGCATGACCATGAGGGTAGCAGGGAAGTACGTCTGCAGCAGGAAGAAGAAGATGTGGCGCCGCAGGGTGAAGTGGATGTACAAACGATTGTACCAGCCTGGGAAGAAGAAAAATCGCCGTCACACACACATTGTTGTATCCTAGCTGCTGATGCACCACACAAACACTTGAAGCAGAGGTTCCCAGCTATTGTGGCAGGAGGAGATAGGACACAAAATCCCTTTTATGCTTCAGGTTGCTCTTCTGAGCTACAAAGTGACATGAGGTAATAAGAAGGCTGCACAGCTTTAGTGGCTCTGTGGCTTCCGAGCAGCACTTGTGGTTGTGGCTTGTGGCTTTAGCATGATTCATTTCATTTCGCAGTAAGGATTAAATATTAGTTGCTTGGTGAGGTATTCAAGGGACACGGACTTCACGTAAGACTCGCTTCTTTAGTCTGAATAAAGTAAAATGAGCTGCAGTGAAGTTGTAGTCAAGTTGTGATCTTCTTATTACATGCATGTTGCACACATTTGACACATTTGCATAATCACTTCAGTGTACTGTATGTATTAAACATGTTTGTGTTGTGGATTACAGCACCTGTGCTGCTGTAGAAAGCCAGCTTGGTGGTGGTGTGAAATTTCTGGATGAGAAACTGAGACAGGGATATTCTGTCATCTGTGTTCAGGGATTCGTTGCCTTTCTTCCAGTACAGCATCAGGTCATCATCTGTGTACGCATCTGGAGAGGAAAGTATGAATACTGGGTGTTACTGAGAAAAAAAAATGCGACAGAGAAGATTTAACAAGATATGATCACAATCCTAAAGCTCCAGTCTCTGAAACTGCAATGTCCGTGATGCCCTCTGACATAGCAAGTTAAACCTCACTTGTAGAGGAGCTGGGGGGGTTCGAGAAGAAGGTTTTCATATATTCTCTTTGAATCATGTATGTGCTCAGGCAGTTAAGCTACAGCGTAATACATCTGAGATTTCAGAGAAATCTGGTGGGCAAACTTAACATTTTGGCCTGGGGAGGGGGCAAGAGGAAGGATCCTATAGTTTCCAAAATGGAAATAAAAAGAGGAGGAATCTGCACAATTATTATTTATATTTCTTATATAGAGGTGAAACACTTGGCATGCTGATGTCGAAGGAAGAAAGGTCACAAAGTTTGGAATCCATATTCTGGGAACCATGAAAACACGGAAATCAAGACAGTTTTTTAAGATGCCTTTCAACGGGCTAAGATGGTGGTCAAGAGAAAACTTTGAGCTGAATTTCATGGTAATTTAAACTGTAGATACAAAACACTCTTTTTTTTAATTCCAGACTTGTCTTGGATGTTTGACCGTCTTCCTTTGAGTATTTGTTCACATTTGTGAGTAAATCCACTCACAGCTCTCAATCTCCAGCGAGCAGGTTTGTGTGTCCAGAGGGAAGCGGCTGAGGTCCATGTTGCACATGGCGGTGACTGTGACTCTGCAGGGGGAAACAGCAGGGACCCAGAGACAAACATACACAGTAATTCAACTTACGCAAGAGTGAGAAGTGAACTCACATGTTTGGCAAGCAGTTGTAGACTGCAAGATGACTGAAACCAAAACAAATAGATGGAATGAGGACTCCTGCTGTGTTTTGTGCTGGATGATGATGTGTCTGTTTATGTGTGCGTGCTGCTGGCATCATTTCTTATGTCATTGCTGTCTTTGAGTGCCTAAATATGTTTTTCCAATCATTTTAAAATGTTTTATTACAGTCGGACGTCATATTTTCTTCTCCCTCTTTTACTACAGTTTTTTTCATCAGATGGCCTAATTCCACACTGTCTTTTCAAGTATGAATATGCTCATAAATTACTTGTTAGATTAAATAATGGTCAAAAAGTCAATTAAGTAACAAACATTCAGTATCCTCCTCTGATTAGCACTGATTATATACTGACTGCACTGATGATAATTATTGCAGATGTGTTGTTTGTCAGAATAAATCACCTGCTGTGACAATCATCATAACAAATCTTTAGTGACCTTCAGCTTTTCTAATGACCATTATGTGATTAATTCATGTGGTGTGTTCTGATGTTTTTGACTGGGTGGCATCGCTTAATTTTAAATGTATCTGCTGTAAAAAGTTCCTCTGATGTGACATTTAATGTTACTTTTTAATGAACAGGAAAAATAAATTGCCTTTTGACCACTATATTTTTTCTGCTTTCATTGATTGAAGGCTTTATTTTGAGTTTGTAAAATGCAACAAAAACAGTAGTACAAAAAGTGATAATGATAATGAAAAAAATCATAATAAATTCCATCCACAATTTTTCTTACTTTACATCTGCAAAAAGGAGTAGGAAGAGGTATAAACTTCTGCTGCTGACATTCACCTGAGACTGTAGAGGACATTGCCATCAGGATAAACTCTCAGCATGACGTTATCAGTCGTGGTGTCATGGATAAAAGAGCGCTTGGAGTGGACGAAGAACATGTCGGGAACCCAGATCTTCTTCACCAGGCGACTGTCAAAGGTCATGCTCTGGTTGTTGGTGCTCGGGAATGACAGTCTCTCATCCTTCCAGTAGTGACGCAGGTACAGAGTCATTGTAAAGTCCTACAGGAGGAAAATACAGCAAGGTACTGTGATAGAGGTTGTAGGAAGTGCTTAGATGTACCAATATAACAAAGTAAAAATATTTCATTACAAGTAAAAGTATTTTGATCTATAGAAATGCGGGAATGTGGCCTCTATATCATGAATATATTACTGTATATGACATCTTTAGATTGTTGAGCGTTTTTCTGGTGAAGCTGCTGCAGATGGAGCATGTTACTTCATTTACTTTGCACAAGTAGGTCAGTTCACAAGATAAATCTGAGGGGTCATAAGATGATTTAAGAAAAAATACAGTTCTGTTACACAAACTTGTTTTTATTTTTCAATTTTTTTTCAAATCTCTTGGTTTTTGTGATAAAAACTGGATAATTTGGAAACATCTGAGAAGAAAAGAAGGGAAATGTGTTTGTCTCTGCGGTAGAACTGTTCACTCATAGACATCTGAAATGTAACATCTGGCCAGTGATTTTTTTTCACAAGACAAAAAGGTAGACGAGTAGGAAGCAATGGTTGTATTTTATCATTTTATTTTATAATTTTGAGGCAAGACATGGCCGATGTAAACATTATTTTAATAGACTGCTTAATTTTGAGATTTAGGGTTACTTTGCTCCCATTAATAACATGTCTTTTTTTAAGACTAGTGGAAAGAATATACCCATAGTCGGGTGTTTATTTTAGTTAAGATTTCTGTTCTGAACATTTATGAAAATGAGGTCATTTTTAATTGCCTCATTTGCATTTATAAGCAAAGTTTGGAAAACTTGTAACACAAAGAAAAACTGTCTCAATGTGAATCATTAACTGGGAAAGTTTTGTGGTGATATTTCTTTCTTTCTTTCTTTTTTTTACCCTATTAAACTGTAAGCATTTTCCCTTTCAAATTCCAAGAAATTGTAGTACCGTAATACCTCTATTACCACTACAAAATGGATGAAGTAAAGGTCAACTGTAAAGGTTAATATGTATATTAATATAATATAATATGCTGCCATAAAAACGATAGTTACTGAGCATCCAAGTCAAAGTTAACTAAGCATAAAACTAAGTCTTTTTAATT
>JAQLOL010000007.1:13257925-13269597 GCA_029783665.1 Naso thynnoides | reverse complement strand
TAAGTCTTTTTAATTTTTTGGCTTTCCCTCAAAGTCAGTAATTACAGTTGAAGATCTGATATTACTATGACCCATCTGAAACAATAAAAGTAGATTGAAATTCACATATACAAGTTACATACTTACCATATCCACCTCGGAGATGGTGTCCAGACTTTCAACCTGGACATCCACTCCTACAGGAATTGGAGGGCCTAAATTTAAATTAAAACAAAAGCAGGAGTGTTAATTTCTCAACAAAGAAGCTTGCTGATCAAGCTCCTATGCTTGATTGTAGATGTTAGAGTCAACACTACCATTAAAGACACAGCTTCAGCCTTTTTATTTTGTGACTCACGTTTCTATAAAAAAACAAAACAAAACAAAAAAAAAAAACAATGAATCACTAAAAAACACAAAGCAATGACTTGCGCCACAATTGTGTCTGTCTGGCTGGGATTCTACTTTTGACCTTTTTCAGCCTTTCTACTCTGTATCATCATCCTCCAATAATATGCAACTACAATTAGGTCACAATAAGTTGATGCAGCCGTGGATGCAATCCAGCTCTGTTTTCTGCTTCCAGCTGAGACGCTCTTGATGGTTTAAAACAGACACAGCTGAAGGATTCTGCCTGGGTCACTGGGTGTGTTTTTGGCAGCATCCTGGCGTATGATTAAAAGTAAAATATATATATAAAAAAAGAGCATGTTTACCCCATCAAAATAAAAGCCCTCCTGGCTGATTTATTTTGCTTTTGTTAACTATATCTCTCATGTTTGTGGTTATTTATCTTAAAAGATGAATAAAAAGATCATGAATATATATTCCATTACTACTTTCCAAAAAAATAAAGCCTGTGTCCCTTTATCTCAGCTTAATGCTACAGTATATACAGTCTAATATACAGTGATGCAAAAGACGAGTGATGTAAAGAACTGAGCTGCATTTTAAACTCCTGCACAGCTTGCATGGATGGTGTCATTAAGATCTCCAAGAGCTTAATGCTTGACCGTTTGTCCCAACAGTGATCACTGCACACAGATCTTATCCAGCCACACTTGATGACTGAGCGTGCAGCGGCAGCCTCTTCAGCACACTGACTGCTGCAATCACGCATTTTCCTGTGCTATGTAATTTTAAATAATTAAATCACGAGTAAAATTAATTTCCTGACCTCCAAACGCTGGCCTCATGGTGAAGTCATGGTCGTCTATTCTCAGGAGCTGCTCAGACTTTGTCATGGGAGATTTCGTCATGTCTGGACTTCGTTTGTAAATTGGTCTGTGAAGCAAAAGAGCAGTCATATTAGCCTTAAGGAACATGGAGTGAGTTGCTTTTAAATATCAAAATCTTTGGCAGAAGAATTACTTTGATTTTTAATTTTAGTATTTCTAAAACTCACCCTCCAGCTTTGTGACCTCCACCCCCATCCATCCGGGCCTCTCTCCGTAACCTGATAGTTAACAACATAAACCAATTAAATCAATTAATCAATAAATAAATAAGAAAATCCATCGCACGTGGCAGCAGCCTTAACAATTAGTATTTTAAACATTTATGCAGTTTATGAGAGTTTACATCATACACTGAGATTTAACAAAAGATTAATCGATTAATTGACACAATAATTGACATAATGATAACAACTGTTAGTTGCTTTTCCTTTTGAAATAAACTATTGTGTCATTTTCAAGGTTACATCTACTTGAGCTCACAACAGGAGAAATAATGATACCTTTTTTATTTGTTTTGATACTTCTCATTTCTCACTGAGAAGATGTAGTACACCCTGTTACATCATGCACATTTCATCGACACATGACACAAAGACTGATAGAGCATTTCCTCACTCTGCAGGGAAAGCCAGCCTTTCCCTTGTGTCGCTGTTCAAGAGGGCTATGTATGTACACTTGTGCTTTAAGCAGCCTTTTCAGGGCATGAGCAGAAAGGGAGGGGAAAAAAAGAACTCCAAAAACCAAAATGGATTATTAGAGTAGAGCATGCTGTGACAGACAGCGCCAAATCCCTATGACAACCGCAGACATGCACTGAGGAAATACCACAGAGGAAGAGGGAGAGAGGCAGGGCAAGATGAAGGGACTAAACAAAAAACAGGAAAAAAAACACAACAACTGCATAACGAAACAGTAACATGAGGGTTTCTCTAGATGCAAGATGTGGTGTTCTGATGGGCAATGGGTGCTACTCGTCAGCATCCATCCAGCAGCTGGTTCCTAATCCGCTTGGCAGAAATGCCTCTCCAATCCCCCTCTCTGCCTGCCTACACCGCACAGCAGACCGCCGCCTGTCTGCATACTGCTCTGCTCTTTGTGGCCCGACTGTTTGTGATCTGCCGCCATGGACCTGCATGCATGCGTCTTAACAGGGGCTGCATCAGGGTTAATAGGCCAGATTTATGCAGAAGTCAGTCTGGACACACTAATGTATGCTGGCAGAGCTAAATCACTAGGCTATTAAAATAAATAAATAAATAAATTTTAAAAATGAAAAGGTTGCTTAAAGTTTACAGGCTGACTGAGCATCCTGTAGCAGTGCGATAGGATTTTATGTCTGGATTTATGTTTTTCGACTTAAACAAATATCATTTAAGCCTACATGTAGACATGTGGCAAAAAAAAAGCATTAGCCTATTTCTGCTTTCCACTGAACATTTGTTAGTCATTTCTTTGAAGTTAATGTAAAATTGATTTATAATTTAATATTTTTATGATCAAGCTGTAGTTTATGTTTAAAATGTTGCTTGTGATTTCAGCTAGAGTCAAACACTGTGATAGTAGGTACTGCTAACCTGCTAAGCTAGGCTAATGACGCTTTCGGCAGGGTCTTTCAGTGTTTTCATTTTCCATGACTGGATTTAGTTGATGCTCACTACCTTACAGTTAACAAAATATATATAAGTACCAACTGGAAATCGGGAGCAAAGTAGGCCTAGGTAAATTTAGCTGTTGTCGAGGCTCACTTGTGGCTATTTCAATAGCTAGCTTGATTGGGTTCTTTTGCTTTAGCTATTCGACAGTTTTATTTGCCTTTTCATGAAGCTAGCTAGTTATGCTTTAGATATTTATGTGAAAGCTGAAAAAGTGAGATCTACTATTTTGACATTTCTACAATTTTTTTTAGTCATTCTAAGTAATGCGGCAAACATTTCCTGTTTCTAGGCTACTCAAATGAAATAACTGGTTGCATCTTTGTCATAGCCTGCCAAATAGTTTGCTAATTTATTATGTCTGCATCTTGGACTTGGTCAAATAAAACACTTAGTACTATTAGTACTTATTACTATTTTAACATTTTTGTGACATAATGATTCATCAATCGAGAAAGCAGTCGTTATAGCTACATTTGGCTTGCTGAAGCTTTGTAGGCTAGTTGACCTGGTTTGGTTTTTAGTTGTGTTTTGTTGTAACTGCACATTTATTTTTTTCTATGCAATAATAATAATGATAATAATAATAATAATGATAATAATAATAATAATAATAATAATAGGCTATGGCAGTATACACATGATAGTGTGGTTTGAGTTTAGATGAGTTACTTTTACAGTTGGCATATTTCTTTTATGTAGAAGGGTATAAAAAAAGCTATAAAGTAAAAAGAAAATTGGAAAAAAAATGCAGAATTGAGCATAAAATCGCACAGTTAATCATCCACTAACGACTTGAAATTATCCCTCAAACCTCATAAAGGTTTTCTCCTCAGATGTTTTTGTGTGGGCCTCTGCTGTCCTACACAAATCCTCCTCTCAGGCTCTTCCTCCTCAAGGCGACGAGTGAAAAAACATCTAAGTAATATACTAGTAAAAAACTCCCACAACCCATGCCGGCAGCATCCAGCCGCTTTTGCAATTTCACACTCAAGAGAGGAGGAGTGGTGTGATGAGAAACAGGGAGAGGAAGAGTTTGACTCCCGCATAAGTACATTGAGATTTTCCCCCTGCTAAAAGAGGAAGCAGAGATTTACATTTGATTTGTATTCTCAGACTGTGTGAGTCGGCAGAGAGAAAACTGGTGTGAGAGGACTTTTAACGAGTCGGAAAAAACAAAAGAGTGAGGCACAGATTTGATAACAAGGCGACACTGGTGTTTGGAGATTACTGTGGTGCTCTGAGCCTCTTGTGTTCCCTGTCTTCTGAAGATTTTCCACAGATGATTACGATTGTGCTGCCCTTACTTACATACTTAATGATCATCTTAATCACCTTAGGGCTGAGATGATCACTTTAAATGACTGTAATTTCACGGAGGATTGTTTAGATTTAAAAAAGCAGCTTTAACCTTGCACTGTTCAACCAAATGCCCCTTCAGTATGATCAGTCCTGCCTTGTCATGCACTCTGAGAGTTTGTCATATAAAAGAACCAGTAGATTTGTTGTGTCGAACGCATTTGTTGCAGTGTTACAGATGAGAACCTTAATAGAGAGCAGATTGCTGTTTGATCTATAAAAAACAACAGTTATGGCATGAAAAGTGATACTGTATCTAAAGGCAGAGGGATTATGATTTGACAGGGTTTGTTGAATATATTAAGTGGATGCAAATCATTCACCGCTGATAGCATTATGAGGCGTACACTGCTGTACTTTGCCTGCTTGGGAAAGTCTTATCATCTTCACCACAGATTAATGCAGGGACGGTTTGTGACTTGAGGGCTTCAAGCATACGGTTAGACTCTGTGATGACATGACTACAAGAGTATAGCTGTATTTTGTAACATAAATGATGGAGAAAAGCGTGCACTGGCTGTTTATGAGAAATAAGATGAAACTTCTATTTTCTCCTCATGTTTTAAGTATCGGATCAAAGCAAATTTTCCCGTCTTAAGTTGGAGCCTCCAAATGAAGACTCGAGCGCGGTGCTTTTTCTCTGCTCACAGGGCTAGTGTGGTCTGAACCATTTAAAGGTTTTGACTGAATACTAGAACTGAAAAATCAGTCGATTGATCAATTAGTCGATCGACAGATTAATCAGCAGCTATGTTAAATGCAGATTCATAATTTAAGCAAATTATCAAGCTAAACAGATGTCAGATGCGCAGCTTTTTTTCTTTGCCTTATGTTATAGTAAACTGAATATATTTGAGTTTGTTGGTCAGATAAAATCCAATCAACAGACATATTTAACAATTGATTTTGGAAAAAAAAAATCTGCAGATTGATCGATGAAAGAAATCATTAGTTCTGATATCAACCTAAATTTTAAATCCTTCTGAAGGTGATTTAGAAGGATAAGAATTATCATGCTGTCAATTAAAATCAATTATGACAATTTTGCTGCATGCATAAACATTTATCATTAAAAAAACTTGAGCTGTGTTTTTTATGATTTAATATGTGCTCCAAATGTCAGCAAATCACTGAAATATTGATCACATTTGCAATTCTAATTTAAGTCGAAGATGCTATTTGCTAGTTTTGGGCTGTAAAAATAACATTTCTTGCACTACAAGTATGTCAAGCAGCAACTTCATTTAATAGTAGCATTGAAGCTTTTACCATTTCAATCATCTTATATGTAAATATTGGCTGTTTTCTTTTACTTATGTGACAATAAATTGAATATATTTGGGTTTGGACTGGTTTCATATTTTTAAATATAAAACAAATCAGCAGATTAATAAATTGTGTTCTTTGTACTTAACAGGTACCAAATAAAGCGCTCCGAAAATATGTTAACAACTGTGCTGTGCATATAAACATTCAGCCTCTCAAACACCTTCCACATGTCTTCCTCCACAGCCTCATTATGTTCTCAAAATTAATTGAGTCAAGACAACGATACTGAGTTCCTTTTCAGACTGATTATAAAAAGTTTTGCAGCATAAATGTAACAGTTCTTAAATCATTAAACATCTAATATCCAACTAGACTAACAAATATTCTTTTCCTATTAAAATCCTGCTTAATTCAATCAATAATAAGTTGAACTGAGGACGCTTTAACGATTCCCTGATCCAGTTCTGTCCTGACTAAATCATTTAATCCAATGGCTGCATTAACAAGGCAGCAATTAGCCTAAATAATCACCTGAATATGACATTGACTACAACTGCTGCCAGTGGGGAAAACAGTCATTAACTGGCCTGCAGCAGTTGTGGGGCAAGAGAACACAGCAGTCACCAGTAGTACATAAATAGATGTGGGGATTTAGGTCTCCCTCTCTCTCCGCTCTCCAATCTGCTGTCTGAATAAGTCTGTTTTCAGAGGGGGAGGGAGCAGTCCAGGTGACACAGGAAACACTGGACAACATCGTGTAAACCTCAAAAAAGCATCTAAGAACATAATAAAGCCTTTAAGAGAAAAAAGATGCAGATTTTGCAACTAAAGCTTCATTTAAACCTGTCATGCATCATTTTTCTGACAAAACAAACACACATTTTAGTGTTTTTGTCTTTTATGCATTTGTGATTCCTTTGACATTACCTGCTCTGTTTGTAGGTCTCCAGCTTGTGACCCCTCGACTGGGCCATCTTCCCAGCTGCACCCGCGAGCCAAACACACAAGAGCACAAGAACAGCATCCACCTGCATGGTTCACATTCCCCAGAGGACGGACCCTCTCCTGTCAGTCAGAATTGACGCCCCTCCAGGGTTTGGAGCAGTCTGCCTTCCTGAGACATTCCTTTCACCAGCGCCGGAGCCGATAAGAGGGGGAAAAACAGCAGCAGCGGCAGAAGCAGCAACACTGGGCTATTCTACGGCCTGAGTGGAAAACATTCTACGGTGCTTAATCTCCACAGTGGGAAAAGCAATTTTGACTAAACCCATAAATCCTTGAGCGTCAGATGGTACAGATTTGATCCCTCCAGCGGCGGATGTGCCTGCCTCTCTGTGCTCTGCTGTGCTCAGATATCCTGCACTCTGATGTGCTCTACTCCACTTTGCACCGCCCAGAAACACCAATTCTCACAATGATGCAGCGTGCTCATTTGTAAGGTCAACGGTTTAGAGATACAGACTCACTGAGAGGAAGCAGTGTATGTATGTGTGTCTGATGCAAAAGGCTTCTCAGCTCCTTGCGATGCTGCAGTCTCATATCTGACATGTCAAAAATGTTTTCATGCTCGAAGCTGCATTTCTGCCTGTTTGTGTTTGCAGGATTCCAGTTTTGCTTGATGAAAACCTGGGCAGTGAATGGAGGGTTTTATGATTGTAGAGTTATTTTCTAGCTGCAGTGTTTTTCTGTGTTTGCTCCCAGGGGAGTGAGATTTGGGAATGTTTTTTGATGCTCCAAAAAATGATTACAGGTTGATGTACTGACAAGTCCAGCAGAAATAAAGCCAGCAGAGTTTTTGGACAAGATGCTTACAAATCTACAGCCTTTAGAACAATTATAACATGAAATATTAAGACAACAATGCGCCTGACTTCTTAAAATATATAGTATTTCCTCATGATCTGGTCATTTTGTTCTTTTTTTTGTCAGATGCACGCATTTGGTCCCAACAGACAACATCTGTCTGATCATCACATACTTATCAATCCGCTTTCAAAAACTCAAGAGGCTACATAATTGGTGTTTTCTGTTATTCTGCAACACATTGCAGGCTTCACCACTATTTGTCTGTCAAAGGCGTGCCATCCATCCGAATAAGCCAATCAAAAATAACATCTCAGTGCTGACGTCACCCACATCCAGGCCATGTGTCAGCCTTTTTTTTTTTAGCTACTGAACAGTTGGATTATAAGATCATGAATTTGGGTTAGCTCCATGGACGTCAATCTGAAAATTGGTGTAAGTAATGTTAGGCATTGTTTGTGTTTCAGATTTGTGGATCCTTCTTTGCAGACATGTTGCTGATCGGGCAAATGTAACAGCTACCAAACACACACATTCAGGCCAATGTCCTCTTTTTTATTGTAATATTTAAGGTTCAAATACCCTTGAAGATTCACATTAGACACGTGGAATTTGAAGGTGATTTTGGGTTGACACAAAACAATTGGGAAATTTAAAAAAAAAAAAATATATATGTACATAAGAATCAAAATCAATACAATATAAATTAGTTTCATGGATTTCCAGGTGGTAACTTTGCAAAAATTATAAAATGCTTCATTAGAAGTGAAAAAAGCAGTTTCAGACTACAGAGTGACTTAGAAGTATGACACATGACGCAATCCTGATTTAAGTCGTAAATAACTTACTACTTACTAACTACATTGTATGATAAGTTTTATATGTATTATTATTAGGTTTATTAAGTTGATTTTTAACACTAGATTTAGTTAAGATAAAAGACACTGATGGGCATTATTCCTCTTGGGGACGAGAGATAAACGTCTTTGTACCTGTGATCACTGCTGTCATGTGGCATCCCATCTTTACAAGGTACAGAAAAGAAAAGCATGCAGCCACCAAGAGTTGGCAGGGAAACCAGAATAGGAAACAAAGTGCAGATACTGTTTGGAAAATGTCAATAGATAAGAGTGACAGAAAATCTGAGAACAACATGTACAGATATTTATGTTTCAACAAAAACGTGCATGAGTGAAAAAACTGCACGCTGTGACTTCTGCATTTGCATTAACACTTCTGCAGATGTGCTGTCAGAGGCTTTTTAAATTCTGGCACATGTGCATGACATTCATTAACATGAACACACAACACCTACACTTTTGAAGCAGATTCCCTTTTTTTTTGGACTACCATACGTACTGAAAGGGACATTTAAAAATATAAAATGTGCCACTGCTCCCTGAGACCAGACGTCTTCTTGTTCTGCTTTGAACATACGACCTGTGGCATTTCTGTTTTACAGTTATTACTTATTAGGTCCACTTATTAGCCCACAAATACACTGATACAAATTCTATTCTACATCAGCCTGGGGAGTCTTTGACAGAGACATCTCAAATGAGGTAAACAGATTATTGGACTCCGATTGTGAAATTTTTATAAATCTATAATATATAGTTGTTTTGCTGAGGCTCTCCTTTTTTTCTTTACCTACAGTGACACGGAATCTCCCGGTCATCACAATGAACCTAAATATATTGTGTTTGAGAGTTGTCTCAGAGAGCTCTTCCAGACTTGTCCTTTGTGCAAACGTGACTGTGATGTGCAGCAGCATAAACCGGGGACTTCTGTGGCCTTCAACCAACAATGCCCCAACTACCACTACACAAGAAAATGGCAGAGCCAGCCAATCAGAGGTAGCACACCAGTTGGAAACTTGCAGATGTCTGCAGGCATCTAGTTCACTGGGGGATCCTTCATTCAATTAGAAAAGGTTGTGTAATAAAAAATCAAACATTATTGAATCACATAATTTAGTTAACACTATTTAAAAATGCATTAGATCATTAAAATAATACATACTTCTCTTCAATAAAAGTAGAATTTGGCCATTAACATGTTTTCTCATTCAATTTAAGGACACTGCAAAGTTTGGGAGCTACACCCACATGAACCTGGACGACAATAAAATAATTGATCTACATCTGGTACAGGTAAATACTAATTATTATGAACAGAAAGTAAATAAATTATTTGTGGTTCATCGACAATATAGCATCCACATGGAAAAAGAAGGCCTAAGAAGCACTAGATCATCTTCAGTCAAATCAGGTGGATTTGGATTACATTGTCACTGACCGCCACACTCAGGTGCAGAAGTTTTTGAGAGAACAAAACATCACCCAGTACTACAATGTTTGGCACCTTGGGAAAGGTAAATGCTGTTATTGATGATGAATTTCATACAAAGTAAAGAGCCATAATAAGCTTCACATGTTTTTCATGCAATCCAACATATATTCTGCCTCTTAGGTTTAACAAAAAAAACTGACCAACCTGGCAAAAAACAAGGAGTGTCAGGTGGTGTCAAAGCAGTTGCCTGCCATCAAAAACCACGTTTACTGGACAGCTACAACCTCAAAAACTGGGCCAGAGTAGGTGGAAAAGTGGAAATCACTGGTGAATCACATTCAGAATGTCCACACACATGAAGACCCAATCTTTCCCAAGTGTGCTCATCAGGATAAACTCTCTAGAGACCCCAATAAGTGGTTTCAACCAGGTTTGTATGAGTTAATATTTATCTTAGGTAATTACTGGCACAGCAGTCATTCAATTTAGTCTCTCTGTCATTTCAGGTCCATTGGCCCTCTGTGGAGAAAAGTTGAGCCACAACTACCAGACTTCATCGCTGGAAGCCTTTCACAGTGTTATTCTATGCTTTGCACCAAAGAATGTGTTTTTTTCCTTTCATTGGAAAGCTTTGCCAGTAATAACTCTTTGATTGAACAGCTTCTCTGCCTGACATTATCCAGTCCTCCAATTCAGCAATACCACACCCAAGGTCATGATGTTTGTTTGAATATCAGCACTGATGTCACTTATTTTAATACTGAAACTTTCATGCACACAAATGTTGATAAATCGGATTTCTGGCTGCAATGCATTTCAATGAGAATGCAGAGCGGGAACAGGCAGGACTGCGGAGGGCAAATCTATCTACAGGCTCACATTTGCTAAGTCCAGAAAAGGAAAAGCTACAGCTAAGCCTGTCAAGACAGAGCCAACATTCAGTAAGTTGTCAAAACAATAGAAAAAAATCAAGTATGTTGAAATGAATAAGAAAACAACCACACACTTCAAATACAAATTGTCATAAATAGCTATAAAAATATATATACATACCAACATTTTTTTATGTACAGCATATGTGAGGGACCTCATGGCGTTGGTCTTTGAGGAGGTTTTTGAAGACCCCACCCCCTGTGTGGATGAACTGAAAAGAATCCCCATTCCAGAGGACCTGAGTGCGCAGTTTGAGTTTCAGTTTAACCCTAACCCTTGAAGGAAGAGGTCAACGCGCTTCATTCAAGGGGTGGCCGGAACCCAACGTACTGCCCCGCAGGATCCGGAAACTCCTGGCATATCCGGCCAACCACACACGACAGGATGACGACCTTGATGCGTCTCCCTAGATAGCCCCGGCACCAACTGATGAAACTTCAGTAGGCAACGTACCAATAACGCCTGGGCAACAGTCGGATTGGAAAATGGAGAGAACAGAATGTTAGTTTAGTAGATATTATAATAAATACTGTGAATGACTATCTCCTGGCTTTTTTATTTTATAAATAAAACTCTATAGGGCCTTCATTTTCAGACTGGGTGTTGTTGGGTTTTTTTTTCTTCTGGGTTTTTGGTTTGTTTTTTGGGGGGTGGGGGTTGATTTAGATTTGGAGATGTTGCTTTTTATATACAGTCACTGGCCATTTCATTAGACACATCTTTAAAGTGTAAAGCAAACCGATACAACAGCTCTGCCATGAATTCCACGTACTCAAAACTTATTACTTTTCAATTGTTGTTGACACCGTCGGAAAGTTGATAGTTCTTCTTCGTGTTTATTATTGAGGTGATAATGGCTGTTGGTGTGGAGTGCATATTACTGAGAGTTCCTTCTGATTTTCTGCCCCTCTCATGTATCTAAGTGAGGTTGGAGAATAGAAATGCCTGTCAATATAATGCACTCCACAACAACACCCATCACCACCTCCATAATTTAGCTGTAATTACAAGCTTTGACTAATGGAGACGCTCCATAAACCCCTCGGGGTATCTTGTCTTCCTTGCACATGCTAAATATGATATACCAAGGTTTTTTGTGCACAAATTATTATTATCATTATTGTGTGTGTGTGTTAAATAATAATAA
>JAQLOL010000007.1:13192787-13221022 GCA_029783665.1 Naso thynnoides | reverse complement strand
CCGTGCGGGTGGGGGGGGCGATTGTAACTACCGCAAAACAGGAGCAATTACACTGAAAATCTTCAGATTCATTCTTTAAACCCCGAACATAAGATAAAAAATACCCCAGGGTTGAATTTGCCCGGAATTGTCCTTTAAGCGGGCACATGTGTGTAAATGCATGCGGACTAACCTCATCTCCAGGTCATGGCTGTCTTGGGGAGTGAAGCTGTGCAAGGCCACGTAGGTGTTGAGCTTGAGGACGTCTTTCTGTAGCCGACTCTGTTCCAACTACACAGCAAACACACACATAGAAAAACATAAATAACACATTTGATTTTAAAGGAAAAACAAAAATGTGGCTGACAAGACACACAAAGCACATAGACACACAAAAACAACATGACACCATATTGTCGATTGTCACTTTCTCACAGTCGTATCTGAAAATAGTCTGTTGGCATTCACAAAGGCAGGAGAAGCCCTTGTTTATGGTACACCGATAGACCGCAGCGAAGCTTAAGTTGTCCTACAATCTGTTCCTTTTAATCCATCCAACACGAGTGGGAGAAGCAGGATCAGGCTTTTATGAAAGGAAAGTAGGAAGTTAAAACAGGAAAGGGTTGTGGGTGTAGAGGAAGTTGTTGAGGAAGTGTTAGCACAATTGGCAGGGAGATGCGCCGTCACTCTGGTCCTCTTCACACCTGCTCGGATAAGCGGTGGGCATTTTCCCATTTCATCACCAATACCCTGAGTCTGAATGGTGCCTGCTGTGTCCCTGAAATCCCTCCAAATGATAGTCCTGTTCCTGCGTAATGCCAGGAGCAGAGTTTTGCAAGAATGTCTTGTTTTGAAAATGTCTTTGTAAGACACACTAATGGCTGTGTTTAACAAATATGCCATCTTTGTGACGTTGTACATGAAGGAAAGTGTTTATGCTCTTCTGGGGCTACCAGAGTGCCATCCATGTGGTCTTACAACATGGCTGATGGATGAGTTCACTGTGGCTACAAGGAAAACTGCTTCTGTGGCCTCAGGGTGAAAAGAACAACATCAGGCTGTTGCAGTCCATTACAGCTAACTAAGAGCAGCTCGCCAGCCTTGAGTGGGTCTCGAAGCCATGGGTCTGGAACACTGAGCGAGACGTCGAGCAAGGCCAAGATAATAGCTTCGTGTGTAAGCGAGGTATCGGAAAAGAAAGACCATTTGAGGTGAGGGGCAATGCGCTGAAGGAAAAATGAGGAAAGGAGATGCATTCCTTTTGAAACTGCAGTAAATAACTTTTCAAACAACTCTTGGACATTAGCACATAAAGCTTCTCACAGCGAAAGTGTTAGCCAGTAGTTACCTTTTAAAATATTTAGCTGACACAGGAGAGTATCAGCTTAATTTAGGAGTGTGTTTCCTGGCCACCTGGCAATTTAAATTCAAATATTCACTCTCTTTTTAGATCTGTTTTGCTCCACCAGCTTCTGTGAAAAACATCTGGCTATTTAGCTGCTAAATGCTCTACTATGTTCTTCTAGCTGCTAAATTTGCCTGTCTGTCATTCATATACAGCTGACGGAAACAGCTGCCTCCTTCAGCTGCAACCTAGGTTTCAGGTCCTTAAACTAAAAGATGAGCAAAAGATGTTAAACTGCTCAATGCAGCTGAGAGGAATGGCAGAGTCAGATCATAATTCTCAGGCTTGTGTGTATGAGTGACTCCTTTTACATTAGATATGGTCATTTGATCCATTGTTCTATAAAAGTATTAATAAGTGCAGATTTTAGTTCTAATTAAGATTTTTTTAAAAATTATTATTCAGTAGCAATTGTTTGGCTATTAAATGCAACAAATATTATAATTCCTTCAAAACAAAAAAAACAACAAGTTTTTGTGGATACACTGAAGCTGCCTTAAATGAGCAGACTGACACAGAGAGTGCCACCTATAACAAAATTAACAGTCCTGAACAGAAAATTCTACCAAAAAATAATCACAGCATGAGCTGGATATTTTAACTGGCAATTGATCTTGGGTAATTTAACACTGAACCTGAAAAGTGTGAACAGATGGGGATCCTGTGTGCGACTATGTGTGTTCCTGTCCCTGCGCGTGAGCCTCTTAACTCAAATTGGAGGCTCTGTCTCTGGTGAAGAAGCAGTTTTTTCAAGTGTTTTTCACTGCTCATTACCCTGCGGAGCCTCCATCTGTCTGTCCGCCAGGCCCGAGCTAATGGAGCTGTCGGCTGACAGACAAACAGCGCCACTGCCAGCTGTGCTCAGTCCAGCCTGATAACGCAGCACAATGTAGTCTCTTCCCTGAAATGGACAGCTGGACTGTTAGACTGGATTACAGAGGATGGGTTTGTGTGTGTGTGTGTGTATGTGTGTGTTTTTGCCTTGTATGGTTATTTGTTCATTTTTGTGTTTGTACATGTATCTGTGGTCTTTTTCCATTGTTGACTACAGAGATAAACATGTAAAACTATAAAAGTAAACAGAAGCGATGGCAACATAGAAAATATGTACAAAGAACATCGATACTGAGGCGCCTCTCCCACAAACCCCACCATGGGAGCTGAAAAGATAGAAAGGGAAAAGAATGGTTTTGAAATCTGCCCATGAAATATTCATCACAGCTCTGCAGGGGGTGGTGAGACATTCACAGAGGTTTAACCTTTTTCTTTCACTTGCATTTTGAATTTTGCACCATCAGCACTGTGTCTACGCTGTAGAAAAACGGGCAGTGCAGACCCCGAAGCAGCAGATCCAAACATCACTGTAAAGTCAAGTTGTGTCTCTGTCATTGCAGGCCAGTGGTCGTGTCAGCTGGGGTATGATTTGTTACAGCTGGAAGAGAAGTTTTCCATCAAAGCTCTGGGAAATTCAGCAGTGAAGACAGAGGTGGGGGGGTTGAAGTGCTGCATGCTTAATGGACACAGGACAGACTGGCTGGGTATCAGTTCTCAGAGTAACCACACAGGGTTCAGGCACTGGTCAGTGAACAAAAGTTTGTTCATTCTCAGAGGGTTTTTCAGGCTGCACCAATATGAGTCTGAGCTGCAGAATCAAAACCACTTTGAACACTCAGGAGAAAAATAAAATGAAAAAGTTGGCTACCAGAGCTGCTGAAAAAATGCTGAAAAGGCAATTTGAGATTTCCATTCCTCTGTAATACTGCATTCAGTTTATTCTTCTATTTCCTGGAAAGCTGAAGCAGATTGTCTTTGTCTGTGAAAAAATCTGCTGATGTTTTTTTTTTTCTTTTTCTTTTAGAATAATAAAAGCGTATGGTCTTTACTACAAATACTGGAATGACCGAAAAATGTCAAAGCCAAAAGAAATAAGGATGTTTTTCACAGAGGAAGTCTCATTTTTAAGTTACAGTGAAACAAATTAAATTTTAAACAACTCAAATATCCCAAAAAGACAGAAAATTACATCATATTGGCTAAAAATACTAAATGAATGCATATTTTTGAACAGCTCAGCTTAGGGAACTATAGTATTCACAAACACTTGTCAGTGCTAGATGTGTATTATTTAAAAATATTAGGTGAATTCTTACTGGCAGGTCGTCAGGTTTCCTCTCAGGCTGGTGGAAATGCTCCATCCCATTCTCAATAACTGTGAAAACTGAAAACAAAACGAAAAAAATTATTAAATGTAATTGAAAACCATTTAAATAAAGAAAAATTAAGACTAAATCCCTGCTGCAGCAACTGTAAAACTTGTTGCTACTGTAAAACCTTCACAAGAAAAAGGCAAAAATTACAAAGGATGTCCCAAGAGAGGCATCTTTAAAAAAAATCATGAAATTAAAAGAATCTTTTCAACAAATTCTAAAGGAATCCACTATTTCAATTGTGAGATGTTTTGGAAACATTGGCTTAACGGTGCTCTGAATCTGGTGTCACCAGATGATAATTTCTCTTCTGTAGTGTGTATTAATATCAATAACGTCCCAAAATTTAAAGACAGTTCAGACAGTATCCACTGTGTTCTCTTTTGCATTGGCCCAGACATGTGGCAAACGCTTCTTATCTTGTCTTGTTGGGTCAGGTGCTATTCTCTGAAGCAAAAAGGATAGCAGCCTCCCTTCTAAAAGCCCTTTTTAAACACCAAGGCCTACCTTCGTATCCTTGTAGTTCTGCCTTCACCACTCACAGACTGTAAAGGGTCAATGCCTTCGCCCTTACTACAGGTACTATTGTACATCTCAAAAAACCCACCCACCACTTCATCAAGCTGCACACAATCAGATTACAAAAAACAGAGTTTTCTTCAGACGTTTTTTTGTGCAAGATATTCAAAAGAAGGGTCGGCAAAAAGAGCAACTTCAGTTCAGCTGAAAATAACGAAGAACCTCATTTGATGGTTCATCGGAGGAGAATTTGATGTCGCAACGCTCTCAGACTGTCTTGTGGGAAAAGAGCTACCAGTGTTCTCATTCCCTGTGTTACTGCATGGCTTTGATCCAGATGCACACAGTGTACTGCAGCAGATACACACCATCATCACTGTGTTTTCTCGACAGCTCCTGCCTGCTGCTGTGGGCCACCACTTCCTCTGGAACTTTATCCAAGTCACTGGTCTGCAATGATTGGACAGGACGGATAAAATAGATTAGATAGAGACGGAGACAGGAGCAGAAGCACAGAGACAGATAAAAACAAAGTGAGATGGGCTTCTAGCTGAAACAAAAAGCGCATTTCAACTGCACGAACTTTACCCAGGAACTAGGACCCTTTTGAGGAACTCTGTGTGTTTCGATCGCAGGAACTAGAGTCTTAATTTAGTTCTGGGTTTAATTGATCTACCCCTTGAAAAAGGTCTCTGCTGGAGGAATAGTACTTTCCAAAGTTCAGCAACTTTGGGCCTGCAGTGCTGAGCATTTCTGATTGGTCAAGTAATTGCAGCATTTTATTTTACCCGCCTTGATTAAAACTCTTCCGCTGCAGACTCAGATATTTGTTTCTTCATTGTGCTTCGACACTGTTTCTTGTTTCAAAGTGCCCTGAGAGGGAGTCACAGAAGTGCAGTTACTTTTATTGCTTTTCCTTACGTCATTGGTCTGATTTGCATCATCTGAGTGTCTGGACACCCAGACAACAATTGGCCACAGGAATCTTTTAGTTCCTTGAAGCGAAGTCCCTGGAATTAAAAATTTCTGGTACTTTTGGTCAAACTGCACCTACAAACTAGCAGAGATTAATGACTAACCAGCTATTTTGGAGAAAACTAGTGTAGAAAACATGCTGTTCCTCAGTCTGCATTTGGAAACTATTATCATAACCCCTGTTGAGATCACATTGTCTCTGCAAGCCTGACACACACACACCCATTCACAAACAGCTGCACAGGACAGGACAGGACGGCCCAAACCCAACAGCTTGCAGATGTCATCATAGGGAGGCACGTATCCAGACTGCACATACAGCTCAGCTTACATTGCAAGTGATAAAGCTACAAAAGACAGATTTCCACACAGAAATGGAAAGGAGGCCAGAGAGTGAAGCTCTACAATCAGTCGGTCCATCTTCAGAGCTGTAACATGAGTGTTTGCACCCGCATTTCTTCGCATCACTCCCCAGACCAGACTGCCTTTATTGGTAGTGTTTACAGCCCAGCAGTGGCACTATCTATTTAGACAATCAGCTACACTATGTCCAACGCAGTGGGACAAATAAAACAAGTATAATACTGAACTGCTAATGTACGAGCTGTTATGTGTCTGTATTTATAGTAAAGTGTGATGAAAAGAGGACTTAAGATATGAAGTAGGGGAAATTAAACTGAAAAAACTCTCTATGTATACAGTTTGTCTGTGGGTTTAAACAAAGACTGTGACAGTATTTAGTGTTAACAGGGTAAAAACAAACACTTCCAGACAAAGTTAATGATTTATTTCTTACCGAGCTTCTGTGAGGAGACTCAGAGCCACTGGCCCTCTTGGCTTTCTGTGCCAGCGACGTGCCAAACCTCAAGGCCTCATACACGGGGTCCACCTTATTACCACAGGCTAGAAGAGAATTAAGACATAATAACAGCTGAGAGTAAACAAACGTTTAGCTTTCAGGACACCCGTGTGGTGATTTACAGTACAATAAAACCAGGTACATAAATCTTATGAAACAACTCAAGTGGAAAAGTAGTTCTGGACGAGTGCCCTCACACACTGAGCTGAGATTATTATGCAGATTTAAGATGCTCACCAATTGGCATGACTTCTTTGATGCAGCCATATTGTTCCTGGATCAGCAATGGAGAGCTGTAGTACCGCCGAAAGCCTTTTGGCTGAGGAGAGACACAGAGGGACACAAGAGACAGACGTTAGAGACAAATCGACATGCAGCACCACAAGCAGCAGCCTGACACTGAAGTAAAGCTCATCACTCTGTTCAGCAGTGCAGAGAAGAAGTTCTGCCACACTGGATGTTGGACATCACTGCATGCACGCATCATCACAACCGTTTCCTACGGAAACACTAGAAGATAGAGCAGTGTCAGATCAATACTTGCGATATAAAAAAATAAATATACACAATGATTCTATGCAGGACATGCACGGCCCTCATTTGAATGTATAATCAAGCATTTAATTTGTAATTTAGCAAAGTGTTGAACACATGAAACATGAAAACAGTGATAAATAAGCAATATAGTAGTTTTCTTGGCATGTAGTCTGTTGTAAGTAATGTGTGAAGTAACTGAGTCAAATATAGAAAACAAATAGGAAAGAATAGTAAAAAAAAATCACTTCTTCAGTAAATTCAAAAGTTTGACAAATGTAAAAAAATGCTATTGACTATGTGTGACTATTTAACAATTAAAAATGTTGAAAGTATGAGTAAATATACAGTGACACAAACAACAAAGCCCTTGAAGTAGCATTCCACACATATTTTTCTCCAATGAACAAAATGATTCAATTTAGGTAAGAAGAGAGCAACATTTGTCATCCAATATAATGAAAAAGAGACTAAAAGCCCCCAAAAATGATCATTCCAAGAGCAGCAGATACTGTAACTTGAGAGTTACTACATGCTTTGCCTACATAATACATGAAAAAAAAAGCTTTGAAAAAGTCCTGACAGCACATCTGTCTTTCTCCCTTATTGAGAAACTGCATATCAATAAGTCAGGACCCTCTTGCCTCGCACACCACCACTGCTTGCACCAGGTGGAGCGGTGAAAGAACAGTCCACATCAAGTTAGCACAGATTCAACATTGAGCCAAATATGTTGGAAACCCAACCCTCATGGAAGCATTCTGAGGTTTTTTTTTTCTTTCCTTTACTAAATGTGAGGATCAGACACATAGATCAGACACCAAAACTCCTTTTTTTTCTGTTTGTTCACATTTCATGTATTCAAGTGGCAGGTGGTGAAATCTGCATCACAGATCAGTCCTGATTAATTCTTCGTTCAACACTTCTCATGATGAGGCGGCTGAAACAGGCAACCCTTGAGCTCTTCAGGCCCATCTCGATAACTAAGATGTCAGACGTTCAAGGGGCAAATTCATTAAGGGAAAGAACACACTTGTTGAGAGCCCATCTGTTTCACTTGGCTATAAACAAAAGATACCACTCTGTCGCTGTCAGTGACTTCATTTACTACACTGATGTTCAGACAGATGTTCAAAAGACTCGGGCAAGTCTTTCTTATGTTTCTTTGATTCCCAAGTACTTTAATTACATTTAATTAATTGTTTTACATTATAACAGTGTGTTTTGTTTTGTTTTTTAATATACAAAAGTGACAGTTCTCTTTACTTATTCCTGCAGAGGAGGTTATTTTTTCAGTTGAGTTTGCATGTTTGCTTGTTTGTCAGCAGGGTTACATAAAAACTGCTGGCCTTGTTTTCATGACATTTGGTGGCAGAGTGGCGAATGGGCCAAGGAGGAACCCATTAAAATGTGTAGCAGATTTTGATCACACACGAATATTTGCTGGTGCACGTCATCCACATCCGCAGTAAAAAGATGAGCTTGTACATAGTAAGATAAGACAGGCTCTTTTTTTTCTTTTTTTTTTTTTACACAGTATTTTTTAAAAATGATATTGATGTATTTCTGCCTTAGTTGCGATCACTGACATGCTTAGATGGTTGCTTTTAGTTCTGTGGTTCTGTTGTAGGCCCTGAAGTTAATCAGCTGTTGCACAGATTCCTCCTCCATATTTTGAAACGAGCATTAGCCTAAAATGTACACATGCACATTTAATGTTTCCCAAACTGGTGAAGTATGTCTTTTTGGCATTTCAAATGTATAATTATGTGTTAAAAACAACAAAAAACAAAAAAACAAAGATCCAGCCCAAAATCATGTTACAGCCAAGGGAGTACAGGTGAGTTTTAAAACAAAACCTGTAGCTTGAAACATGCACATATTAGTAAATAATATAACTACACTAAGGACTTGAAACCCATCAACATATAAAGGAGCTGAGGATGTTTTTTATTCATGCATTCTGATTTATCTACCATGGTAAGTAAGTCTTTATTAACTGGGACATTAGGGATGTTATATATTTATCAGCTTTGTAAATATTGGGTGATAACATGCATATCATGAACATTTACAGGATCTTTAAAACTGTAAAAAGTCCTTTATAAACTGTCACGCTCAAGGTTTTATTTATAGAAAGTGTTTTGAACAATTGTTTGTGTTGTGTAAACTGGGCACCAAGGAAACAGAAATACACCAAACTCAAAAATCTGGATGTGAATGTAGGTCTAGTGGCCTGTGCAAGTCTGGAGTCTGTCAATGTCACACAGGACAAAAGCAAAGGAATGACTCAGAAAAAAACTGATGGGTGAATCATTTATCTCAAGTATCAAAAGCATCATTCTCAATCAGTACAACAGCTTTTTAAATTCTGTCACTGCAGCAGTTTTAGTGCAGTGTGTGGTATGTATATTGCACATAATGCTTAGCTCACACTGGTCACTGAGTGTTGAGAGTTGAGGAGAGTTGACTGAGGGCTGACTCTCGCAAAAACTCTTTTCATTTGAGTCTTTATACTGACCTGCAAACTGCATACACAACCATAAAAAAGAAAGACTTTGTGTTTGACTATAGAGTCCAGTTATACCTTTACACTGTCTCCGAAAACATTGAAACAGTTTAGCTGGTCATTGCCACAGCTGAAAATCAAAGATTCAACTTTTTCTCCTGCAATCTGGATAAACTCATGTTATGTAATCATAATATATGAATCACAAGGGCCTGTGTGTTAAACACCACTAATTTTTTAAAACTGGATTTGCTATGAATTTATTGTCGCTGTTACAACGAGTCCAGAATGAAAAATGGTGATCCACTGCTTTCATGGTTTAAATAGATTCAGAGCATGAGGTAACTGGATTTCTTTGCTAAAGCATTCTCAAGCCAAGAGAAACAAGCATGGCTGCAAGTTTCCAAGTTTAGAGTAAGTTGGATTCAGAGCTGGACTCCACTGGGGAAACTTCCCTTTTTATGCTCGACCTCTCGACCTCATTTTCCACTCCTGAGAGCCGATCATATCTTCGAGCCTCATCCCTCAGGCCCCTCATGGAAAGACGTCACAACGGGAAAGGAGAGAGGCTGCTTGTACTGTGAGTATTACTTCCATATCATCACCATGTGACATGTGTTCATTCCATTCTAGCTGATTAAAAACTCAACTTCATCCAAATTTCCTTAACTAAGCCCAGCAAAATTTTCTCAAGGGAGGTGCAGTTAAACGCTGTGGAGGAACGAGGTAGAAAGGTAGGAAATCACACATAATATGAGCTGACAGTGCAACAGTGTCTCTCTGTTGAGTGTGGGATGTGTGTGAATGACTAAAGAGTCCCAGTTCAGTCCTGACTGCCAGTTTGCTGGACCGCTATGAGAGTGGAAGCGATGAACGTTTTCTTGGCGCCGGCTTTAACTAGTGTGACCGAACAAAACCCAGTACAAACACTCAGCCCACCCTAATTTCACGGCCAAATGGTCTCATTTTTATACAGGTCCACAGATGATAAGGGGCTATGAATCACTTTATGGCCCCCAGTCTCAATTTTCATGAGTGAAATAATAAGGACATGCCCCCAGAAACTGTGTTGCTTGGAGGGAAACGAGGTACAATGACGATAACGAGGCTAGATCTCTGCGTCTATGATATTTGAGTCAGATGGGTTTTATCACACTGCATCGTCATCAACTCTGGCTTGTGAGGTAATAACACTGAAATTCAGACTGATTCACCACACAAAGTACTAAGTAAGTTTCTCTCTTTATAAGGCAGTTTTTCTCTGGCTTTCTATGTTGACACCAAGCTGCAACAGAGATGAAAAATGAAGTCAAATGCCAAAAACTGCAGTTCCACAAATGGCCACTTCAGGCTGGCTCCAAAAACAAGTCAATTCTTACAGAGCCGCATATTGAAATGCATAAATTTGGCAACTAATCATGCTTACAGCGTCGGTTTCGGTCTCTGTAGCTAATTTCCCTCCTCATGATGACAAATGCAAGGAGGTTCATTTAGATTAAATTATATAAAGGCTTAGATTATGCATAGCATAGGCGTAGCAGTTTGACGGCAACAACTTCCTGTCTGCTAAGATGTTAGACAGTCATTGGAGGAGAACATCCATCCCAGCTCCATCCTCTTAACCAAATATGGTCACTTTTGGCTCCAACAAAAACAAGATGGCTTCTGAAATGATACCAACTTCAGGCTTTAAAACGGTACTCCAAAAATACACAGTGGCTTTCTCCACTATTTCATATACACACTTTGGTCAAAGCATTTTGACACCAACCAATTAGGTCTAGTTTAAAGCTGCAGTCACCACTTTCATACTTTTTTTCAGTGTGTGTGTGAGCTGACAAATACTGGTGTTTATTCTCAGTGCTTGTTCTGTTATTGGGAAACAAAAAACTACTAAAGCCAATCAGAAACAGGAGCACCAGCTGCATTACAACCTCTGCCCTTTTCTCCTTTCTCTATCACCCACTCTTCCTCTTCCTCGTCCTCACTCACATGGGATGGTGCTAAGTCATGAAACTTTCCAACTTAAATAATATTTAAGATATTACCTTCCCAACTGGGAATAAAAATGTTTTAAGTTGCAACTGTAAACATAATATTCTTACCCTTGAAATTTCATGTATTTGCCTGTGTAGAGTTACTTATTGAGGATACTATTTCTTTTTTAGTCCTGTTGTTATTTTCACCCCTACTCTAACCCCCTAACCCTAACTGTCTTAAATCACAGAAAATAAAATTAAATAAAATATAAACAAGCTGCTGGCAAAGCAGTGTAATACGGTCAGACCTTTATTTATCTAGTATAATAACTGTTGATCAAAATGAGGAACTTTCCCATTTTCGTGATATTGAGAAGTCCTCATAATGTCATTGTCTCTGCCCATGATATAAAAGCTGATATTCAATCATTAATGGTGCGAAAATGAATCCAAATATGATTTTACACCCCCTAATTTGTCAAGCAACCAAGCTCGGCTTACACATTACAGAGAGAGACATCAAGGTTGTGCCTGTGAAATGTCAAACACATCATAAAACTATTATGTGTGAAAGCTTGAACGGTGGTCATGAGCCTGCCTCGGGGTGATTTTATTGATCCTGATTTAATGGTTTATGCTGACGGCAGAACTTGACAGCAATGAGCAGAGGTCAGTATATTTGCATTACTATTATCTAACACACAGACAGACAGAGTGATGATATAACGATGATCAGGAAGATGACGAGGATGGATGGCACTCACAGATGTACCAACAAACTCACACATTGAGTGTGATTTCTGAATAAGCACATTCTGGTGGGAAACGGTCACACAGCCAATTCTAATATGTCTGTTTTGGTTGCTGATGACATCAGTAATTTGTGCAGTTCAGAAATTCCCGAACTGCAGAAAGCAAAGAGACAAAGTGAACTGTCTATATTGTGTCTCAGTGTCTTGTATCATCCGCTGTCATGCATCTTACCAGCTTGCCCATGCAGCGCTGCTGTCCCACTCCGTTCTCACATTTGTGGTGGAGGCTCATCTTGCAGGCTTTGCAGCGGAGGCCGTGCTTTGCCGTGTTTCCCGCCAGGAACACCACATGTTTTGCTGTTGTACCTGAGACACACAGAAAAGAGGCAACAGGTTCAGATCTATAATGTCAGGAACTGGACTCTCTCCTCGGTGAACAGCAATTTACACACAAAAAGGCAGAGGTAATGGAAAATGTTGCTCAGAACAACATCTCATTTGTTTATTCATTGTCTTTCCACACTTATTCCTAGCCAGAGTTTCTGGAGCCTTTCCCAGCATGTACTGGTGAAAAACTTGTGAAGTGACATGTGGAACATTTTAACGGGGACAAAATTTAGCAGATGCGACACATGATATGCATTTCTGAAAAACCATTTAAATCAAACTCTCAGTGAGCCTGTGCTATCTGCACCATATAAAACCATTTTAAACCATGTGCAGCTCATCCTCACTTTTTAATGTGACTCACAGTTTTTAGAATAAATTAAGATTAAACTGATTTATTTGTGAACCAAAGTTACGCAACATTGCAACAGCAAACATTCAGTATGTATGCGTGCATTTGTGCATTGAGGTAAATGAGTAACTAATGAATATAGACAGAGAGATGGATGAGGAAACAAAAAAGGGAAAGATAGCTTTGTTCAGGGTGAAGGTGTTGGCAGAGAATACAGCTCACATGGCAACAACTACAACAGAATTTATCATTGCAGCTCAGTTTTTAATGAAGATCAGTGAGCTGAGCTCTGTCACTGTGTTTGTATGACAGAGAGATAATCAACAACAGGGCAAGAGATGAATAGGGAGGTATGTATGAATGAGCAGCGAGTGGCAGGCCGTCCGCTCATCCATCCGCTTCACTGAAAAACCCATTTCCCCATCTGGAGAATTAAGGAAATAAGGCCTAATACAGTTGTAGCTTAGTACATCTGTTTTTTTTAAGTATGCATCAGGGAGAAGGGGTCTTCTGAAATGAACTGTATAGGGAACAGATGTAACATTAACCATTTTTTGTTACCTTATAAATTAAATTTACTGAACGCAATCTAAGGTAATGCAGCCTGCAGAGACATGTAATCACCTGAAGATCTGCGTCCTGTTTACTGCACGTGTATGTTCCTTCTGGTAGTGTTGATCTGAAGTCAAATTTTCATTAAAACAGGACAAAACTTAAAAAAAAACAAGAGTCGACAGCCCTAGAAGATAGCGTGTTTCATGATTAGCATTACCTAGCCATGAAAAGTATGCATGCGCATTATGGTGCAGTACCAGCAGGGGGAGATAATGACAGGAGTGATGGACAAGCGTTAGCATAAAAAGAAAGAATATGCAGGATTTTTACACAACAAATAGTCAATGTTGTTTGTTTTTAAGAATGCAGTTATTTAAATCATGACCTTTTCCTAAATCTAACTAAGTAGTTGTAGCATCAAAAGCTACAAAAATTTAACTGCCACCATCAATTGGAATGTTTCTTAGTAAGCTTTGTTTTGAAAATCCATTTGGACATTGGTGTGATACCAGGTTAAGTCGGGTAATAAAGTGAAAGTTGAGTGCAATGTCACTAATCCAACTTTTTCTCACCGTCTTACAGACATACTGTAGCTCTGTAAATTTGTGTTCGATACTCAAGAAGGCAGTCACTAGATTATAAAGGTAAATAGCCAAAGCTCACCTGTTTGTCAAAAGTTTAGCTATCCTAACTTTTAAAGATTTAAAGGATCCTTATATGACTGTCTAGACCCTGAAGCATCGCAGCCATTATTCCAGTTCAGGGCAGAAAAATCCTGAAAGTCGGGGTTGGATGTAAGAAAAAAAAAGTAATTGATCATATTTCATAAGCTTCAGCATCCACCTGCAGGGAAAGAAGATATCATCACTGCCTGCTAAGACTCTGTATGCTTGGAGGAAGCAACATCAAATATTAACTCTGTAAATATTATGCTTTAAAATAATAATGCCATGTGGAAGCAAGTAAATAACGGAAACATTTATATGAATATTTATATGAAAATGTTCTGTCAGTTGTAAGTTTGGTTGTCAAGTAATAAATGTCGACATAATCCTCCCAACAGGCCAAATTACCTCCTTGTGTCAAACGTAGTATGACAGAAAACACCACTTGCAGCCAGCAGTGTTGTATCATTTGACATTTGTCATTCCATATTAACTAGTGGGGACATGGTTATAAAACCCCAGTGCTGTTATTAGTTGTAGTCTGGCAGCTGTGCACTCCTGGCTAATCATTGATTTATCAATACGCACGTGCCCTCACACTCAGCATGTGAAAATATGGACATGCAAAGGATGCACTGATCTATTTTAGTGGGCGTTGTGAGAGCAGGGAGGATATAAGATCAAAGCAATCCAACTTTCATCACTGAATGATTGTCAAGTTTTTCCACGACACGTCAGGTTGTGTTTCTCGTGCATTTCAGTCCACATCATCCTCAAAAATGCAGCATATTTAGTTTGATAAGCAAGGTTAAAAGGTTCAGCGAGCAAAATAAACGCTGCACTGTAAATGTGAAACCAAGCAGAATACCTGATCCCGGAACAACACAGAAACACAGGATAGAGTGTACTTAAGGAACAAAGCCCTGCATGTGTAGTTTACTTATCCGACATGGAGGCAAAAAATCTCTCACTTCACGGGCCGTAATGCGAACTGGTGTCAGAGTGGCAGGTACTTGACACTCAGTAACGGGTGGAAAAAATGGATCTGTATTCCTCATTTAAAGCTCTTGTGTGGCTTGGCTAAGCCTCATTGACACAGAGCTGGAGCAGAGTCAGTTAACCTGAGATGGAAACCGAGAGCAATGTGATCCTGGCCTGAACTCTCTTCATTCAGCCACAGATCACTGCAACAACAGCAGCAACAGTGAAGACAATGAGCAGAACCTTCAACAATCTGTATGTCAGTCTGCTTCAGGTCAAACTGATGATGTTGTCTAACAAGCACCGGGAGTTTCATTCTCCTTTGGGTCAGCAAGCAATTTCTCTATGACATCTTAAAAACAGCCTGACATGAGCTCGCTCTTGTCCGTCTCTGAGAGCACACAGGCAGGAAGCAAATGAAGTTGACTTGTCTGAGCGTTCCCAATCCATCCATGTTCACTTGTAAGAGCTTTTCTGCAGGCAGATACAAGAAACAGACAGTCATTTTCTTCAGTAATGACTGGGTAATGACCTCAGTGTGTGTGTGTGTGTGTGTGTGTTTAGGTGCTTTTCCTTCATCACATCTTTTGGGAAAGAGAGTAACAGTGCTGCTCCTTGGCATCGCTCGTCCTCCGTCTTTAAAGTCCATTACTCATTTTCACTCCTCTAAAGGAAAGGCCTCTGTCAGATTTCCCACACCCTCTTCATCTTGCCTCTTATTTTCTTTCCCACACAACCCTTCATTTTCCCACTCTTCCTCCCTACCATGTCTCTCTCAACGTGCACTCTCCTCTTACAACAGCCACACATTGATCCATTAAGCCACTGTTCTTACTACACGCCTCCTAATTTCCTGTGCAAATAACCTTTATCGCAACGAAAACTCCTCCTCTTTTTCTTAAGCTCCTCCAAGACGCTGACCTGTGCAGCATTCTTTGGTTTATTTGCAGACTTTAATTAGTTTCTCCCACAGCTATTTGATTTTTTTTTAAAACCACTGAAAAACCCATTTCCTCATCTGGAGCTTTAAGGAAATAAGGACAACATTGTTTAAAACATTGATACAGGTTGGTTTGCATCCATCTGGGATCAGGGCAAAGTTTATTAAGGGTGAAGATGTGAAATTATAAAGAGAATGATGAAGGCATTGGCACAGGATAAAGCTCATATGGCAGCAACAACAGATTGTATCATTGCAGCTCAGTCTGTAATGAAGATCAGTGAGCTGAGCTCTGTCACTGTGTGTGTTTGTACAACAGAAAGATGATCATTAACAGGACAAGAGATGAATAGGCAGGTATGTATGAATGGGCAGTAAGTGGCAGGTCAGACTCACACCAAAGGGTGTAGTAGACACTCTCAGCCATCCGCTTACTATTGAAAATCCCATTTCCCTGTCTGTAGAATTAAGAAAATAAGGCCTAGAGTTTTTAATGCATTGCTACTGGTTAGTACATCCATTTTCACCAGGGATCAGGGGTCTTCTGAACTCTGAAGGAAACAGCTGTAATGTTTGTTTTAGAAATTAAATGTACTTAAAGCAACAAGGTGTCGTGCAGCCCGCAGAGATGCCTCCCAAGTTGGAGATCTATGTTGTAACTATGGGAGCTTAGAGGGTCTTTTATTTCTGTTATCTGTCAAATGTTGTATGCTTTTCTGGACAGTGTAGCTATGGAAAAAAAAAAAAAACAGTTCACACTACAGCCATGGTAGCGCCTCTGTGAGGGTGGACGTTGGTGTTTTTAGCTAACATTAACATTAGCAAGCTAACATTTTCACGATGATAACAACCTGATGTTTTTAAGGTATAAGGTTCACCATGTTCAATCAATCAATCAATCAATCAATCAATCAATCAAATTTAGTTTTGTACAGCCCAAAATCACAAACAACTACTGTATTTGTCTCAGGGGGCTTTACAAATCTGTGACATCCTCTGTCCTTAGACCCTCTCACAGGGTGAGAAAAAACTTTAAAAACTCTGAATTGACGGAAAGACTCAGGGAAAAATAAGAAACCTCCGAGAGAACCGCAGAGGAGGGATCCCTCCCCTAGGACGGGCAGACGTGTTTATGTTTACCAAAGGTTATCATTTAAGCATGCTAACGTGCTAATTAGCAAGAAACACCAAGCACAGCTCAGGCTAAAAGGAATGGCATTAATTGAGAGATGAAGACAGCACTACAAAAAAAAGTTACCAAAGCTATTTACTTTCATTCTGAGGGAGAAATTAAATTACAAATTTCCATCCAGTTGTTTGCCCAGATAGTGACCTAGGCAACCCAGACTTGACCAAAGTGAAGGACCGACACTCAGTCAGAACAACTCTGCGATCCCTAAATCTCGCTAACATGACTAAAAATAACACACTGTAGCTTGAGTCAAGGTTTAAACTTGAATATGTCAGCACCTCCAAAAATATCACTTTCTTAAAACTTTCCATGAGCAACCTTTTTTTTTTCAGCTGACATTTCCCCGCTGGCACCTAGTTTGACATTTTATAATGCATGTCTTAGATGGAGTGGTGGTGTGAGAGACATTTACAAGCCGTGAAAGACAATGTCAGCTGTCGATTGTAACACTAAAAATGGATAAATCCAGTATCTGCGGAAGTGCAAGGTCATCTCGACACAAGGCTGTTGAATCTTGTGTGACAGATAGAGAGAAAACTCTCCTGAGACTCGCTAATGTCCACCTCTTAAACGAGAGTGTGTGTGTTTGACTCTTCCATGCATCATGTGTGCATATTTATGCACAGACAAACATTAAAGTCTCAGTTAGCGTTAGCACCACAGCTTATCTGTCTGTAAATTCCAAATTTGACCTATGACCCCAGATTAATTTCTCTCTGGTAGCAACAAAACCTGTCATGTGTGTCTCAGGGATTTCATAGCACAGATTAGTGCATGTTAATTAAGTCAGACTGCTGTCTTATTGGTGGAGAATATCAACTCGTCTTTTTAATCGATTAAGGAATGTTGGGAGGCTACTTTAATTTGAGACATTTAGGGACTTTTGAAAGTAAAGTCATGTTTTGTTGAAGTATCTTAAATCTTTGCATTTGTCATTTGCATTTATGTATTTTCAGAAAAAAACTTTTTTTCCTACTATGTAATCCTTCAAGCTCCTTGTCTGCAATTTTTAACAGAAGTTCACAACCCAAACGCTGAGAATATTTTATTTCCTCAAGCCTGCTCTGCAAATTATATTTCAACCTCAGTCACTCACAGATGACCCCTCCATCCACTGACGTTCATGACAGAATGATTGAGTCAGTGAGCACTTATATATAATTGTGACTTCTTTATTATAGAAGACATAATTTGTACATGCTTTTATATGATAAAAGATCTTCCAATAGGAAGAAGGTGGGTGTTTAATATTTCCAGGCTGACTTCTATAATATTAACATATGTGTAATGTATATATTAGCGTAGGATGGACTGTAAATATATGTAGATTCTAACACTTTTTTTTTTAACTTAAACAGTAACTGTGATTATGAGATTGATCTTCTACACTAGTGTTAATTAATTTCATCCTTTTAAGATCACTGTCTCTGTTCTATATCCAATTATAGATTTTATTATTCTAGTTTATTAAATGGTAATCTGGTGATACAGAAAATGTTATTTCTTCTTTTTTTACAACTTTGGCCGGTCATGATTTTATAAATCTTAAAACTGCTTCAAGCTGAAAAATGCAAAGATAACTGGTGCTTTTTTTCACCCTTTTTTTTTCTTTTTTGACTTCATGCAATAACCCTGAAGGCTAAGAAACAAGTCAACATATGTTCCTAGAACTGCAGTTCCACTGATGGCCACTTGAGGCAGGCTTCAAAAGCGAATTACTAAAATGCTTAACTTTACAGCAGCAATATACATGTTCACAGCCTGGTTTGAAAAACAAACAAACAAAAATAGGTTTCTTGACAACTACATGGCAGGATACATGTTATAAAACTCACTTATTTAAATTATATCAGAGCTTAACGTTTTGCATCGGAGTGACAGTAGCTGCTAGCTATTTGCTTGGCATCACACAGTCAGTCGTAGCAATACGAATTCTCCTCAGCGGCATTTTTCATAAAAAATGTTCACCACAGGCTCCAAAACTCCAAAAACAACCAAACCATCCGTCTTTGTTTGGGATTTATAGGATGCGACCTCTAAATGCAAAAAATAAAAGTTTGTCTCTAAAATACTCGTTTGTTTGTTTGTTTCACTTGGAAGAACCAACAGTATGAAATGCGAATTTAGTTTGCTATGCACATAAATTCATTTGGTTACATGTATTTTCCACTTCACAGAACCTTGTCCACCTTTATAAATATCATAAAACACTTGGAAATAATTACTGCACTATATTAACTCCATAAAGTTTCCAATGAATGGCCATTAGGATTAAATAACCACAGCTTGTACTATCTGTTGGAGTCCCCTCTGCCACGACTATCTCTCTCTCTCTCTCTCTCTCTCTCCTCTTTGACTCTGGGACACTGAATCAGACTTTGACAGCACCATGGCAGCTTATTACGTGTGTGTGCGCGTACACACACACACACAGAATACAAGCCTCCGCACTATCTCTGCTGCTGACTGCACTGTGTTCTCATTAAAGCAGGACAAATGAGGAAGAGGGCACCATCTTTTTTCATGAGACCAGAGGGCTCGCCACCTATCACAGGGCCAGGCAGGCATTAACAGACCACCAGAGGCCCATTCAAAGCTCAGGCCACCGGACGTGCCTCACTGACCACGCCACATGAAACAGACCACCAACCTACAATGCACAAAACAAAATTACAAGCCTTGCGTACTAATGTTTTTTTTTTCCCCAGCAGATGAGCGTTTGGAAATTGACGTCACTTACAGGATCTTTGGATTTTGCTTTTCTTGCTTTTAAAAGAGGGAAATCTCAAGCTCTGACCTATGCTGAAAAAACAGGACAAAACTAATTTCTTTCAATTATGGAAAGAAAATTAATGGCTATAGGCAAAATGGCACATTACAGCACCTATATTCCCTCTAGCCTGACATATTTCATCTGTTACCAAACATGATATCGGAGGGCTTATTGAGCAGATAGTGGACAGTCCATATCATTATTACGCTGCAGAGGCCCTAAGATATAAAGATTTAGTGTTTCCTCAGTACTAACCGTTAACAAGCAGGAGAAACTGGTACATCTGGTGACGGCAGAACAGGGAGAGGAGCAGACAGATGGAAGGACATGGCTCAGTATTTGAAAAAGGAGAACAGAGACACTTTGGTCACATGTCAGCAGGTCAAGTCTAATGGGCCCTACTAATAAGGGATTTTTGGGGCAGACACCGATGCTGATACTGGGGGGCAAGGAAATTCTGTATCTGATATATATCAGCCATTATTTCATATATGCAACATCAACTAAATTTGGTTATCAAATACCAATGACAAAGATATGTAATGGAGGCAGGATATTTTATATTTTAGCAAATTTTATTCCAAACATCAGTGAACTAAACAGTAAAGGCTTTACTTATTAGTTATTGAATAACTAACTGCCCTCTGAACAAACCATGTAATAACACCATTTTAAATCACTCACTCAAGCATTTATTCAGCCTTAAAAATGGTTTTACTGTCAGAATTTATAAGAGATAATATGAACTGATATCAACATATCTGCGATAGGCCAATATTGGCCAATTATATCAGCAAACCAACAAATCAGTTGGGGCCTCGTGTTTAGCATATGATAAACAATGGATTTTGCTGTCTCTATCCAATATGTGTACATTACGGCATGTTTATTACTCATTAATTTTAATTCTGACGACAGAAAAACTTTGCTTAGAGCATCATCGGGTTGTCTTGATAGATAAACTGATGAAGGTCTCTATGAAGAAGTTATTCTCAAATGCTGTGGTTGCAAAGTTCATTAGATGATGCACAGGTTGTTGTTGTTTTTTTTTACCTTTCCTTCTGCTGTGATGCTTTGTTTGATATTTGATCACACTACAGAAGGAGGGAGGGACTGCGACCGTACCTACGATCATATGGTTGCAGACGTCACAGAAGGTGGGCTTCTTGAAGATGTGCTCCATGAAGCAGTGTCCTGCCGAGTCCACCTGCAGCGGGTTGCGTGTCTGGGAGCGCGACGTGGGAGGAGGAGCGCAGGGGATCGCTGGAGGGACCGGAGGGATGGGGAGGTTGGTGGTGTGCGGCGGGGCCATCCCGATGTTGCAGAGATGGCCCGTGCTACTGCTCACGTCGGACAGCAGCTCTGTCTTGTTGTCGCTGCTGGTTCGGAAGAAGTTGTCTGCACTCTTGCTGCGGATGCTCTTGGTCTTGAAGGACAAAGAGCGCTTGAGTCTCTGCAGCTGAAAAGAGAGAAAAGGCATTTAAAAGAATGAAGCAAAGGGGAGGGAAAAAAAATTAAATTAAATCAGTACAGAGAAAAAATGAGATGTGAAGTAAATCAATTCCTGTTATAACCTGAGTAAATTACAAGAGTAATCTCTAAAACCTTCAGGCAGATAAAAGACCACTGCTACGGGCAACCTATCACTGCTCAGTGGCAGACCTTCGAGGTTCCCCACCTGGAAGGTAATATGATTTCCTGGTTAGGGCTATGCATCACTTCAACACCATTTCTCACATGCTGGGCTGCTGTTTCTGGCCGGAGCTTACATCAATCTCATTAGTCTCCTCTTATACACTAACGCTATTCATAACACTCCACACTGACAGCTCCTCATTTAACCACTCAGTGTGTACTTCCTCCTCTGTGAAACCCACTTAATTCTGGGCTCAAGCACGCAATAAAGAATCTCTAAGCTACTGTAATGTGATTTTATGGTTCTGGTTTCTGGTTGCTGTGTGGCTGCAGGTCTCCCATTAAAGAGATAGATTATATTCTAAGTAAGTGACGCATGCGGAAGGACTCATAATGATCCATTACATCCTCACACACAGCACAGGCCATAATGTGAGACAGTAAACAGGTAAACACCGTTGTTTTTCCGCTCGAGGTTGATTCATCCTCTCCAAAGTTTATTACAAAGTGTCAGCAATGCACACACAGATAGAGCTGACATCATCTAAAATGTGAGTCAAAATAATCCTTAACTATAATAAAATAAAGTGAATAAATACTCATGCATTGTTGGCTGTTTTATTTTTGGCTAACATGCCTGTGCAAATTGTTTTGAGAGCTTATCACTGCAGCTTTGGCATGGTGAAGATCAATCAATTTTACGGGTCACTCTGGAAACAATCAATTTGGACCCTTTCTTTCCCATTACCGCCCACACACACACACACACACACACGCACACTCAGAGAACAAACATGACACAAACTCTCTTGCAACCAGTTGCAGCTCTTCACTTTGCATGGCTTTAACACACTCTGAAAAGAAAACCTGCAATATAACACAACAAAAATGTTGATGTACTTGGTTCTAGATAATTATATTTGATATATTAGCATTTTTTAAATATTTCTACATATGTTGTACTTATCTATTAAAGCTGTAATGATACGTGACACTACAAGTCTGTCCTGTAAGCTTGTTTTATTAATTTAAAACAAAAGACATAATAAAGTCTTAATAAATAAAGATCTCTCTAAATCATCAAAGTGAGGGAATGTGTGCATGCATCGACGAGCACATGCTGTGCTGTTCGTCCATAAAGCAGTGAGGGTTAATGGGGACTAGACTGGGTGATACAAAACAAACTAAAAGAGCCAGTTATCACATGAGATTACTTATCGATTCATTGTAAATAAATAAATGATGCAGCCTCAGAACAAAGAGTGCGCTCTGGAAATATGGGTGATGATGGATTAACCTTGTGCCGCACTTACTTCACTAAGTGATCCCTCTTCAAAGCAGTAAGAGTTGCACAGTAACATGAAACAACTTTTATCTTCATGCAGTTATGCTGTTATGTTGTGATGGACTAAAATCAGCAGTATGCTACAGTTTGCACAAGAGTGGAGGCTCACCTTGCGCTTGTGATGTTCAGGCCTCACAGTATTCTTAAAGGAGGGATAAAAACACAGACACAGCTTTACTTAATTGTAGTAAAAGTATTCTACTTCTCCTGTCAGTAGAATGATTAAACACTTTATTAAATCTCTATTTTCTATCCTTCCGAGGTGTTTGACGACTGATCACCAACAATATTGGAAGTGAGAGAGGTTGTTTGGCAGAAGCTTTGACATTATGTGAAGAATCAGCCAGAAATCTCTTGGAATTTCCAATGACTTAAAACGTGCCAAAGCAAGAGTTCACATGCCCAAGCTTTTTAAAAAAAAGCAACAGAGATGGGTTTATCATCCCAGCTGTAACTTAGACTGATTAAAAAATCTACATTCCTACCTACAACATAAATAAAGACAAAGTATGAATCTCATTTTTTCACAGGAGGGCTGCAGCCATCCATTACCATGATGACTCGTCCAATATTTTACTGCTAATTGTAGTAGTCGGGGCAACATGTGGCCCACATAGACGGCAAAATGCCGGAGGCATCTGTGGATCTCTGTCACACAGCCTACTTTCCTACATCAGCCACAAGTAGAAAGAGCAGACCCATATGTCACTTATTCACTATTATTATACACAATACCGTATATCTTCCTTTACCACTATGTACAGGATGACATAAACCTGCTTAAGAGTCAAGAGCTGTACTGTAAACGGCCTGATCTGATGATAGAGCTGCAAAGATTAATCAAATAATGGATTAATCAGTTGATAGAAACTTAATCACCATCTATTTTGATAATCGATTAATAGTGTCTGTCATTTTTCAAAATGAAAAAGTTAGAAGAATTCCTGGTTCTCACATCTAAAATGTGAGGATTTGCTGCTTTTCTGTGTCACTTATGATAATAAATGGGGAGTCTTTGTGTTTTGGGCTCTTTTTTGGTCAAAAGAAGCAGTTTGAAGATGTCACGCTGGACTCTAGAAAACTGAGATGAGCATTTTTTTTTTTACACTTTTTTGACACTTCAGGTATTTATCCTCTGTGGGTGTGTTCACCAAAGTACCTGTGAAGGTTCTGGTTTCCCTTGACCATTGTTATGGTCTCATGTGAACGACAGTTGTTAGGGTCTTGTGACCCCTGGAGAACAACGGTTATTGGAGTCACATGTGCCCCTGGTGAACGACTATCGTTGAGAGTCGTCTGAGGTTGAGTTGTTTACTCTCCTGGGTATAGATGAAAGGGCAACATTATAAATGGGAGATAGGTGGTGTCGCACTTTATGGAATTTACGAATAATCGATTTATTTTGGAAATAATCAGAAAATTCATCTATGACGAAAATACTCGTTGCTTGCAGTAAATCTAGGACCAATGAACTACACAATCCATGTTAACGGATATTAGGTTATAGACATTTATGTAAAGGAAAAACACATTAAATTTGTATAAAAGTCATATAAGGACCTTTAAAGAGAGAGAGAGTGTGTGTGTGTTGCTCAATAGGTAGTTTAAACCAATACTCTTCGTATCTTATGGTTGTTTGCTTGTGTGGTGAATATTATGATGATATTTTACTGGTATGTCAACACACTGAGGTTGCCTGTTGCACTAAAAATGAGTCTGTAGTGGTTCTTAAGGCACTTTACACATGTTATGTTGATGTTCTCTGTCATATTCCTTACAGTTGATGACATGTCTGAGGTCTGTCCATGTGACAGGTGTGATATGCGGCTTAAATTTAAACAGGCGGTTTTAAAAGGCAGATCGGTGTGCGAGTAAGCGATAAAAAGTGACAGTTTCGACGCGTGTTCATCTCTTTTAGGAGCTGATCCCTGTTGAGTCAATTTCACGGTCCTGTTGATAGAAGTTTGTTTACCCTGCTCTATTAATAAGTGTTGGGCTGATGCACAGAGCGATCTCAGTCAGTCTATCTGTCTTGGATAAATATTAAATAATGGCAGAAGGGTCCTACCTTGGTTTCCTGCTGGCTGGCGTTCGCCGTCGGTGATTTTGGCGTCTCATTCTGGTCCCGGTGTTCGTCCTCTTTGCCCCCACTCTCGTCCTGAATCATGTTGGCCGGTGGGATCATCCTCTCTTTTTGGAATCTCTGAAACGCTGTTGCTCTGTCCAGTTTGTTTTCTCTCCAAGCAGTTTATTTTGCTCCCATTCCTCTTTAGTCACCGTGACCCGAGGATAAGAGGAAAAGTCACCCAGATCCACTGCTGCTGCTGCTGCCGCTGCGAAAAGGAAGTCAGTCTCATCCGCGGACAGGAAAAGATTAGAGAAACGTCTTGAATGGGCTGCTAAAGAAACTGCTTTCCAAAAGAAAAGCTGAAGGTCAGTCCAGTTTCGGCTTCAAAGTGTCCCGTCCTCCTAAAGGGAGCTTTCGCGTTTATCGTGTCGTGCGTAATGCTGCCAAGACATCTCCAAGACCACGCTGTGCGTCGTGCGCCGCTCACTGCCGATACTCTGATGGGCGGAGAGCTGAAAACGGCCAAGGGAGGGAAGGATGAGGAAGGAGGAGAAATACATGACACAACGACACTGCCCTGACAAAACTCCGGAGATGGAGGACACACTCAGAGAAAACAGCATCTACATCTCAAACAGAATCTTAAGGAAAGTGGACTAAACTCAGCTGTTAGTGGACAATACATATATTTTTAGATAATATAGCCTAGTGTGTTTTTCTGTCCTGTACCAGTTAGGCCTAATTATTCTTTTTCAGGCTTACTGACATGAACAGAGATTTAAAACAAGTACCCTAAGCTACTAATGCTTTAGACAGCAAGAGAAGGTTTGAGGACTAAGTTATTACATTTATGAATAGAAACAAGCTTGTTTTTACCAAAACGCTATCGCATTAATGAAGAAGAAACATTTCATATTAGACAATACATATTTTGAGAAATACTCTTCCATTCCTGTCGAGAGTCACCAGTAGTCCAATTACCAATTTCCTGTTTGTCCATGAAGTCACAGCTGGTTTTTGTATGGAAACACCTGGCCTGCCTCTTCCTCAAAAGTAATAGCCTAAAATTTGCACCCCCTCACCTTGTCACTCAAAAGACACATTGGGCTACATTATGTTAACATACAAAAGCCTGTAAAAAGTGTAACTAAATATTTACCTTTAATGAGGATTTTACATTATGTGCCAGACTTTCCTTTGGAAACTGGTTGTTTAACAGTATTCTGAAGGCCTCTGAATTGGAAAACTAAGATATAAAACTAACTTGCATCTTAACTTAATGACAATTAGCCTACTGATGAAGAGATATTATTAGCCTACCTTTAGCCAGATCGCTATTTCCAGTTTTTGTGCTACACTAAGCTAACCTGCTAATGTTAGCTTTGTGTCCAGCAGTTAGAATAGTATCATCCTCGACATCTAACTTTGGATAAACATATATTTTAGTTTGTTAAACCTTCTCACCGTTTCGTCCGAAAGCCCATCCATGTCCCATTCATCTTTTTGTTTCTCTTTTCCCCTATTAAAGCCAAGTTAGCCTGATGTTGGCTGGTAGCTAGTCTATAAAAGAGGGTGGTATCGATTTTTTTGATTAAAAATAGATGAAGTGTCCACAATGAGGGTGGAGAGGAGAAAACTTGATAACAAGCTTTCTAGGGTGTTTTCCCAGTGGAAAGAACTTAAAAGGCGCTCTAGAGTGCCCATCTAGTGGAGAAAACACTGATGTGCCCTCTAAGCTCTGGTGGAGAAAACGGGTCAAATAAGCTGATCTACATGGTAGTTTGCCAAAATATGCCTCAAAATGGTAAAAGAATTAATGTGTCTCTCTAGTTTTCTAATTGTGTGACTCAGATTTACATTATGACTACCAAAACCATTTAATCTTATCTAGTTTGGAACTGTTTCACCATAAATGTATCGCAGCTTAACACACGCTGGTACCCTTTTTATAGTTTTTCATTGTATGAATATATATCTACATATATATGTATATCCACATTTGCAATTTATTTTTTTAATTTGGCAAAATATCCTGGAATGTGTACCTCCCAAAACTTTTCTCAGAAATAGCGCTAATACTCAAGACTCAGATGAGAATACAATGAAATTATTATGAATATTTTACACAAAGATAAGTCCATATTTGGGAAATAAACATCATTATGACACATAAGCTTTTAAGGTGAAATATGAGGTGTCTCACTCGCCTCATAAGCATGATGCCTGCTGTAGTGATACATCACACTGCTTCCCTCCAGGCTCCCCTGTGATGCGTTGTCCTTGAAGTAATATCACGGGACGAAGGAGGCAGGCGCCAGACTACAGCCTCCTCACTCTGACAAGAATGCGAACACCAGCACACTCCTAACGAGTGAGTGTACATCCGGCTCAGTTTCTGCTAGAGATCAGAAGGGATTCCCTCCCCAAAAACTGAAGTGCATCCTTTGAAATGAGACTCGCATCAAAGAAGGGTTCATAAATAGCTGCAATAACATTAGGAATAATTAACTGGGCTTTTTTTTGGTAAGGCATTTATAATTTTTGTCAGACTGAAGTTTACTGGAAAACTGTGGATGTGTTATTTTGAACCTCCTCAGCCACTTGTGGTAAACAAGCTCTTCACAGTTTGGAGCATCATCAAACAGCATCATCTGTGACGAGCATTCAGAAGCTGAGAATGCATCTACCATTAAAGGGTCATTTATCAGAGAGAGCACTGCAGTATGACTGATGTATCGATTTATAACAGTACGGCCCTTTGCTAATTTAGTTTGATTAATTCACAGGTGTCAGGTTTTGGATATCACAGAAAAAGACAAAATGCATTTAAAAGAATTTTGAGACATCAGTCACCATGACAGTGTGTCCACATCCTGTCCTCCTCATTGGACTTCTGGACTTACAAAGTCAACAGAATCTGGGTCAGTTAAATCTGGTTAATTGAGGGATACAAAACCGTCAAAAATATATCGTAGTGTCATATCTGTAGACAAGTTTAACTTAACTTTGGAGAAAAATCATCTTTGTTGCAATTTCATCATCCCAACTCAAGGCAGCGCTGGAATGACAGATAATTTGGCAACATTTCAGCAGTATGAGGAGGTGAAAATATGTCGTTCATTGCTTTTGCCATCATTGGTAAAATGTTAAACTATTTCTTTAAATTTTAGGCTAACAGGGATGAAAACTCATAAAAGTGGTCAGGATAAAATCAGTTGAGTTTCAGTGTTCTTGATAACTGAGCACTTCGTGGATGATGGTACTGAAAGCCCTGCAAAAAGCAAAGTGGACCATTAGAAAATGTTTTTTCAAACTAAATTTCAACATTAAGAGTGACCTGCAATGCCTCCCTGTTGAAACTGTTTTCTAATTTATAGCGTCTAGTTAAAAAATGTCTCATTTCGAGACCATAAATGAGCTGAAGATGCACGTTTCCATACAATAGCCCACCACCTGCAGAGTGCATGAGACAATCCCCCGAGTTAGTCAGAGAGTCAGACAGCCAGAGCGTGAGTCAATGTTGCATTTGTGCATGTATGTCCATTTGGTGTGTGTGTGTGTGTGTGAGTGGTTACTGTGAATCATGTCAGCAGAAAAAGCCAATTGCATGACCAGAAGCCAGAA
>JAQLOL010000007.1:13174920-13192687 GCA_029783665.1 Naso thynnoides | reverse complement strand
GTGTGTGTGTGTGTGTGTGAGTGGTTACTGTGAATCATGTCAGCAGAAAAAGCCAATTGCATGACCAGAAGCCAGAAGGAAGAGCTAAGTGTGAAAGAAAGAACGAAGGATAGAGAGAAAACATTGTAATTTCCTCTCTCAGCGGCTGGTCTATTGCTGTGGAAAAAGGGCATGAAAAGATAGAGGGGAAGACTGAGCGATGGAGGAGGATGGGACAAGGATAGGAGCGATACAATGGGGTCAATTATTACAAATAAAAGGCAATCAAGGCAATTTATAGAGTCAAAGTGTGAAATTCTATGACTCATAGTTGCTTGGCCTCACTCTTTCACTTGTCTTGATATTATTCTTCTTTTTGTAAGAGCAGTCATCTTAAATAATATATTACAAACCATTGTGACCATTTGTACCAACGCTGAAGTACTTCCTCTGGTTTACAAGAGTTTATGAAAATTGGGTAGCAGGTTATATCAGAAAGGGATTTCCTTTCTGCTGCTTTTGGTCAAGCTTTTCAGAGACAACTTTCGGTGCTATTTTTATAGGAAGCCCTAAAAATAATAATAAATGTAGCCTGCAAATGTTACACTGTGGGCTACACATACAAAATAAATCACAATGTCTAATTCCTGCAATAAGTCATTAATTTGTCAAGATCACACTTGGTTAATTACATGATTTACACGTATGCTGCAGACTCGTCAATTCTGGTTAGAGTGTGTTTTAAAATGTGCTGAAATGCGTCACTTTGTGTGAATAATGCTCTGGAGTTTCTGTGCTCCACTAGCTTTTTGTGGGTTTCTACCACTGAGTTGTAAATGATTGTTCTGCTGTTTGCACTGCATATGTAATGATTTCACACGCTAATGTGTTGTCTTGGTTCAAAGAGACGTCACTGCAGCTAATTTCTGCCTTTGGAAAGATCTCCAGCTGTCTGAACTGTTGCTTGATGAAAAATTTAGCATCTGAATCAAGCCCTTTCTTGTTTAGATAATTCCTTTTAAGCAAACTTTGGAGGTCTAAAGCCAAGGTTAAGAAATACGCCTACACGCAGTTTCAGAGATTACATACCTAGAACTATAGAGAAAAATCTGCACACTCTCTGTTACGTACATTTATTGGCACATCAGCTAGAGTGACATTTTAAGAAAAGTGGCCTTCTTCAGACTAACACATGAATATACAAAAGATGCTATGTTTTAAACATGCCCAGCAGAGTCACATGGTGGGCCTATTATGACATGTGACTGAGTGCGCACGTCAAAAGGAGATACAGTGTGCGGCTTTTTCTTAATAGTTCGAGTTCTCTTGTTCGGTCCAAAACCCACCTTATATTTCTGAATGTGGCTACTTTGTTTTGTTAAGATTACATACCTGAAAATAATTGTTAAAAACAAACTACTAATTAGTTGCTTTCAGCAAAATGCTAATGTTAGCATGCTAATTGGCTCACAATGTCAAAGCTAACATGCTAATGTAAAACCAGTAGGGTTTATTATTATCTACCATATTGTTTACATCAATGGTCTTCAACCAGAGTTTTTCATCAAAATAATTTATATTCGGGATTTTTTTTTTTTAATCGCAAAAAAAATTTATTAAGTAAACTCAATTAAAAGTATACTCTAATATTAATGGGCTATAATAAGCTACTTTTTACTATATGATAATGACTGACTAAAAAACAGTTGGCTCATCTTAAAATGCAACACTTTTTTTTCTTTTTTTTTTAATCTGGGGGTCCGTGCTCTGTTTCTCTATCAGTCAAGGGGTCCAGGACTGAAAAATGTTGAAGACCCCTGGTTGACATTATTTACTATGCTAACAGTAGCTAATTAGCCCTAAACACTGAGTTATCTTGAGGGGAATTCAACTTTGTGAGTATTTGGTGATAAATCAATCTATAAAAGTGGGCTACTAGACAAATTGCCATTTTGCAAGAGAACCAACTAACCCTAACCAATGGCGCTACCAAGGGGTGGCCTGGGGGGCCACGGCCCCTAAAAGAAAATACTTGGCCCCACCACTGCCCCCCCCCCAAATGGACAAGCCCGATGGCAAGCCCCTTATAAATCGGTTATGATAGACTACATTTAAGGTGGAAAAAAAGTTTCTTGTTTCTCAAATACAACATTTTTACATACTATAGTGTTTTTGTCTTATGCTGTGTAGCTTTTTTAGTGTGCCGCCATGGCCACCCCAAAATTTTCACTTGCCCCATCTGGCCCTCCCACAAAATATTTTCTGCAGGCGCCACTGACCCTAACCCCAACATATATGAAGAATTTCTTCATCAAATCTAAATAATTTATTAATTCCCCAAAATTAAAAGCAATGCATAACAGGTTACATCACCAAAAATACAAAGGTCATGACGTCAGTGGAGTTTATTTCTCTGAGTATGATGCTGTTTGAGTCCTGTCAGCTGTTTCAGTAATGTGACTATGATTTTGTAAGGTTGAACTCTATAATTTGTAGTTCACAAGTCAATACGTGGTTTACAAAAGATTTCTTTATCTTGTAAATGCAATAGCCTGATCCACCAGTGTCTTTTCTGCTCTGTGTCTTGTTTACCATTAAGCTACAAAATTCCCTCTCAGGCTTTGTCACACTTGCATGTGCCAAACTCCACATTTGGCCTTTTTCCGCTTCATTTTCTGCTATTTAGACTCAACATGTCAGCCTGCTATTCTTGGAGAGGTTCCTGCTCACACACAAGGTGTTCACATCACATTCTGGTGCCAAGAAGACATGAGAAGTGTTGAATCTTGTCAACATTTTCACTTGTAGGGCAGAAGTGAAGGCTAACGGAATTTACATATGGTTGTAAGAGTTACTTTCTCCCAATACCATGGGAAATAGATGGTAAGATTACCGTGTACTCTGGGAGGAAGGGTCATTAGTAATGTCAAATCAAATTGAATCATTAGCCTACATAGAAAACAGCAAATATGTAAATATAGTAAAAACTCTTATTTGATCTTATGCATGGTAAATTGATAGACACATATAGAGAAAAAAAGGATATTAATTGGTTGAAATGACCCTTTAATTCCTGTCGTTTAAAGTGCACACCGTCAGCGTCAGTTTATTCTGTGTCCTCGGCTCAAAGCAAAACTGAAAATGTTAGCAATTATCAATGACCCAGCCTGACATTTTTCAAACACACACACACACACACACACACATCCCAGCATGTGTTACAGTAATGGGCAAATTGATTCCCTTAGAACCAAGGCTAATTAGCTCGTCTTATTATTGGCCATCCTCAGAATAGCCTCTGCAGGGTATATGGCAAAGTAATGAGACATAGCTGTGTGTGGGGGGTGGGAGTATAGATAGCCTACATATACATTTTGAGAAACATTCTTCACTTTATGACCAAAGGTTAAATTAAAAGATAAATACCACTCTGATGTCTGTGTGCTAAATATATGGCTACAGGCAGAAGCCTGTTAGCATAGCTTTGCAGAAACAGGTTAGCCATTTAGCTAATACTGCAATCATCTTTGTACCTTTAGAAAAAGGCTAAAGCAGCATATGATTAACCTAGCTTAGAAAAAAGACTAATAACTACTAACCTGATTCTGTCTAAAAGCAAAAAGCAAAAAAAAAAAGATCATACAGAAGCTCATTTTTTCACGGTAACATGTTAGCTGTTAGCCAAGCTTAAAATGCTGTTGTCTCAGAGTGTCTCTAGTGATTCATAAATGTTCTGCAGCTCGGAGCATCTCTCACTTTAAAGGTGCAAAGCTTAGATGATGAACATTTTGTTTGTATTCCTCACTGGACACTGAGGGAAGTGAGTGTGCTGCTGTTCAGATTGAAGCATCGTTCTTTCATGACTTATTTGACCCAGTGACGCAATGCTGACCCCCCGTGACCATCTCACTGGTCTCCAGCTGGTCATTTCTAAGTCTTGGTGTGTGCCAGTTAGCACAAATGAGACAGCAGAGGCTAAAAACAGCACAGAACAGCGGCCGCACTGAGAGCATCACATCAAGAGTGAGGCAGGGCGACCTACTGTCAGAGTTACAGAGGTTTTGCTTTTAATAGTCTTATTTTTAAACAAGCTGCATATTTAAAATTTCTCGTTTGTTTTTTTCAGAATAAATGCATGTAAATGGATGATTCAACTGTTTACTGAGTTATCTGGAAAACTTTGTGAGTAAAAATAGAAATCTTAGGCCTACTTTAAAACCCACCCTTCATTTCAAGAAGCAGTAATTTATTGATAAATCAGTCAGTCAATCAATCGAATAAGTAATGCCGGAGAAACATGACCATGACACCACAATACTGGAAATTAGAATGTCTTTTTATTTTAACAATTTATGCCAATCTGTATGATTTAAGTTCACATAACATCAAATAATTACCATGGTTTAAAAGTATAAGGCTGATGTATTTAATACCTTTTTTTATTGTTTAGAAATCCCATAAAGTGACTAAAATGATAATGTGTTCAATCAGCCACATTGACTCAAACTGCAATGCCTCAGTTCACTGTATTGAAGTAACATGTCACCAGATTGATGTTTTTTAATAGATTTGGGAAAACAAGCACTAGAAAAATAAGCCATATGAGGCTCTGTATTCACAGGATCTTTTTTTTAAAATGAGATTTATTGACAGAAGAAGAAAATAAAGGACATCATCATCCTCCACTAAAAACACCATTACTGTGGTTGACACTTGGATAAGAAGCACATAAATATCACAGTCCAAATCCACTTGAATGTTGAAGATGTCCTTCACTTTAAACAGGACAATAGGATGTGTTTTTATTTTCTTGTCTCATGAAAGCTGCAAAGTGGAATATATGAATTACTACTCTTGGTGCACACTTCATTAACTATGTAATAAATGTAGAATCACCAGGCTTTTATTCACACAGTTGGCCTGAAGTGAGATGTTTATTTATACTAAGGGTTGGTTCAGCCAAGAAATCTGATTTATTAAAGACGGGTTCCAGCCGTGCTGTTAATCCCCATAAAACATGGCTAGCTAGGTTTTGTCGGTTGCTATGCCAATTCTGTGTTAATGAGGGAGCTAGTTAGCAGTCTGTCTTTCTCTTCTGGCTTGGACTTACATGAATTAACGCTATTCTTAAGAGATACTTATTTTACACTTGAAGACGTTCCTCACTGTGTTTCCGAGCATGAATGCTTCCAGTTGGATACAACTGCGATGCAATATTTTTTTAACCACAGTCTTTAAAGTGAAGTGCTAATGATGACGACATTCTCTATGCTGCTTTTAAAACCTGATCTTCCCTTTAATTATAGATCTGGCACCAGTTGTTTGATCTCTGGTCAGGCTCCACATTCATGCTTTACTTACAATCTTAGTTTACCACAAATGACAGTAAACCACAATATTTTGTTATCACAAATTTTAAAATGTTTTTTATTATTATTATTATTATTATTATTATTATTATTATTATTTGAAAGACATTCAAGGATGGATTACCAACCAAGCAAAGCGACCCTGGAGGCTTTGACTCTCAGTACCCTATTTACAGTTTGGTAATATTCACATCTACAGCACGGTTAAAACTAAATGGATTTGTGTGTGTGTTTGTGTGTGCGTGTGTGTGTGTGTGTGTGTGTGTGTGAGGTGTAACCTAATAAAGACCTATGTCTTATTTTTTTCTCATTGATTTTAAATCTTCATTAATATTTGATTAGCACATGTAATTAGTGTCAATATGAACAGACATTTTCTTTAGTTTTACATACATTTTTTTTGTTGTAATCACTATCACTTTTAGCAGTGATATAGGCCTAATCCACTGTACTACAACTAATACAAATGCATACATTATACTGTATGTATACACTTACGGTACTGGAGAGCTTACTGGCCTTTATGGTTTCTTTTTCAACAGAAACTGCATCATTTATGAATGGCTGCCGCATAGGCCATGATACTAGGGTACCATCTGGGACTCACAAACTGGCTCTTATCAATTTCTTATCAAAACGTGACTCTGATTTGAGGAGAGAGAGAGTGAGGAGAGGGGAAAAATGGACATCTTCTTTTTGTCTTCCTCTCTTTGCATTAGTTTCTTCAAACAGCCTTAAAAATGGAATCATGTCTCTTTGTTTGATTTACCAAATTTTGTTTTAAAGAAGATATTCATGAATTGATCTAAAGCTGACCTTGAAAAAATTCTGAACATATACTGAAGCTCCAGGGATCATCAAGATAGCTGATGAATGCCAATTAGGAGCTGGCAGGCTAAAACAAGGGCACATTGCTGATTCGCTCCAATTAACAGTGTAAAATGATGGATATTAACACAGCACAGCTACCTTGGTGCTGTGCTGTTCTACACAGATATAATCAGCCTCATCTAATCCCTCAAATTCTCCTTCACCTTATTCTGTCCATGTAACACTTCTTACATGCTACTTGTAATTTTTGAGGCCACAGTCAAAGGAATATTTTGACATTTCTAGAAATTTGCTAACATGTTTTACTGCTGACAGTTACATGAGGAAAGTGATACTCATTTCTTTTTGTCTATTAAATATAAAGCTACAGACAGCAATTTATCGGCTAAGATTAGCATAAAGGCTAGAAATAGGAAATAACTTGGAAGTTATGGCTTCGGCTAAAAAATAGTCTAACAAATAACCCATCGTAAAACCACAATATGTCTTTTATTCACGCAGGTTTCCAAACAAGATAAAGTATACCAGTTAACAAGCTTTAATGGTACCAGTTGGAATTTTGTTACTTCAGATAAAGCTAGCTGTTTTCGTGTCCAGTTTTTATGCTAGGCTAAGCTAACCAGCTGCTGGCTGTAGCTCTCTGTTTTCCACATGTACTTTCTGAAAAAGGAGTAAATCTTCTTCTCTGGAAGCTGGAAAATAAGCCTTTTCCCCCAAAATATCTCAGTTTTCAAATGTCAAACTGTTGTAATAAGCCTCAATACCTATGTTTCAAGAAGAATTCAGCATAAAATCAAAAGCAGTTTAAGTAGGGGATTCAAGAGTTCATTTCAGGTCGAACAGCTGTTAAATATATTTTAAAATCTGTTTAACAGGGAACATTTTGAGCTTGAACACAACACTGAAAAAGAAGCAACAGGTTCACCACAGTGTTACAATGAGAGGCAGCACAATACTTAAGTGCTATCAACAGTTCCACTTATGGACAATTTACTTTGCATCACAAAGCAATAATGTTTAGAGGGCAAACCCACTAATAAGAAAGAACCCTACAAAAGCCCAGAAATAGCAACAATGCAGTGTTTCAAAGGAACTGCAGCCGCTCTCGTGGAGCTGTTCCTGTTGTGAGTCATAAGTGTTAGTTTTGTGTCTTGATGACGCGGGCGGATGCGTGGGTGACACTGGGGGAGGATGGGTAGGCGGGTGGGAGCAACAGATGCATTGCTTGTGTTCCCCCAGACCCTTGTCCTTGTCATCCACTCGGCTTCAGTCAGCTGGTTGTTGCTACGAAACAACATGGGAGATGACACTTGAACTGAACACGCAGACAAAGACCAAAAAAGCTGTAACGTTCTTACACATTCTGGGAAGTCTTTTCTTTTTCTAAAACAATTCAAATGTCATGCACACATCCAGCTAATGTGAAGCCAAGCAGGATTGTGTAGCTGTGAACAATTAACATGTAACTGCAGCAGTTAGCATGAACCACAAAAACAGCATTTGACATGTTTATTACAGTGGCGTTTTCCCTGTCACATGAAGAGGATGATGAGACTGACAACATTTGCGTATGTGGGACTCTATTGGCTCTTAGGTTTACTTCCTCTCATGTGGATAATGAGGAGGACAAAGTTTGAGAGCTGTTTCGATCATCATGAAGCTTAGTGCACTCTGCTTCCAGTATTTCCTCTGGTATTGCCAAAGTTGAGGGCTATTCAGTCCCGCACACTATGGAAAAAAAGGTACAACTGCATAACCACACTGAACAAAGCATTTTTTAATCTCACTTGTGTTAAATGTGTTTAGGCCTAATAACTTTTGTTTTTCAACACTGAGTTATTGTTGAAAATTATTTGATTTTAGGTATTTATTTTCATGTTCTGTATAGAAGTATAGTGTAGTAATAAAGTAACATAATAGTTTAGTAACTATTCTGCATTGACCTCACTGATCTTAATACAGCAGCAAAGTATTGACACCAGGAATAGATTTAAAGGGTCTTTGGGCTACAAGAACAAAGGCAAAAATGTGCCAACATACAACAACAGTACAAGCAATCGGATATATTTAGCTAAAATGCTTATTACTGGTGCAGGTTATTATTAGGCTACAGGCTGCTATGAGGTTTAAATTGAAATTGCTTGGATTAAATAGCAGAAAGTATGATACACAAGTGGATTTTTTTTTTAAATCTACAGCAATCATGCATCAGCATTGAAATAATTTATTGACACCTATGCTGTCTTTGTGCATAATACTACCGACTTTTCCACTAAATTAAAATGCAACCATTTTAGAAGAGTGACAACTTTTTTTTTTAACGTAAAGCACTCCTTCCCCCTAGATTCATGCAACTTGTTTTGTATAATTTGAGTAATGTATAACATTACTCAATATTTTTTTTGCTATTTGGTTCGCAACTACTGTTATCTTTCCAAAACATTTGTATTTAGGATAACACTTGGGCAGTTGCTTCTCTCTGATGAAAAATACATTAAATTGCATTTCCAGCATCAGAATTATTCTGAACCACGGTGCTGCTAATGCAGAACCTTGTGCTGTAAACCCTTTTCCTGTCACTCCCAGAAGGATGCAAACATGCCAATAAATAATACCTGCTGTGACATGTCTTCTGTAACACCTGCTTTATGAGAGTTATAGTCTCTGGAGTGATCTGTGCTCCCCTGGATTTGCTTCTGCTCAGCTGCTCAGATTCCCCACCCCCCGCTGCAGCCGCACTCGACACATTTGTCAGACCGATTCATCAAAACCAAAAGCCCAAACAATGTTTCTGTCCAGAGAAGAAACTTCATCTATTCAGACGCCATGAGACAATTCTCCCTTTGTGGGGACAAAAGAAAAGCAATTCTTTTGCCGGTAATACTCTGAAAGTAACAAATGGGCTTGAAACTCGGGCAGCATTGAAACATTTAGAACATCAGAGGGCAGTTTATGTCCAATGACAGGTCTCCTTATGAGGAGCTTCCAGCTACGGAAGGAGAAGTTGATAAAAAACTCCAGGATGTAGCAAAATGGAAGAGCCACACTTACCAGTCAGTATGACAGATACTCTGCCTGCTGGTGTTTGCTGCTTCATTGCCACTTATCACAGAGCAGGAATTTGGCTGGAGCTTCTGCCCCATGTGGTAGGAGTGGAGTTGGTCAAATTGCCAAAGAGACACATCTCCAGGTGGGACAAAGTCATTATCCTGCAAGGCAAAAAGATATCCTCAAGTACTGGTGTGTCAGGTTGAAGTCAAAACCAACATGGTCCACGTTCTATAGTTTGTGTTTTGAGTCTTAAACAAGTCAGTGTGCACCCTCCAAATGTGAAAACAAACCAAGAACCATAGTTAATGTACAGAAATCAGAATGCTTACTGGCCATGCTGTCAGTCAGTCCATCACTTTGATTCAGACTCAGATCTCTCAATAACTATTGGATGGACTGAAAAGAAAATGATTCCCAGATGATGAATTCTAATTTATTCTCCTTGTATTTTCCTCTAAGGACTAGCGTGAGGATTTCATTTTTGGCTTTAGGTAAAAAAAAACAACAACAACTATTTGATGGATTGCCATAAAATCTGACAGACATTTTCGCCTCCTGCAGGACGCACTGTCAATATCTTGGAAGTTTCTCTCCAGTCATGCTCTTAGGTATGCAAAAATACACATCTATGATTAACAGTTTGTTTAACATGATATTCCTACATAAAAAGTTTAAGAACTCAGAGTCAACTCTTGCTCCTTCATTGAGAAATTCTGGATCCATGAATCGCAGGAATTTTGCTCTGCCAGCTTGTGCTGCCTATATTAGGTAAACAGATGAAAGAGCAGTGCACATCAAGGCTAATTTGAGGAGACTCACTCATAAAAGTCTGAGCTTAATTCAGACCCAGAATCAAATTAGACGTCTGCTGTGCACTAACCAGTTGTAGGCCTTTGATGATGTTTGTTATCCTGTAACTGGCAGTGGCTGACACTCAGTTAGCTATTGTTCTTATATTAACTTTCACAACTTTATTGACAAGTCCACTCTGTTAAATGTTATTTATTATTTATTATTATTTATAAGGTTATTTATTGTATGTGATTGGCTTTCCAGTTTGTGATGTACTAAAGTCAGACCATGCCTCACACAGCTTCATTACCATAAATTGTTTTAATGGTTACAAAATTACCTTACAGTACAAAATTGGGCCGAATAAGATAGTCAGGAGTCTTTCAGTGGCTCCAGGAAAACTCAGACTGTTAATTCAAACGTGCATTAACCTGCATTGAAATTCTTGTAGTGATGAAAATGTGCCAATGTCACTTTGAACTTTAAAGGCCCAGGTTTAAAAGAGCCTAATTTTGACACTGAGCCCTATTAACTGAGCTCTCCACAGACCTCTCCCTGCATCTAAAATAGGTAGGAAGTCCATCGTGGAGGTGAAGAGGGACAAAGTAGGCCAAGGACTCGCACAGAAAATAGACTGTGACTCACAGAGGGGCTGGAGCATCTTGGGAAAGAACAGGAAATGGGAAAGAATGTGGGTTAACAATAATCCTCGAAATTACACGCGTACTAGTGCAGACCCCCAGTGGCGTGATGAAGCAAAGAGGTATGTGATGACTGTATGGCTTCATATCACTGCAGATGTTGTGATGTGACTTTAACTGGCAGCATTTATAGAAGGACCAAATGATCAAATGACGACTGTATCTGCGGTGGAATGCAACTTTGGACAATTACTGAAGTGCTTGTAATTTGATGATTTTCATTTCATGCAACTCTCTAGTACCTACTGCATTTCAGAGTATAATATATTTTTACTCTCTTATGTAAAGATTTGACATAGTAAACATCTATTAAATTTATAAAGTATTACATATTCTTGTGGATTAAAATCAGGATACAAAGTAAATTAACTTGACTCCATCTTGACATTAAAATGATGCTTTTACATTAAGAAGTTACCTTTTATTCATGTATTTAACAGTCTTAATGGTGCCATGCTTCATAATGAATATGCTTACTTTGATACTTGAAGTACACTTTACAGATATGTTGAAACTTTGACTTGCAGATTTTAAATTTGCAGTATTATTGCTACTTTTACCTAAGCGAAGACGCTTCAATACTTCTTCTACCACCAGTTGATAGTGCACCTTGTCAACTTCACTTTGCCTACACTGCTCCCATGTGGCAAACATTGGCATTGCATGATGATGCAAAGGCGAGCTATTCCCACAGACAAAGGAATCCATTTCAAAACACCAGCCAATCTTTATTTACAAGTCCTCACATGACAAAAAAACAAACACACAGATGATGTTGATGGGCTCAATCCTACACAGAGGTACAACGGTGAAAAACCTTTAAACTAGACAAGAGAAACAAAATAAATTCAAAACAGAGTTTGTGGGAAACCCTTAACCAAAATCTCCTCTCAACTTATTATCAGTACGAGTTGATGAGGTTGGCAGACTATGTCAGGTATAGACATTTAAGCTTGCATATAGTAGTTTTCACAGCTATTAGATTTGTACGTCATCAGTTCGACTGTGAGGAAATTGAGAGGATCATCAAATTTGATGGCCAAGAGGAAAACAAAGAAAAAAAAAATAAAAGACTGTAATTCCAGAAATACACAGATGGTCACATTATTGTTTAATCAAACCAGATAATTTAGTTTTAACTTTCCATGCTGCAAAACTCCCCTAAATGACTCCCAGTCATGTTGACTTTATCATGACGGCTGAAAAACAGAGTAGGAGTGGCGTGTAGAGGTAAAAGTGACCTAACAGCTTCATTTAAGAAAGTTTGGACTATTTTTAACAAACATTCAGCAACACCACACATGCAAACACACACACACACACACACACACACACACACACACAAGCACACACACAACTGGTCCTTCACATCGTTGTTCACCGTCTAATAGTGGGATGAAAACATGGGAGTCTTTGTGAACATGAGGGCACATTCAGGGCAAAGACAGAGAAGTGGGCTGATTAAAACAGACCCCTGGCACTTCAACTAATATCGGCATAAAATCAGGCATTGGAACAGGCAAAACATCTGTGGTAAGGAAGGCATCAACAAGAATATTAATTATTATCGTGACTCACACAAACCCATTTGACCCAAACTCTGCATACAGAACGATGTATTAACAGTTACACAAACAGCTCCGTTGCCACTGCTCAGACTGAAATCACCTCATTAAAAACATCCCAAGAGCTGTTTCAGGTCCAAATCTGGCAAATTTTCCCATTTATTTCAATGCGAGCAGTCAGTTATGCTGCGGTGGTGCTTAATTCAGGGGAGTTGCAATGAAAGGTGCAGCCCCAAATCTCAGAAAAATTAAAGCAGAGTCAAATATTCGAGGGATGCACCCTGATGTCACGCTGCGGTGACCAATCTGCTGTTTGGCCAGTCAGAGAGCAGAGCTGAATGTGGCACAGGGGAATAAAAAGACTTAATTTGCATTTCAAGACAGGCAAACACTCCTGCACAAGATCGTCGCAATGCCCGAATGCGTCTGAAACAGCTCTGAAGGTGGATTCACACACAAATTTGCACATTTTCACACTTCTGTGTCAAGAAAAACCTGTGCACACTTTTAATGTTTGTTTTACTGGAGAGACAAACCATTGCAAACAATGGGTACAGATTTCACTCACACACACTCGATTAAGCATACCTCAGATTTGAAAACCTAAAAACTTCAAACTAGTTTGGGTTTCAAAAAGAGTGTCCTGTGGTTCAGTGACTTTCAATCGAAATGTTAATGACGAAGAAGAGGACAGGCATTGGAGGTGCAGTGGAGCAAGCAACATATAGTATATGATGCTGTACACATTTGCCAACTCATGGTACTGTAATGCAAGTATGTAATGGCAAAGATGTCGAGTTATTTTGCCCCACGCATACTGTGATAAGCTACAGTACACTTCTCTGCATGTATACTAAATCTGTGTCATCTGTACATAAATTGTTTTCAAGTATGTTAAAAGACATCTTTTTACAACTGAAAAGCAAAAAACAAGTATTTGCATCTCTTCTGTGGGAAACTGGCAAAAAAAATGGACTCTTTTGATATCAGGATGGATAAAAGGATTTTTAAAGTGAAATTTTCCAACTTAAATCCATAACTTTGTGGACTGTCTTGACGTCAGCCACTCCACAATGTAATGATCAAAAAAATCATTTGAAATCAAACAACCATGACAAGTGTGCCGAGTCCTTATTCCAAAGAAATCTAAACATAAAAGCCTTTTTTCAGAGGGAAATAAACCGGATTCAGTATGTGACACTGCAAGTGATTGTAAGTATGAAGACTTGGCTGTTCCCCCTCACCCTGCATCAGCACTGTGAAGTTCACATTTGGTTTTAAATGTCTGGGACAAAGTGTTTTTCTGTTCTAACTCTGGCAAACAGCTATTGCCTCAGGTTGGAAGGGCAAGGTTGTGGATCCATGGGTAAATATCCCACAGGCATAGACCTAAAAATAATGAGAGACACAAAAACAACAACAACTAAGAACCTGCAAGTGATCTAAAACACTCTGCCACTGAACACATCGTCAATGATAACCCACCTCATGCAAATAGAGGGCCAAATAATACAAAATCTGGGAGGAAAAAAAGAAAAAAGAAGGGAAAAAAAAAATCAACTATCTACCATCCTCGTCCCGACTTACATGAAGCAGCAGGATCGGGTATTGATGACAAACAGGTGGTCAGGCTACTTCCGTTTCGCAGACGCAGTGTCTTCTTCCTTCAAGACAAACTTTTTCCTCAGAGCTTCTGAAATCAGAGTGGCAGAGTCTTCCTCTCTGAGGGACGTACAGCCTCTGTTGTACCTGCAGTGAAACACACCAAAGTAAAGTAGTAAGTACACTTATTTAGACTTATTTGCATCTTGATAAGAAACTGTCTTTAAAAGGAGCAGTTCAACATTTTAGAACACATGCATATTCACTATCTTTAGCTGTTGTATCAGAAGAGTCATAACACTCTTATATAAATGTGACATTATAGCAAGCAGCTTGTCAGCTTAGCTAAGCATAATGACAAATGGAAACAGCTAGCTTGACTCTTTCCAAAGATTAAAACATGAATTCACCTTCCAGCTATATTAGAGAATTTATTCCACATTAAAAATGAGGTGAGAAAACAGCAAATTGTGGTTTTATACAGAGCTACATGCTGAACTGTACCACTCCAGGCACTAAAACTCTGTCAAGTCTCTGCTCACATTGACAACAAGACTTCAGGAGATACAAAGTGTTCAGTGGGAGTTTTACAGATGCCAATAATCTCACCTCAATTAGACAAACTCATAATGAGCTTTGAAGTTTTTGGCCCACCGACTCTCACCTGTCTTTGCTCATCTTCATGCGGTTCATGTCCTTCAGGATGTCCATAACATCAGCAAAGCTGGTGGACTTTGATAGTGACACTGTGTCCTCCTCTGCCTCCCGGAAGTCCATGCTGGGTCTGTCCAGGTCAAAGGTCGCTGATGCCGTCATGGAAACGGGTGGCAAGGGGTCGGGGACAAGCTCTGACACCACAGAGACCACATCTTTCTCTTCGTCTTCCTCCTCCTCCTCCTCCTCCTCCTCTTCCTCCTCAGTGACATCACTGATGACAAAGGAAGCACCGGCTGTGGCAGCTGGTTGGTAGGACGCCGTCTCGAAGGGCGCCATGGAGAAGCTCATGCTTGTGTCGTCAGGTGAGAGCAGGTCAGGGGTGAGGGGGTTGGAGCCTAGGAGATGACGATCAAGCACAGTTGTAATGTTATTTCTGTTTTTGTCAATTTTAATGTGAATTTGAAGCTTGCATACTTGTATGACTCATCATTGTATTCCTCCCCTAAAAGCCAAAATGCTTTCAAAGATCCAATTAAGAACCTCACATCCTAATTGCAGTATTTCGTAGAGAACACAACATCACACTGCTCTAAGCATCTTTTTGATTCATAGTCTGAGTGTCATATTAAATATGTAACCAGTTTTCACACTTGTATGTTTTCATTTTATTCTTGCTTTAGTTACCTACCAGAATCGCTTGCCACAATCTTGGCGATCTGTGCGCGCAGTCTGCTGAGTTCATCCTGTAGGGCGGTGGTACGGTTCAGCGCCGTCACCCCGGGCTTCCTGAGCCCCTCCATCCTTTTGCCCTCACGGCGGAAGTTGGGCACAGAGGAGTTCCTGTGGAGCACCAGGAGAGGCGTGGGCCGCCATTCATGTTTCAGAGGACGAGTGTCACTCCTGGAAAAAAAGAATGGATGATTAGCTTTGCTGAACAGTGACCTTTGTTACTACCAAACCTCACAGGGTGGAGTCCAGCTTTTGAAGCATGCTACATGTCAAATAGTTTATTTACCTATATCAACTGCTCAGAAAAAAAAAGCACAACTCAAAACTTTACCAGCATTTTATTGCAGGTACAGCCCAAACCAACAACACTGCAATAAATCTTATCTTTGTTATGATCAGTTTTTATCACTTCCCAGAGCTGCAACAAGCTGCAATCTGAATCAGTGACTCTGACACAGTAGCAACAAAAACAGGACATTATAACCTTGTTCCACCTTTCTTTAAGCTGCACATATGCACTTAATAAGTTAAAAGCTCAGACAGCCTGGAATAATGAAGTTGGGGAGAGGTGGCTTGGCATTGGTCCATAACCTTAGCGACTGACTTATAGGGCTTCACCAGATACTTACCGCACTCTGGCATATGTCTCTTCTTCATCTGCAACAATCCAGGCTATGTCGGCCAAGGTTGGAACCATAGGGCCATCCAAAGGCCGAAGAGGGGCCAGACCCGGCAGTTCCTATTGCACAAGGACATAAGTTAATGTTGTATAAACAAGTATTTGTCTTGAAATACTCTGGGAATATAAAGGATAGATAAAAGACACCATGCAGGACTAATGGGATCTGATACTTACCTGGAAACATGCTCTTTGCGGAGGTTTGAGTGGAAGAGTGGAACCTATTCTTCTCACAACACTGCGGGTGGATCCATGTGGCTTATTCTGCCAGATTGGAATAACTTCCTGCAAAAAAAACCCACCAGTCTTTGCAAATGTGCAAGTGCTTTGTCTACAAGTTGCATCCCCACAACATGTGGCAGAAAGACACTGTCAAGGTAAAAGGTATTAAGTAAGGACATCATTGACAGGAGGCGAACTTACGGTTTCTGTTTCCATGGTGATTACGGATCAGTCTCTGTTGCACACCAATGCTTGGTGCTAGCAGTGGCTTAAGATGGAGCAGTTCAATGAACAGATGCCATGTCCGTACAACTAGTAACTCTTGGGATTTAAATTAGTGAGTAATTAGAGCATCTGTTGAGAGAAACACGCAGGAAGAAGAAAAAAACAACCAGAAACATCAAACAAACAGATCAGACATTATAAGGTAAGAGGCAAAAAAATCACCATACTTTGATTAATAAGGCATATGTCTTTCTTTGTGGTAATATCTCGAATTAAATGCAAGTACTAGGGACAGCTTCTGAATAAAGTAAAATTACATTGCCTATTTTGTACCATTAGAAAATATATTATTTTGCATTGTGCGGCGTCTATCCTGACTAATAATAAGTTAGTGGCACTTCAGAGTTTTACTTGGTAAATAATTAAGTGAAGAAAATTAAATTAAAATACGACTGAATAAGTGTTACGAATGCAGCTCAAGCAGATATAATGAGCTAGCAAATGTAGGTGACGTTACAACTCAGAAATCTTAACGAGATTAACGGCAAATCAACGCATGAAACAGCAGGGTAACGTTAAAAGCATCAGTGCTAGCATAGCTCATTTAGCTAACAACGTCTTAATCTAACTTGAAACCGCTAACGTTGCGCGTTGCTTATACCGCATCGTTACAGACTTTCACAAACGTTAACTTTAATGAACCAACAACAAGAAGAGCAGAACTGCTGTTTCGTGAATAGCTTTGCTCAGCTCATCACTAGCCGGTAATTAGCAACCAGTGTCAAAAAGCACACAGGGACCGTGAGTTAGCTTTAGCTTGCAACACCGACAACGACCCCCTGGTTGACCCTCAACTGTTCACCTACACCACGATTTTTCAGTGCGTTTGAGTTGTTTTTACAAAATGCATTACATGCCGCAGGAGCTCAACTTACGGTAGAATATGGCTGCACCTGAGAAGACTACCGTCAGTTAAGCGTTTGGGAGAGGCAGCTTCTCCTCTTCGTCTTTCAGACAGCAGTTGTGTTGTCGTTCTTTAGGCCGGAAACCTGTGCCTTCTTTTCCTGTGTTTTGATTGGCTGAAGCCGCACGAGCTTCCTCTCTCAGAAATGGGTCAAGAGCGCCCCTCAGTGGTGGAGGTGAGCGGAGGCGTAAACGATAAGCTAAATGTACCAACAATAAAGTTGATAAAACATGTATATATATTTAAATTTTCTAAAACTGTAGTCTCCCTACCATACCTCTTTACCTGCTTGATGTTTACTTGTATCTGTTTAATGCTGGTTATTAAAAAATATATTTAAAAACTAAAAACAAATTAAATATAAGTCATTACAGCCTACTACGAGTGTCTTATTTTTGAAG
>JAQLOL010000007.1:13160805-13171279 GCA_029783665.1 Naso thynnoides | reverse complement strand
AGGCAACTGGACTTGTATTTGTCTAGGAAGACGTTTCGCCTCTTATGATCTCTCTGATGAAGCCCCTTGGATAAGAGGTGAAACGTCTTCTTAGACAAATACAAGTCCAGTTGCCTACGATTCAATTTGCCCAGAGACATCATAATAACACAATGTAAATCTTATTTTTCTCTCTTTCTTCTGTTTTGTTCTTTATTCTCTTGTAACACTTCTTTCTTTATCTCTTTATTTTCTGTTCTCACTTAACTCATAAATACTCTCATAATCAATTACTAGTTGTATCGCAAGTGTGTGTTTTCTATGTGAGCACATGAGCGGCTTTTCTCTGTTTTATTATGTAAAACAAGAACTTTAAACAAGTCATTTTAAGTTTCGGGACATTACAAAAGGCACTTTTATAAATTTAATGGCATTTCTTAGATGAATTGTTTACAGTTTATATGTCAATTCTGTAGGTAGGTGAAATTTTACCTGCACTGACTTCATTATGACGTACCTTCAGTGTTTAATTCTGAAATAATTCACACTTTTTTTGTGCCCTCTCTCTCAGGTTGGGATCCAAGCTCCCTCCTGGCGTCTCTCAGCCTCCACAGTTCGCTAAGCGGCCATGGGAGACTCAACCTCAGGCCCGAGTGACGCCGCAGCCCACAGGCAGCAGCCAGCGTCAGATTCAGCCCGTCGTGGGTCGGCCTCTTAACCACATCCCCCACATCAGAAACCCCAAACTGCGACAGTACTACCTGCAAGGTGCTCCTGCGATGTTGATATCCTCATGCGAGAAATTTACATTTTACATCACTCACACTGATCCTGTCGGTCTTTGCATAAAGTAATTTTCATAAAGCGTGGAACAGCAGGCACATGAGCCGCAGTGCAGTAACCCTGTTAGGGAACGACGATGCAGCACTGCTAACTCTTTGTGCTGTGTCATGAGACGAGACAGTTTTTTATTTATTTATTTTTCCTCGCAGGGACTTCGTGGGATCTAAACAATACTGCAGTGAAGCAAGAGCATATGGGCGGACCGTCAGATGACAGCACCAGCAGCAGAGTGAGTCACATGTGCTTTCCTTTACTTTATTGCTCCTCTCATGCTCCTCACTGAGGAACTCAGCTGTGGAAACAGGTAGGAGCAGAACTGGGGAGCTGGACAGGCAGATATTTCTGGGTTTATTACTGCATCTGTATACTCGTATAATATGAGTTAGGTATAATTGAGCAAACGTGCTGCAGGTGTAATTGACGTCACAGTTTATGGTCTCGAAAGAGTTGATAAGGAGCGTCCAATGTTCAGGGTGACAGAGTCGTTCTTGAGCATTATGGGGAAGCAGAGTCTTTTTCAGAGCCTTTACAAAAAATTCAGCCCAAGGAATGAACACTCAGGCGTTTATTCTAAGGTATTTGTCTGCTGGGTTTTTTGGTTTTTCTCTCTGTGGTATTATAAATCTGGAAAAGTGTGTTTGTGCTTAATAGTCAGAGCTCAAGTCTGTTTGTTGTTCCATGCTCGGAAATCTATCACATCAGTCTTGTTCACCATCTTTTCTTCCCTTCCTCTTTTCTTTCTTTCTTTCTTTCTTTCTTTCTTTCTTTCTTTCTTTCTTTCTTTCTTTCTTTCTTTCTTTCTTCTTCTTCTTCAAGTCATCAGTTTAAAAAAATCATTTTAATGACATTAAATTTACATTTCTGAGTTGAGGAGAGAGCACATATATATAGTTGTTAGTACATTGAGGTATTGTATTTGTTTAGAAGTTGCAGTCGTCTATAGTTTTATTTTCAGTTTAGTTGAGTTTTAGTTAGTTTCCTGAGTGTTTTTGCCCTTTTTTGCTTTAGTTATTACCGTAGATATGTGTAGTTTTAGCTTATTTTCTAATATTTTCAGTATTAATTGTAAGTTTTTGGAAAAAATAGAATGTAAATATTTGTCAGGGGCAAGATTTAAGAAGCTCAGAGTGGTTATAACAATACAAACACAGTGCTCCGTGCTGCCTGCTGACTCACAGTCATGCAGACATCCCGACAGACATGAGCAACAATGTCTCCTCATGCTGGCTGTGTTGACAGATTTCACCAGTTTGCCAAAATAAGTTGTTTTCTGAATGTTTTTATTTTATATTCAACAAATTTTTATGTATACTATATCAGCAGTTTGTATTTATTTATTTTCTTTTTTCTAAAATGTAGTTTTAATTTTTATTTCAGTTAACTAAAATGTTTTTTTTCACACCTGCTTTAGTTTTTTAGTTTAGTCTCTAAGCATCTGTATTAGCTGCAGCTAAATAAAGAGGTTTTAATTCAGCGTCATTTTTGTGTTTCTGTTGGATTGTGTGGGGTTAATTTTAGATGTACTTCTAATGTTTTGAGAGCAGAACAACCTCTCAGAATCCATGGTGTAAAGTATTTAAGCTGCACATCTTCTTAGTTTCGTGAGCCACGTGTGTGTAGACTCAGGAGTGCATATTTAAAATACAAAAGATGATGTTCATTCATATATATACAGGTACATACATATAGATTGTGCTTAGAGGAGTGTGTGCACAAACACAGTTTTGTACACAGTTTTTCTGCAGCCTCATTATCTGTCAGGCGACAGAAATCTAATTTAGGTCAATGGATCCATCTGTCAGTGGATGACAGTTGGGGGACTGATGCTTTGCTCCCATTGTTCTAACTCTTCAAACTGTAATATACTTGATTTGCAGAGTCACATCTGATCTTTTTTGCAAACGTTGAGGGTGATTTGAGTTGAAACACGCAGTGCGATCTACACAACAAATTGCATTTGGTTCTTCAGTCTGTAATTACGTCAAACCAGCAGTTACTGGAGCCCTTCGATGATGTGTTCAGTGTCCTATCCTGCAGTAAAAAAGAACAGCTGAGTCCTTTCACACCTGCACAGCTGAGAAACTTCGTCTGCAGGCTGCGACAGGACAAATCACAGATTTGAAGACCGATGCAGGACAAACTCAATTGTCTCACACAGGAATGAAGAATACCTTGTTTTGATCTGATGTGTGATCAGATTTGCGCTTCTGCTGAACGCTTCCTTGTATTTTAGTGTCTCCCTGGGAACATGGTGTTCAGCGTCTCATCTCAGTTCAGCAGCAGCGGTGCGTCCTCGGCGGAGGAGGGTAAAATTGGCCCCCGTCCCTCCCGCTCCTCTTTGAATTTACCCTCCTCATCTGCTGCCCTCATCCCCAGAGAGGTAAGAGTCAACTGCGCACACAAGACACACCTGACAATTCTGAAGTGTGCGTGTTACACTTGTCAAAGGATGGAAATGTCATTGCTTTGCCTGCAGTTGTTGACTATATTTGAAAGGCAAAACAAGGCCTGACTTCTGCTGTGTTCAGCATTGAGGAGGAAGTGTGTTGCTCTATCTTTAACCCATTCAGGCAATCAATACTTCACCCTGAAACTTGTCTTTATGAACAATCTGAGACTGACGATATGGATTTTGCACCAGCCACATATTTCAGGTGTAAACATATTTTAGCAGCTACAGCCCTCATGTGTCCTATGGAGCTTAGATGTGACTACAAACAGAGAGAATGGGAGGATGCAGGCTCGAAGAAAGAGGAAGTAGTCACTCTTGTCACCAAGTTGTATCTATTTCAATGTCACAGTTATTTTTAACATGGCTTCCACTCTGAAGCAGCTGCTCCTCTCAAAGGGAAAAAACACCTCAGCCGGTCAACAAACAGCTCAGTCAGAACAGGACTCAGATACGAATCCTGAGCCGAAGCAAGAGATCGAGGCCGATCATGATTCTTCAGATTCAGTCGCTGCTCAGCCGCAGTCACCCTCACCGGAGGCAGAATATGACAAATTGCTGGTGAGTAGAGGAAGAACTGCTTCTGCAGCACATTCTGCACTTTGGAAAGCACTTTATTTTGAAACATACATGAGCAAGCGAAGTGAAGAGCAGTCTTGGAAAGAAACCAAAGTAGATTTAGCTCAATCACTGTGCTTAAATATGGTTTTGAAGAACTTTGCTTGAGTATTTCTCTTTATTACTGCTCTATACTTGTGATCCACAAAAATTTAGAAGAAAATGTACTTTTTACTCCATTCCTTCTCATATTAAGATTTTAAAATGAAGATTTGAAAAGATTATGTCATAAAACACATTCAAAAGTTAATTGATTGTTTTCTTTAAACTTGTCATGTGGTTTTATTTAAGTAATTGACCAAAAGTGTCAGATTTATTCATTAATTCACAACACTAACTACCCAACGGTAAATAAAAGAAGCAAAACCAGCCTCACATCGATCTGCTAACAACAGTAACATGCTGCGTTAATGCATCAGTATTAAAAGTCTAACAGTGTCAGATCTAAAAGTACATCAGTCACAGGGAGCATTTTACGGCATAAAGAGTCATTTTAAATTTGCTGAGGATACTTTTGCAGATGCTGAGCACAGAGGTGGAGAAATGAGAAACAAACGGTGGTACAGATACTCAAGTAAATGATCTGAATTCTTCTTCAGCACTGTGGGGGGAAAAGTGAAAGACACATTCCTGTAGTGCTCAGTTAAATAATATATTGACCTTTTAACACAACAGGTCAAAGTACAACCAAACAGCTGTTTAAAGACATTACGCCGCATTCATTTAGATACATATATTTACAATGGTGACATGACAGTGACATTTGACCCTTTACTTCAACAAAAAGAATGACTGTAATCAGTGAAATTCAATTAGCAACATGACACGACAGAGTATTCCCACATTGTTCTGGTGTAATGCATTCAGGCGGGTGAAGGCGGTTTGGATTCTGCACAGCCAATAAAATCATTTTAATATGTAAAAAAAAAGAAATTAATAGCAAAGAAACAGTCAGAAGCATCTTTTAGTTCATTTTTACATTAGTGTCTGTTTATCTTAATGAGGTAATTTTTTTTCCAGCGATTAGACAGTTATTAGCCGTAGTGAAGAAAAATGAGCCGAGGATGTTTTATAATAGAGCGAATGAACTGAGCTTGTTGCTGTGGAAACAAGCAGCAAAACACGACACAGTCATCAAAACATTACAGCGGCTGAGAGCAGGCTGCGTTCAGAAAACAGACAAAAACAAAACTGTCATTGTGTCGTTATTGGGAACAGAAATCTTTTGGTTTCCAAAATTATGCCATCAAGCGAGCATTAAACTGTGACAGATGGAAAGTGCATGTTAAAGACTGAATTTAAGAATATATGAGAAGCTTGGCTGAAGTTTCAGTTTCACACGTCTTCTGTGCAAAACACATGAAATTATTGAGTTTCTTTATGAACCTTATGAGATGATTTTTTATCGTGTAGAAAGTTGTGCAGACACAAGAACAGTGTATTTCTGAGCTATAGTTGCAGTTTAATCTCAGGGCTGCAACAAACAAGTACTTAAATTGGTGAATATTCTACCAGTTATTTGTTTAATTTTTTTTTGTACTATTTAATCAACTGATTTTATTTACCTTGTTGGGGTCTTGAAATGTTTACTCATCTAACCAAGTCAAGCTCTTTGTATTTTTGTTTCATTTATCATTTTGTCTTAAAAATGCCCCAGCTAACTTATTTAAGTTGCTTTCTTCTTCTGTCTTGTCAAAGTAAAAAGCAAATATATTCAGTTTATTACATGAAAAAAAAATCAACAAATATTGAATCAGTAGGTTTGGATCATTTTCAAGCTTTTAAAAAGGACTCACAGGTAAAGTCTAATCAGCTAAGTGAAATCGTTCTTATTTTAAAATAAGCCAAACTTTTTTGTTGATGCTGATACAATATGTAATGCTGACAGGATGTGGAGGCGGTGCCGATGCCTGATGGGCAGCTCTGCTTATTGGCCCTACCACCAGAGTGCTGTCAGGGGGAGGGGCCAGAGTCCATGCAGTACCTCAAACTGTTCTGTCGCTACATCACAGACCGCAAGGTGGGTGTGAAAAAGCCTGTCTCGGCATGGCTTTCTACATTTAAAAACATTTTATTTCATATAAATTTATTTCATTTATGCGGCACTTTAACAAGCAAACAGGTTTTTCGCTGAAGTGCTTCACAAAGAGAAACATGCACAGTTATATTTTGGCTGTAACCACATTAGATTTTCACTATGAGATTATAGAAAGCCTCAAGAATTCACAAAAAGGATTTATCGTGATCTCTATAGAAACTAAAAGAAATAATGCTGTGAGTCTAATTAATCTTTATCTTTGAAAACACAAGTATGGGTAGCTGGAGAGAACCTCTGACCATACCTGGCACGCAAGTGTACAGAAAACAAAAACAGAAAATCAATCAAACTAAATGAATTTTTCTGCTGTGTAATGGCAGTCAGCATCTGCTGTTAAAAGGTCATGACAGCCTTCTACCAGGCAAAAGTGAGGTTGGAGAGGAACAAAAATGAGGCACTGGATTATTTACACAATATTATTATATGTATTAATAACACAATATCAATAATTCATTTGTTATATAATGCTTACAATCATCACCCATAGTTTATATGTGTATATCTAGACACATGCAAGCAAAAATGCACATATATGCATGGTTAATGTTGTGGAAATAAAACAAAATAATAAGAATAATAGAAACAAGTTTAAACAAGATGTAAAACTAAAGGAATGAAGATTAAAACAGGTGAAACACAATCAAAAGCCAGAAAATAAAAGTGATTCTTAAGATGCATCTAAAAGCCTCAGCAGGCTCAGCCTCTCTAATGGGCTTTGCCATCAATACTTCCTGTCTCTCTCCCGGTCAGGGTGTGGTTTCTGGTATCCTGCTGGTCACTTCTAATAAGATCTTCTTCGACCCGTGTAAGACACATCCTCTGGTGAGGGAACATGGCTGTGAGGAATACCTGCTGTCCTGCTCCGTCGACAATCTGGCATCAGTCTCCTTCTTCTCCGACATCTCACACGTTCACTTCAGCACGTCCCAGCAGAGGTCAGCAGTGATTCACTGCAGCACACGCTCACACAGACTACAGATTATGCACTGTAGAGTTAGTACCAGTGGTTTTGTTCATTTCTCACCAGGAAAAAAGGAAAGAAAATTTTCCAGAAGCTGAAAAGCGCCAAAAGGCGAGCGGGCGGCTTCCCAAACCAGAAGGGGGAGTCGGTCTCAGCTCTGGAGTCTGTGGCTCCATCAGATTTGTCCAGTCTGGCTCTGAGCCTGACCAGAGAGGTTTCTGCAGAGGAAGAGGAGGCAGAGAGCAGGGACATGGAGGAGGCTGAGGGCGAGCTTGATAGCAGCCCGCTGGACGTGCCGTCAGAGGCGTCTGCCGGCGTCCTGGGCGTGGCTGTCCTGAGCAGTGCTGCCACTTTCTGCTGTGGAGGCCAAGAGGTGGCGAGTAAGCTCCTGCATTCTGATGAAGCAGAGAAGTCCTCCACGAAGAGTCAGACTGCAGGTATGAATGTGATTTATGATCCTACTGAGAGATGGGTTAGTGTCTTTCTTTCATTTTCTTCACCAGAGCTTTACCCTTGTTCACTGTCAGCGCCTCGGAGGTCCTCGGCTGGTCCCGGTAGTCTGATGTTTGTGCGGCTGCGGGTTCAGCCGTCTGCAGGAAGGAAAAAGAGCGCAGGCAGCCTTCAGCTGGGCTCAGCCAAAGCCTTACCCAGGAGGGACGCCTGGTTTGCCCTTTCACAAGACAGGTACAGTAACGACAGAGAAACATGCCCAGATCAGAGGTTCAAATGTAGTCGGGGAACTCACAAGAGACCGACTTTAGAAAGTCAAAGAGGAATCAGGGGCGGAGCCAGAGGTGCCCCTTTCACAGGCAGATGTGGCAGGAACTTGACTTTTTAAGATTAATCCAAAGTAAAGCATGCAGCACAATGATAACTCTCCATACTTGAGGCTGAAATAAACAAATAAATCATATTTATCATATCGTCTGTTTACATTTGCCTTTTGAGCAACTGTCACTGAACTGTGTTTCTATGAACGATCTAGCCGTCACTGACTTGATGGTCAAAACACGCTGCCTGCCGCTTTGTTTCCTGTATGTACTCTGGGTTTTAATGAACATCAGAGTATTTTTCTCATTTTCCACCTCAGCAGCCTTTAGTTTGTGCCTCTAATCAAACAAACACAATGAGAAGATCAGAAAACTTAAGATAGAAATCAGTCGAACAAGCCGAGCAGATGCACAGTTTGAGAGAAGAATTAAGCATGAGATAACAGTTTTGCAATAAAGTAAAGAAGCCCCAAAGTCCAAAATTAGGTCTCCAGTTTGCTGTGTTCATAATAATCGTAAGTAAATTATATATGTGCAAGTTTTTCAAGTGTCCTGCTCCCCGTCTTGCTTCGTCTCTACTGTTTTCATTGTCTGTGTGGTGCTAAATTGTCGCCACTTGAGCTGAATACCAAGATATTCCACCTACTTGATGTTCCTCTGTGATGCTCAAAATGTTCCCTTAAGTTGAATATTTACTTTGTCTGTCTATTGATCGCTCCTCACTCAGTGAACATTATGGAAACATTAACATCACCTTCACCAGGCTAGTTTGAATGCAGCACCCTTACTTCTAATGGAGCACTTTCACAGTGTGATATTGATATTTTTACTTGATCTGAATACTGAACAAGTCTCTCTAATGTGGTGCCCTTATTTTGAAAGGGAACACTTGCTTTTAAAGCTGTATGAGGTTACAGAAGTTAGAGACTTCAATAGAATATCTCAATATCTTTTCTGCAGTTTCTTTCGAAAGTCGCTGAGGACAGCACTTCAAAAACTCTACCTCGGTTAAGAGAGAGTTCACATTTGAGAATATATTCCTATCAGTGTATTTACAGCTCAAGTTACGTTGAGAAATCTCCCTCTGATTGTGTCTCCTTTCGCCGTGTTGACGCAGCTGTCGGGTTGTTTGTCATCTCAACATGATTGAGCGGCTGCTTCTCTTTTCGCCCCGCAGCTCTGATGAGCTCTATGCCTACCTTACGCACTGTCGGCCAGACCTGTGTATACTGGAGGGAGGGGAGGAGGAGGGGGAGGCGGACCGTGACGAAGAGGAGTTTGTGCTCATCGAGGACAAAGAAGAAGAGGAGGAGGAGGATGAGGGGGAAGAGGGAGAGGTGCTCCAGAGGAACCGCAGCTCGGGGGATGACTGGGAGGTGAGTGTGTTCGCTTCAGTCTCACGAGAGCAGACGTCACAAGCAGAAGCATTTGATAGTGAAATGAGTTTTGCACCACTTGATGTTCTAGAACAAACTGGCTTCAAGTGTTTTGTTCCTGATGCGTCGACGTTTCTGTGCAGATGGTTTTGATGGAAGAGAGCGCGGACAAGCCCACCCTGCTCGTCGACAGGGACCCTGAAGGACTCAGTAATATCGTAGAGAGCAGCCACATTTTAGAAGCTTCACATGTCAGGGAGGTGAGTGACACACGGATAGTCTAACTACTTAAACTCCTCACACACGTCTGCCGTCTGCACCAGTTTGTTGTAAAGTTCCTCCAAAGTTCTTAGTTACTTCTCGCTTCTATTGAAATGGGGATTTTCTAAATAATGTAGCACCGTAAAAACTTGTTTAACTTCCATAAAAACCTCATTGACAGGATTTGTGACTGTAAAGGAGACTTACTGTGATTTCAGTTGGACTTTGAGACTTAAGTAGCATATAAATCAGTTGCTAGGAAATATTTGTAGTGCTGTCCAATCCAAAGCGATTAGTTAGTTTAACAGGAAGTCAGTAAAACATCACCAGCTGTAACATAAATGTAACAAGTTGAGAGCAATGTGATGTATTAAAGGACCATACTGTCCATTAGCAGAGATCACCCCTACCTTCCACAAATGTCCATGTTAAAATTGGAGCAAATCTCAGACTGTGTTTTTAAATCCCAATCACTGCCGTTCATATCGAAACAGGATATAAAAAACACTATAGGACATGTTAAAGTTGCCCGGTATAGGTATTTCACCCTTTAAAGAGAAAGTCTGCGTTTATTCTGTCAAAAATCACTAAATGAGAGAGAAGGGAACCGGGACGAAAATTATTACGCCTGGAAAAATAGTTCCTTACAAGTGCTTCCTTCCTAGCTCCTAGCTATATAAGTGTGAAAAAAAGATTTTGACACATGTTCTTTTTAACTCATGTCACACATTTTCAGGAATTTTCTGTAATATTTGTTGAATATGCTCAAAATGTAAACAAACACAAAACCTCATAGATAAAGCTACCTGGGGAAAATGTGTGGGCTTTATGTAATCTATGTGGCTGATGTTGACCAAGAACAGTAGATGCGTTTTCATTAGGTGTAGTCTCTGTTCCCAGTTTCAGTTTGAGGGTTAATGGAAACACACCCAATGACATGTAGTAACACTGCTGAGGTCCTTTAAAGTGACAATTGTTTATAAATGAAGGTGTGATTTTGTTTTATTTACCTGTAAACATAAGGGGAAACTATGTGTGCTTAGAAAAAATAAATGTATTCAGGTAGAAGTTAATATTTAATCAATGTGGTCCGATGTTATTTCAGTATGAATTTGTTTT
>JAQLOL010000007.1:13144831-13160642 GCA_029783665.1 Naso thynnoides | reverse complement strand
TTCAGTATGAATTTGTTTTTTTGCAGTATATTGTGTGTGTTTTTTTTTTAATGAATTCTAAGTTAAGAGCTTTTGCCCACTCTTCCAAGTTTCTTTAACATTCTTTAAGTTTATCAAATATGTGATTATTTGTTTTGGGGTTGTTGGGGTTTTTTTGCATTTTTTTGTTATAGATTAATACAGATTTGTTGAACTTTTGCTACATTATGGAGCAGCATTTCCGAAATGTTGACCACATGTAAGGCTAGAGAGAGTTTAACAGTGAAATTTATTTGTGATTTTAGGCCATAAAATAAAGACTTTACTTGGTTATAAGCCCTTTTTCCTTTGAACTCTGTTGACAGTTTATATATTAGCAAATCTAGTTTTGTCAGTCATCTATTCAACACTAAACCACACCAGGCAGTTTGGAGGTGTAAATATTTAACCGCTGGTCTCTATGTTAGAACTAGTTTGTGTGGTTTAGAGATCAATTAAACCTTTGTTTAATAACCATAATGCAGGGATGAGAGATGCTGCTTATTCATGGTGCGTACGGATGGTACCTGTGTGCTTCGTGTTTGGCTCTGTTCCTTCGTTTCTCACCTTTGTTGATCCACTCTCAGCTGTGTAAGGAGCTTCCTCCCAGGACAGTGGGCCACAGCTGGCAGCTGGCTTACAGCACGTCCCGTCACGGCGCCAGCCTCAAGTCCCTCTACAGAAAACTCAGTGCCACAGACTCTCCTGTGCTTATTGTCATCAAGGATGCACTTGATGAGGTATCACACACACATGACCTCTTTATTAATTAATGTTGGAATATTGTGACATTATTCTTAAATGTGTTTTGATGTTGTTGCTCTCTGTCTCCGTGACTTGCCTTCATCAGATATTCGGGGCCTTCCTCTCTCACCCTCTGAAGCTCAGTGAGACGTTCTACGGCACGGGGGAAACTTTCCTCTTCATGTTGCATCCTCGCTTCAAGGTGCATCATCTAACAACCGTCCCAACAGTGATGACGCCTTTAGTTCTTTTTAGTTCAGCTAATCTGTAAAATATGTGCTGAACATGACAAATTCTGCATTTTGTGGATGATCAGAATATCAGGAAGCCATTTGTAAATTCCCATAAATGGCTCCTTTGGAGTCACTGGACTTTGGGTTTTGATAGCTGAATGGTGACACTAAAAAGGAAGCAAGTCATCTGTTTGAAAAATGTAATGATTTTTTTTGCCTTTTCTCTGCAGTGCTTCAGGTGGACCGGAGAAAACTCCTTTTTTATTAAAGGAGACTTGGACTCCTTTGCCATTGGTGGAGGCAGGTAATGCTTTTTTTTGTTTGTTTTTACCACTTCCCTGTACTCTAGTCCAGAACATATGACATATACATGACTCTATGAGGACGACTGATAAGTTGGTAGCCTTAGGTGGAATGAGATGAGTCGTACAGGTCTCATTGTGTGCATGTGCAGTTCAGTTCTTTGAGTGATCATGCAGAGAGTTTAAAGTTAATATTTCTGTTTTGTGTGATATTTCTGTTGTGGTTAGTTGAAAATTGCAAGTCCACACTGTCTGAGAAAATGAACAACATTTGCCTTTGTGCAGTCAGTCCCTCTTCTTCACCAAGCTGCATGAAGGAGCCTCCTCCACTAGTGTGACCTCCTTTGATGAGCCCTTGAGACGAAGGTAGTGGATGACCACACGAAGGCCGATGTTGTCCATTCTTTCAGACAATGCTGACTTGCAATTTTCAGCCATTTGAAACAGAAATACCACAAAAGTTATAAAGTTCAAACTTTCTGCAGAATCACTTAAAGACTTGAACTGCACGTGCACATAAGGAGAGTAGTTTAACCAAAGTCTCTTTACCTTAAGCCAAGAATTTATCAATCAACATTCCTATGAGGAAGGAAGAACTTTCTCTCCCTTCACCACTCAGTCTCTCTTTCCTGCAGTGGTCACTTTGGTCTGTGGGTGGATGAGAATCTGTACCTGGGTCGCAGCAGCCCCTGCTACACCTTCAACAACTGCTGCCTCTCCGAAACCGACGACTTCCGGGTCATGGAGCTGGAGGTGTGGACGTTCAGCTGAAGAGACTGAGCGGCCGCAGAGTTTTGTCTTTGACTCACCTTGTCCTCGCTGATCAGCTTTACCAACGCGGCATTTATCACTGAGCAAATACAGCTGCTCATTTCCTTCATGGTAACATCCATGTAAAAGAAAAAATCAACCACAAACTTCTGGATCTGTCAGTGTGATTAAGTGCTGTGGATTCATGAACTGAAATGAACAGAACGGGGCTGATCTGATCTTGAGCAGCTTGGTGTCTTGGACTGGGGTTTAATGGACTGTTTTCATGGTTGGCTCATTCCTGCGGGTTTGGCGACCAGAGACTGAAGCGAGTGGAGCTGAACTGTTATGAAACTGGAGTCTTTGAGTTCTCGTTTTTGAATGGAGTGGGTTAAAAGTCGTAGAGACTGCACTTAATTCTCAATGTGAATCAGTAACTTCATGATGTCTCATCATTTATCAAGTGAACGTTATGCCTACAGAGGTGATGCATGCCCCCACTTTTCTACACCTGTGTTCAGTTAATGCTGGAAGGTTAAAACACAGGCCTATTAATACAAGCTCCCTGTATTAGACACTAATTATTTTTATTGGTTTGCATCAAGAAGGTACCCAGACAGCAGACACGAACTCTTAAAAAGAATCACCTGAGAACACCAGATACTCCAAAACATTCTCATCTGAACAACGGATGTTAAAGTCTCATTGTTTAAGTCTGTGGTTTCTGATCATGAGAGAAAAAGCTCCACAAGTCCTTAAAATGAAATGCAGTTTTGCCATTTAACTGTATAATTGTTCCATGTAAGAAACTCTCACTCCTAAAACCCGATCTACTTTGCTTATGTCGTACAGTATTGTAGATTAGTTAATAAAAATCAGCCCAAAGTGAACATTAAAAAAAACTTTAATATGATTGAATGTGTTTGTGCTACACATGGACAAGAGAGGACAGGAGTCGTTTTACAAAAAAAAAAAAAAAGATTTTATTTCACCTTTGTGAAAGAAATGGCACTCGGAGGTAACAGAATAACAGTTTTTATCCCTAAAGGCTCCAAACCGTCGGATGTTTGTTGGCCTTGTATGACCTTGACACTTTCTCAAAGTCTCATTCCAGCTTGATGTCACTCTCATTTATGAAATTCCACTGTTGCTATTTCAGTAAGTTTTCTTGACCCGTGTTCTTCCATTTCACACTCAACACAGACGAGAACCAAAGGAGGAAACTTTTCTGTCACTAGTTTCTCCTGCTTGAGTGATGCTGCGAATGCGCAACACTGCAGGTCTACAGCGTCATTTATTGAGGGACGTTTAGGGTTAGAATAAACCATCGGTCAGGCTTTAGCGTCTGACCTTTGCACAAATGCAGGAGGTACTGAGAACTGGAAAAGGTGAAAATGAAACATAATGTGAAAAATTACTAATAGTAGTTTCAGACTGACATCTGTTTTTCTTAAAACATTTATGATTTCCTCTTTTAGTGAAGCAGAGAAAAGCAAACATTATTTTGTCTGGAGCCTGAAGGTGTTTTCACATACAGTCCTTTTCAATCGAACCAAACTCAGTCCTCTTGAAGTGGACCAACAGTAAAGGGACTCTGTTCCTTTTGTATTCACATTTGCAAGAAGAGTCAGTTCTCTTTTCAGTCCACTTTAGCTATGATGGGGCCTTAGGCTATATTCAGACCAGGGCTGCAGGGCTATCTGGGGTCATTAAATTAAATCAAATTAAAGTTAACTAAAAGTTGAGCCAATTGCAACTTTTTACACTGCAGCTGGCTGCGTTTTTTTCAGACCCGCCACAGCCAAAACAGACGTGCCCCAATCAAAAGAATTAGAAAACCTGCAGTTTCGCTGATCGCCTGATTTGGTCTGAATGAAGCTTTAGTCCTCTTTATGTTCACAGCAAACTGTTTTGGTTTTTTTTCGTGTGGTCTTTTATTAAATTAGCCAACAGAAATAGAGGAAACCAAAGTATAAGAATGAAAAATGAAGCAAAACTTTGGCGTGTCTGTGCATTATAGACAGCTGTAAAGTTGTCAGACTCTAATTGCTGCCTGTAAGTGGCAAAAAAGCTGTCTTAGTGGGCAGAGTACAGATGGTCCCACTTGCCCCAACATAGTATACTGCAGCCATTACAGTTACGTCACAGCTCCTCTTTAAGCAATCTGCTGGAACAATCCCAAAACTTTTGCTAAGAACTTATCATTTGCACACTAAAGCATTTTAAAAGTGGGCCTCTTCAAGCAAACCTCAATGAAGACTTAAAAAAACAAAACGTACACAGACCAGCTCCTGTGCAGCTCTGGGTACAGTTTGGGTCACATATGCAGCAAAAACTGCTGAAAAGGACTGAGTGTGAAAACACCCTGAAAGAGGATAATGCAGTTTTACAGTATCACGTTCTTCTCAGCTCAACAATCAAACGATTTTGCAAAACATTTTACCATTTGGTTGCATAATAATACACTATGCATAAATACGCACCAAGTGGCAAGCAACCTGTAATTCTCCCGTACATGTTAAAAATCACTGTTCTTTGGTGTGGTCCCATCGTCCTCCAAACAAAAAACCTGCAAAATATTTAACATTTGGTTTTCAACTCAAATAATGCAAGAAAACAACTGAATTAATCCTTAAATTTGCCACGGTCCAGTTTACTTTTTCCTGGTGTTTTTGTCCCCTGAGTCAGAGGAGGGTGTTTCCTCCAGCAGCCTCAGCAATAACATCAGGCGTCGCCCAGCCCACAGAGAGCTTTCAGGCGAAGTCTTCATAAACTGCTGAAACCGAACTGACAGGCAACAGCTGCACCAGCTCCGTCTCTGGGGACACTCATCAGCACGAAAACACACTCAGTCTTTAAATATTGCACATGCAACGCCAGCATATGAAAGCAAAAATATGGCATGTTTCAGTGCATTATGTCGCACTTACGATTTGTCTTAGGAGTGGCATCTGTCTACATTTGATGTCAACATTAATCAGCAGCGAAAAGCGGAGAGAGTAGATCTGAATGTGTTTACGTATCTTACGCTCAGTGTGCAAAGCATTGGTGTCATTAAAATAAACTATACAGACAGTAAGAGTAGGTTTGAGAGGCGATAATTCCCTGTAGTTCATTTCTATGGACTGTTTGTCACAATACAAATACTGTGTATAAAACTTTTAGAGCAAGAGAGACGCACAAATAAATAGTTACAAAGAGGATAGAAGGCAAAAATGTTTTTCAGCTGCCAACACTGAGAGGAAAGCGTCTCTACATGATTGTTGGTGGGGTTTTCTTATCTTTGATCCCAGAGGAATGACTATCATTTCCTCCGCACACTAATTACTGTGCCAGGTACTCCTTGGCTTTCTCCAGCCCCTCCTTCAGGAAGCTAATGTAAGTGGATGTGGAGGGGTCCTCAAACCCCCCAGAGAAGCTGAAAGTTGCCTCTTCCTCCTCCGGTTTCATGGCTGTTTGGTCCAGGAAGAAGTTGGCATTGATGTGGTGGACCTGAAGCCAAACACAGGAGGTACATGAACTACTTTTTCTGTTAAAAAAACATAAATGGACATAAACATCTTTGATAGTACCACAGAGATGAAACCTTTTAGCTTTGTATTTGATAAATGAACAAAGTCAATACATTTATAAGCAGGAGTGCTTCCACACATGATTCGCGAACTTTTGTGGAGGATAAATAAATAGTTGGGTGATAAAAGAACAAAATATTTACAATAGTTCCGTTGGGAAGTGCCACCATCATCTCCACAGGGAAGCTGTACTTCTCCAGATGTAATCGAGCCTTTTCACTCAACGCATGGTTCTGCTCATCAGCCTGTTTCACAGCAGAAACAATGAGTTCGATTTAAAAATGACACAAGTATACTTGGAGTATGAAGCAGCTGATAAGCGGCTGAATTTTCTTGCAGTGTTGCACTGCTCACCTGCATGTTCTCCAGCTCTTTGACCAGAGACCAGCTGCTTATAAAGCTCTGGTTGAGCAGGGAGAGGACGGGCGAACTTTCCAGGACGGTCTCCCGGAGAGTTCGCCCCGAACCTGCAAAGATATGTTGAAAAATACACAAAATGCACCATTGAAAAATGGTTTGTTTTAAGCGCTGAATGGTTTTGCTTTTAAAGTTAGACGTGCAACTTTTTTTAATGGACTAACGCTAAATGCTAAAGAGTAGTCTGGCTTAAATGCTAAACTAATATAGCACAAGAGAAAAGATATAAAGTCAGGAAACAGATTTAGTAACGTGCGACAATGCTTGTCACCATAGGCTATGAGTCATAGCAGACCAAATAAAGTCGCAAATGTAAAACTGCTTAATGCTTTAAACCAAAAAAATGTGTTTTACTGTGTATGAATTTAAACCTCCTCCTGTGAGGGGAAGGAAAAGTTAGATTATGTTGCTTTAATGCATCTATGCCTCCATACAAATCCAGTCGCCTAACCTCTAACCACCTAACCCTGTTACATAAAAAAAATCTCAGAATTTAACTTACCTTCACTTGTGATAAATTCGTATAGAACAGATTTAAGGTGTTTCTAAGCAACAATGAGCTGTTTCCTACCAAGTGAAAACTGAACCAATTTCTTCCCAGCAGGCTTGCTGTCAGAGCAAAGCCTTGCCTGCAGTGTCTCTTATATAAACGTGTTTTTATCTCTTCAGGTGGAACTAATCTTTTTTTTAGCCTTGTGATTTAAATCTGTTCTCAGCTCTAAAAATCAGCATGCAAAGCTGTGACATCAACTACCCGTTAATAATCTCACCTCAGCAGGACTGGTCGTCTAATGCTCCCCAAAGCAGAATGGAATGCACCAGTTTATTCTCTGCTTCAGCTCGCTCGAAGGCCTCTGAAAAAGGCAGGTAGGACACCTGGGAAGAAGCACAATGAGAGCAATGAGCCTGCGTGTACAGCCAGCACTTTGTTAAATAAACTCTCACCACTGTTTACCTTCTTGAAGGGGTAGAAGGTGACGTCGAGGCGTCGAGCAGCTTCTTGCCGGCTGAGCTCTGAGGTCCAGTTGATGTCCTCAAACACGAACTGGATCGGCTCGCTGCTGCCATCCCGACTGTCGATGATGTTGCCCTCTTCATCCACGATGATGGAGGGAGTGGACGGGCCTGTGGACAGCAGCTCCAGCTGTAGACACATCAATAATTTTTTTAATGAGAAGTCTCTCACGAAAAAAATAAATTAAGCTCTGGCATTTTTTCCTGAAGAAAATAAAACTAAGTAAGATTTTTTTTTAATCTTTTCACACATTTCCGATGAAATAGGCAGTAACAAATTAAAAAAAAGGATTACTGAGGAAGGGCTCAATGGGGCACAAAATTACTTACTGCCAGAGAAAATCAAGTTAATTTAAATATATAGACAACTAACTGGAGCCAACAAGAAAATTAAAATGGATCAAAGCATAATGTTTAAAAACTGAGAACAAAAAAGATTAAATTTAATTAATTCCAGTCACGCTCCAGCATTAAGGCAGACTGTGAGGAGTTCAGTAAATCAAAACAGTTACAGCAAATAAGTCACCCAGTTGGAAAATAATTAGAGAGAGTGAGTTTAATTTGGCTTAATGAACCAGAACTCAAGTCAAGATAAATAAAAGTTAGTATCGGCAGCAATCAATCATGTGGCTACATTAAGATAAGAACAGGAAGTGGCAGATCACTGCAGCTGTACCTGCGGCAGGTATCCAATGTCCACCTCCATGTTGCTGCTCTCACTGGCCCCGTACAGCCACTCCATGTCCACATTCAGAGACCTGGGACACAAAGGGACGTTTCACTCTAGAACTGCAGTGGCTGACTCAACACACTGCGAGGGGAGTGTGTGTTCGAAGCATTAACCTGTCATTGGGGACATAGAGGTGAAAGTGGCGCACGTGGGATGCATCTTTAGACAGGATGATGTTGCCGGTGAACTGTCCCGGGGTGAACCAGAAGGGAAAGTCTGGAATGTCGTTGAGCTGGAATTCTGCATGAATCCTGCAGACGGGAACAGAACAAACAGTCTGTACCTCAATGTGTGCTTGAAACGCATTCAACTGTCAATACGCGGCGGGAAAGGCTTGTTGTAGCCTTTTAAAAGTTTGTCTCAAACCTCTTAAACTCAAATTAATTACACTTAACATTACTGCTGACTGTTTTCCAAGCACACCATTAGTTGAACATTGATTTCAAACCATCCTGACAGTCCTTGGCTTTATTTAAGCACAGCAAATAAAGTCAAAAATAAAAAGACACCCTTTTTTGGCTAATGTTATATTACTGTCACTTGGAAATGCAGTTGACAGTGCGGCCGATCTGATGCCTGAGCACTGCAAGATGTCAGAACAAGTTGCCTGAAAGCTGAAGCAGAGGGCAAAAAATGTAAAATACTTCATGTTTCGCATTAAAAGCAAGAAACTGACTCTGAAATCTCACATTAGTATGATCCCTACTACCTGCAACTGCATTAGCATACAATCATAATATATCTACGACAAACAGGGGGTGGATCATTCTCTGCATGCTTAATTTTACATTGGCACAACTGGCTGCCTGCCCAGAGAAAATGACCATTAAAATTCATAGTATGTCCTGGACGCGAGTCAGCAATAATGTAAAGTACACGGAGTGGAGGAGTTAATGGGCTAAGAGGAAAAAAAAGCTTCACGATAGTCATTCGGGCCTCCTCCTGAACTGCCTCTCACCTGAAGACGATGTCATAATAAAAGTCGTTGCTGGCCCGAATGCAGGCGACTGTGCCCTGAGGAGCGAAACGTGATTTGATGAAGGGCCGCGGGTGGAACATGCTCAGCAAGGAGTGGATGAGAACCTGCAGCAGGATAAGAACAGCTATTAACAACAGTTTGATTATGAAAAGCCTCGACCCAATCCAACATTAAGCAGCCAGGAGTCTTTAGAATACCTCTTTGCCTTTCGGTGAGGGAGGATGGTAACGATTGTTGGGCAGGTACCCAGTGAAGATGTTGAGCTCGCTCGGAATGACCCACCACGTGTCTCCCACCTCAGCCTTGTTCTTCGGGGGCAGGAAGGCCCTGAACTGGCTGGCCGAGAAGGAAGAAGATGGCACTGCTGGGCTCTTCCACGAGCGCAGGCCACTCAGAGAGCTGTGAGACACCTGCAAGAGCAGCGTGAGCCAGTTCTTCGAAATAAGAGGGAATGCTTCTTCAAAAAATGTTTTTACACTTTAATCAGGCTAAGATTATTACGAGTTGATTTTCTGCGGAGCATTGCAATATTTTTGAACATTTACTGCATTCAATCCAATAATCTAAATTACCTCGCTGTGTTTTCTATTTTAAAATGTTTGTGCAACCTTTGAAAATCAAAGTAGATGTATTTGCAACCATGGGCTCCTCTGGAATTCTCTGTGGCTGAGCATGTGTCTTTAATAAAAGCAGCCTGCACAGTAGTCGAGAGAGAAAAAGAACAATAAGCCTTGTCTTACCCCGAGGAAACCATCCTTGCTTTTAGTCATGGAGTCCAGCAGCAGAGGCTGCATTCTGGCCTCCAAGGTTAAAGTCTCGCCATTGGGGTCGAGGGTCACTTCCTCATCAAAATCCACTGGAGGTGTACTTCCTGCACGGAGGCCACAGGGATCACAGTCAGTGTGGGGTTATATGAGACCAGCAAGAGTAGGACATTCAGCAAGAAAGATAAAGTGATGTACCTGTGAGTTTTTCTGCGATGGGCTTAAACTCCTCGGGACTGAGATAAAGGTCATGGTCGGTGTCGAAGGAGGAGAAGAGAAAAAACCCCTCGGCACCCAGAGCTCGGACACTCTCCTCCTATTGGGGGGAGGGACACGTTCATTTCACATGCTTCAGGGATTTTCAAAGCAGCATCGAAACTGGGACAGTGAGCCGTCTCATCAGAAAATACAAATATTTCAGAAAACTTCCGATACCACGAATAATAAAAACACTGTCAAAGAGGCACGACCTTATATGAAATTCGTAAAAATATATTCCTCACGCCATAGTGTCGATGTCAAAGTGTTTTTATTAAACCTCAGTAGCTCTCTGGATAAAGATCAGCCTAGAGGCTACAGATTCCTGGCATGTGTTTCAGTCAGACCACCCTTTCTCAGACAGATGCGTGCTTACCAGCGCCTGTACAATGGAGGTAGAGGGGGGGAGGGAGGCACCAAGAACAACTTGGAGACCCTCTGTAGCCAAACAACAGTGGATTAAAACAAGGGGCTGAGTTTAAGCAGCTGTGGCATGGACCAGCCCCCTCATAAAACGCCATGAGGTGGAGAAAAATTGCAGATGTGCTGTTTTGTGGCGACTCATGTCTGACAAATAATTACTCTGAACACATTTTTTTAAAAAGATTAGTGTTGAAATAAAACATGTCCAGACAGTAGTGACAATAAATAGCAACAGTTGAGAAAGTAATTACTATAGGTCATAAAATGTATCAGAAGGTCAGTGCAATTAAATTAATACAGACAGGCAATATGCAGAAATTTGCATTTTTTAGTATAACATGACCTGGCTAATATATGTTGTTTTTTCTTTTTTTTTATTAAGTCCTTAAGTTGTTTTTAAGATTTAAAAAAACACAACCAAGTTCAGACTAATTCTACATTATGAGAGGAGTCATTAACATGATAAATGTCACAGATGTGGGTCTCACTTGACGTTTGAGGAGCTGGGTGTCTTGGTAATACTTGATCCCAAATGCCAGAAGAGGGACAGCGCCGAGCAGAAGCAAAGTCCACAACCTCCTGGAGATCCACGAGCCAGAGCCCGGGCTCTGATGCTCATTCTGCGGCGGAATTCTGCTCCCATCCTCGGGGGTTGTTTTATCCACGTCTGCAGCCATCCTCGACCTCCACAACGGCTATTTTGACGAGGACATAGTCGTCGTATAACGTCCAAAACGGCTTCCAGCAGTGAACGTTCCGTGTAAAGTTTCTCGTTAAAGTGTTAAAAATCATCCGACAGTTTTGTTATCTTGTAAGCCGGGGGACCGCGCGTCTTTTCCGGCCGTTACACTCGCTGGCAACAGCTGCGGAACGTTAGCTAGCCGCACAGATTTCCTATTTCCCACATCTAACGTAGAGCCTGATGGATGCGGTTCGGATGCGTCAAGCAAGAAAGTGACAATCAGGAAGTAACCGGAAGTTTGACTTTTCTGGCCTAAAAATAAAAGCACTCGTATGCATAGAACTAATTGGCTCTGTTCGGTAACAGTCCGTTATTCCTGATTCGGTTAACCATCCCTGAAGAAATCACGCAGAAAAATTTAAATGGCATTTGCTAGCAGTTAGCCACCACCACACTGCTTTCTCGAACATGTTTTCATCATCTCAAATGTGTTTATGTACGATTTTTTAAAAAAGAATGAATCCATAGAGCAGATGTAATGTTATCCTATTAGGGTCAGCCTGCTAACAGACATTAGGCTTATAACATTTCGATAGTTCCGTGCGTTTTGTTTATCTCATGGAACACTTTATTACCAAACCATGACACTAACAGAGGCCGACCTACATCTATGTAGCTAGTGCTCCCTAAAATGCTTTATTTTCAAAGTGACAACCGGAACAGTTTGTGTAATTCTCTCCAACTTAGTAAGAGTTTGGTGTTGGCACAGTAGTCACATTTAAAGGGGCAGGGTCGCCTTGTTCCTCCCAGGAATGTTTGCTGACAAGCTTCAATTACATGTTTCTCTGCCAAGGGAGTCTGTTGACAATTCGTTCCCAAGTGAGGGTACTATCTGCCTTTTTAGAATCTTGTGGTCACAATAATTCAAAGTATTTTCTTTGTCTAGGTGTTTTCATTCTACATATATCACATCTGAGAAAATGTGGGTAGAACCAAAAAGGGGTTAATGTGTAATAAAAACACCAAGCTGAATACAGTCTGGAGAGGCTGTTGAGGTGTGCAAGCCATTGAATCAGCACGTTATATATCAGTTATATCAGCCTATTATGTATTTATAAATTTGATGATAGTTAGTAGTTAGACCCCAAATGCTGTCATTCCAAACATTTCTCATTCCTCTGGGTCCCCTTAAAATTAAGCCTTAATTAATTAAGAATTATTAAAGTGGTGAGGAAATGTAATTTTAGTTTAATCATCATTTCAGGCAAGAGGAGGAAGAAGAAGAAGGAGGAGGAGACAAAAAGAGGGTGGGATGTTGGAGATCAGGAGATGTAATTTTTTTATAATCAAGTTTCATTTCTTTAAACACGCGGTCCCCAGATTTGTCCTGGAACTCTTCGTGGGGTCCTAAACCTCAAGTTGGTAAACTGCTACCACTTAACTTCACTGTTTGTCCCATACTGATGCAATCTGGATAAAACCACTGCAGGTTATAGTTTATTATTCCACACAGTTCTACACATACTCAATATTTACAAAGGTACATGTTGCATTAAATTACCCAGTATAAAGGTGAGTAAGGCTTCCTGATTCTGGTGACAGCCAGAAGTCAAACAGTCACACTTGAAGTCACAAAAAAGCATTTAACGATGCGCTCAATGATTGTGACAACAAGGAAAAACAGAAGCAGGATCTATTTGATTTATGCCTCGACTGCCGAGTTTATCAGTCCATGAGCTGAAGCGGCAGCGGTCAGTCCATGTCCTCTTCCACCGGCTGCGTCTTTACCTCAACTTTTTTTGGAGGGATGTAGGAGCCCATACCTGCTGCTCTCTCTGCCTCCGCCTGGGTGTAGGGCTCCTCTCTGAGCTGTTTCAACCTGGACGTAGAAAGGAGGAGAGGTAAGCTCGGACACTAGCAGGCGGCATACCTGCATGACCAACAGATCATGTTAAAAAAGTGCGAGCGTATTACAAAGTAGGTGTGGATGAGATATGTCGCCTTACCGTTTCTTGTGCACTTTGCTTTTAAAGTGATCTTTCAAGGATTTCATATCCACAAAATATCTCCTGCAAGACATGAAGTGACACCACGTTAAAAACTATCTGCAGTGTATAATTTTTTTTAATAACCTTTACTTTTACTTTGCTACACTTTCTAAAGAAAACAGATACTTTTACTCTATTACATTTCAAATAAGCATTTTAGTTACTAGTTACTAAATAAAACCACAAGAAATTTGGTAGACTATGACTTGTTTGTTTTCTTCCAGTCGTGATGTTGGATCACAGACAGCAGAAAGTTGGATCACTGGTAAATCATGTTAGACATTTTGTTTCATGACTGTGATATTCTGTCCTGATAAGAACTACAGGCAACACAAATGAAGAATAAACAATTTTTTAAAAAGTTTTAAAAGGTCAAACTTGACTGATTTGTACATGTACTTTTTACTTGTACTTAATATTCACTATACTTTTGATACTTAAGTAGAGTAAATACCAGCTACTTTAAGACTTTTACTCAAGTAATATTCCAATGAGCGAGTATCACTTTTACCAAAGTCATTTTCCAGTGAGTTAAATCTACTTTTACTCAAGTATGGCTTCTGGGTCCTTCATACAAGACTGACAGGTGTGTACTTACGCGCAGTGTAAGCAGTAGTGTTGCGCACAGCCTGTCACGTCGTAGTCCACCTCCTGATGCAGCAGCTTGGCTGCGGTCTCTGGCTTCATGTCTGAGTGGATCTGGTCCAGGTCTTTGGTCCTGCGCTTCGTCTTCCATGTCTTTGCAATATTCTTCTTCTTGCCATTGTTGTGGTTCCCTGTTTGTTTGGACTTCCCCATGGTGGATCCTACAGGACGGCAAGAAAACAGCAACACTTAGCCTGCAGGGAAAGTTCACTGTTAATTAATATCGAGATGAAACTCAGTCTGTTTCTGTCGAGCCAAATGTCAGCTGTCGCCCCTCGTATACGTTTTAAAACCAAACTTGCTAATCCATGGCACCAAATTAACGCCTCTTGTGGAGTCAAATTTGTTCCCAGTCGAAACTGTCAGCTAAAATAATTTGGTGATATGTTAGAGCAGCCAGTCTTCGCTTTGCTTACCTTTAACACGTGCGGACAAAAGTGATGCCTTTTACTTCCGGGTCAAGAAAAGTTGGAGTATCCCTGCTCACCTGCAGAGGGAGCCAGATACCACTGTTGGGGCAAAAAGTGACGTTTGTGAGCTTGAGGTTTTAGTGTTTCTCTGCCGAGCCAAACTCTCAGTAGTAGATAATGTTGCATTTTTCACATATGAATTGAAAAAGCATAAAAATTCTCAACATGATTTCACCGTTAAAGATGTTTTATCAGAAATAATATCAAGGTGTTGTCAGTGAAATTTAATTCTTAGGCGACTTGTGAAGGGGTCAAAATGATTTTGATCAAGCTACATTTCCTGTTGTCTTCCTGCGCTCACCAAAACTTTTCAAATGTCAGCGTCACCTCAGTGAAACTGTATTTTAATCAGAAATTATAAGAAAGTTTTCTTTCATGACGATAAAGGGAAAGACACAATAAATGGAGGTGTTTCAGATAAAAGTTTCATGCAATAAAAACTGCAAGTAAAGTTTTATTTTTAAAATATGAAAACAGACTTTAAATGAATGAATAGTTATTAATTAATGATAATTATGAGGTTGAAAATAGGACACATACGTGAATCTGATTAGTTCCATTATTGCCTGTGATGATAAAATGACAGGTTAAAAGTAAAAAGTAACATTCTTTCTAAGAAAAATTATTAGAGCAAATACTAATTTAAAACTACAGCACATGAAAACAATTTAGAGACAGTTGAATTCTCAGATACTTACTCTAAGTTAACACGGACGGATCATATAAAAAATATTGTGCAAAAGTGGTGACATGTCTTATAGATTTTATAGGTTTATAGGTAGAAGTTCAACGGATCTGCAGAAAACCTGTTTGAATGTTTAGATGTGATGCGAGGCTCAGTCATCAGATTTTACGTATGAGCAGCAAGAACATCAGTGGTGTGTTGCCTTACAAGTTGAGGCAGGGAAGTACAGCTGTGGTTGTGCAGCAAACAGCTCAGAGTACACAATAGGATGAATTTGACAAAGCAGGAAATACACGAGGTATGTGCTGGTGTTAATGATAGATAAAAACGTAAAAAAACAAACCCCCCCCCCCCCAAAACCCGGATTGTTCAGCTGTATTGGCCAGAGGGTGGCAATATGTAAACAGAGATAAAACTTCCAAAGAAAAGCTGTACATGTTGAGTTATGCACTATGTGAATGGATATTGAGAGAAGCAGCAGCACTGGAATCAAAAGATAAGAGGAAGACAACGTGCAGTGTAAAAATGGGTGTTGAGAGAAACAGAGGAGGAAATAGAAATGAGGAGGTTAAAAAATTACCGGATCATAACAGTAACACAGTATGGTATCTGTACATTAACATCCAGCTGGACTCTGTGAACATTTTTAGGTAAACAGAAGCAGGGTTGCTTATTGCATTTGATTACTTTTTGATTACTTTTTTAAACTTCTAAAAAAAAGTATTTGGCTGTTAACCATTTTCAAATGTTTAAACCAGGCAATGTTTATGGCGAAATGTGGGGTGCTGCAAATTCAAACAAGAGAACCAATCAAAAGTATCCGATGCAGCCAGGGATGGGCAGTATTTCTATTACTTGTATTTGAAATACATATTTCAATTGCTTTTGAGTATTTTGTCATTTATATTTGAAAGGGCGGGAGAAAATTAAAATGTAATTTGCATCAAAATACTTTGTGGAGTGGAGTAATTTGGTATTTAAAAAAAAAAATACTCAAAATACTTTCTCTGTGATTCATAAAACAAATAACAAAAAATCATGTAAATTTACACATCTTAAAATGAAAACCAAAACATT
>JAQLOL010000007.1:13109899-13143839 GCA_029783665.1 Naso thynnoides | reverse complement strand
AAATACTCAAAATACTTTCTCTGTGATTCATAAAACAAATAACTAAAAATCATGTAAATTTACACATCTTAAAATGAAAACCAAAACATTTAGGCACACACACACACACAAACACACACACATATGGTGATAGGCTATTTAATCAAGTTCCTCCTCCTTCAGTGTAGTCACACAGTACTACAGTAGTAAACAGAGGGCACAGGTGAGCTGTAGTTTCTGAGTATTCTCTCTCCAGGGTGATTTGTGCATATATTATTTGTGTATATATTTTTACACAAAGGTCTTACACCGTGGTGCGTGTGTGTTAAATGACGGAATATTAATTGAAGCAGACAGTTGGCCAAAAAAGCTCCACTGAAGCATTTAATCTCAGCTATTTAAATCAGCTTCTTGTTATTTCTGGTCATTTCTGCATTTAAAGTCCAGAAATAACAAGTGAAACCTGTCATTTTGGCATTTTGGGGGATATACTGTGTGAAAATGATGTGAGTGTTCTCGGGTGCATGTGTGCAAGTGTGTTCACGCCTGGATAAATACACACGCACAGTTCAGGCATATGCAAAGACAGCAGCATTCTAGTTCCTGTTCCTCCTTCCTGTGGGGTTCAAACTCACCAGAGCCTTGCCTACGTTATAAAAATATGAACGTTACTAATGTGTTTTCCTGTGTTTTGAAAATCTAAAATATATTTATTTTATTTTGATACATTTTCTGGCAGCATTATTTTGTACTTTAATTTGATACATTTATTTGAGGGGTATTATGTACTTTGTAACAAGATACATTTTGATGTGTTTTTGCCCATCCCTGAGAACAGCATCAAATTTTACTTAACAGCCTTGACTGGAAATGGCAAAAGAAGGAATTGCACGCATCACAACATGCAAATCAACTGGCTAGAACGAAGATTAGTTCAAGCTTTTTACAGAAAATATTCAGATGTAATCCCTTTTATAATTGTTAACATTTCCAGAAATATTTTAATTTAAAGTACATTTTTTTATCAGTAATTTTAACGGATTACAGTTACATTTACTCTGTAATTAAATTACGTAATTTCGTTGCATGTAACTAGTCAGTCCGCAATACTGAACAGAAAAAAATGCTTTGTTTACGGAGGGAATAAAAAAAAAAAAATCTGCAACACATCATAACATCACTGGAATAATCTTCACATTAACGTGTGATAACCATGGATGTATTGGTGATAACCGAACACTGTAGAGGTCAACCAAATCCGGAAGATGGCAGTAACGCATCACCAAGGACACAAGCTGCCGTCAAACCTCAAAGACGAAGAAGAAAAAGGCGGCGACTGACTGCACTGCATACGCGCTGTGGCGGAGAGCGAAGATGGCGGAGAATAATGTCGAACCAGAGCACGAATGGAGCGACAGGGCCTTTGACACGGCCGAGGACACTCTGGTTGCTATTGAAACCCTGCTGGCCACACTGAAAGCCTTTGAAGACGTGCTCAGGCAACAGGAAATATCCATAGCATCCTCCACGGAGTACTGCGACAACTTCTGTCAGGTAATGTGTACATGCAACATCGAAGCTACCGTTAGCATCAACGTTAGCTCACCCAGGATTGTTTTTCTCGTAGCCCGCAAGCTAGCAAATCTGCGACGGCTGCTGGCCCGCTAGCTACCTGCCCAAGTTCAGGGCTGATGTATACACAGGGAGCAAATGCATAGCATATATTTTTGTTTGCATTCACGTATGCGTGTAAACTAATACCATAACACTTTATTTTGCTGTCACTGGGCTAATTTAAACGCACATAGGTAGATGAGTTCACGCTAACTTATATGTTGCAGGTTTGCTGGTTCAAGTTGATACTGTGAGCTCGCTGTACTCTCATCGATCTAGTTTAAACTAGCTGTTCCTTATTTTAAAACACGTAGGCTAACTAATGTTTGCATTTGTATGCACGTGACATCGCCACAGTTTGCACATTATGCAAAATTACATGTGTGTGTGGGGCGGGGCGGCATCGCGGTATGTTTATCCAAACATCTTTGCCCGTTGGGGCGTAAAACAGCAGCGAAGCAGAATGCTGGTCGTTTTTGAGAGTTTAACCTTTGTGGTACTCATCAAAATTAAATTATTTGCTTCTGTTATAGCTTGAAAAACGGTGTAAATCCAAACAATTTTAATGTTTTTCGTTAAAACTGACTGAGAGTCTTGTGTACCAGTCATGTCTTAGATATTATCTTACCACTAAGAGATGCACTCATTGTTAAGTGAGTAGATTTGTGGTTTAAATTAAACAAACAAAAAACAAAACAAAATTTCTTAAAAAAACAAAAACAAAAACCATTAATCAGTGATCACTTTTATTTCCAATGCAGAATCAAAAATATGTTCTTCTATCAGATGAGCCTCTTTGGTCACTAAACAAAGTTTCTTGAGAGGGATTAAAGTAATTTATAGTTATGTGACACGTTCTAAAAGGTTTGTATTGAAGCAATATTCACATGCTCTATTTGTACATTGGAAAACATATTGATGACTGTATTTGTTGGTCTACATGAATCCAAAATTTGTGTTTTGTAGCTTCTCTTAATGCTTTTAAAAAGGTAATTATTTCTTAGTAAATAATCTGGGTAAATTGAATTTTTGTTTTCTTTTTCCTCCTTTTTATTTGATTAATTAATTAAGTTTTTTGCATTAATATTGAACTGCAATGATAATTTTATATTGTATTTATTTTCTGTTCAAGTCGGAAGTAGTCTGGATGTAATTAGTACACTGATGTAGGTCTCAAGGGCTGAGACCTTATTCTCGGTTCCCTTTGAGAGGGTACTGTAAATTTAGACAGAGGGGAATTAATTTGGTGCCTCTGTGGACATAAGCATCATCCAGCAAGGTTCCTTCTACCCCTGCAAATGGGACTCCTGGGATATTGATAGTAATGATGTTTTAATGTGTGTAGCTACATGCAGGTGTCACACTGGTTTAGTTACACTCATGTTAACTGCTCTGTGCTTGGGACCACTTAACATGAGAGACAATATCCGCCTTTAACAACACTATGATCTCAGATGTATGCAGTATTTTTTAATTTAATTTAATTTAATTTAATTTTATATCAGTTATAATTCCCCCAAAAATTACTTTTTAGGTTTGAAACTTCCTTGATTGAAAAAGGGGAATTGAACTTACATCCATTACAAAAACATTTTGATAATAGAATCGTCTAAGCCTTAAAATATTGAAGGTGTTTGTGAAAAGTGGTCAAAGTACATGAGTCTCTGCACGATGGCTTATCATTGGAGGTTAAGGGTTGTCATATGCTGTACAGTTTGGTCCCCTCAGGCCCAATCAGGAGCCTCTCACACCTGACAGCATGTCAGTTGGGATCAATCTGGCAAAGATGGGTATTTCCCCAGCTGGGAAACCCCTGTTCATCCAGACAAGTGACTCTTATCCGATCCCCTCTTGTGATCACTGTGTTTTAAGTGTCAACAGTCTTTTTCATGGCTGTCCCTTTTCATTGTTTTCCTTTTGCTCTGTCTGTTGTGTCTTTAGGCACTGATGCACTATGCTGGGAGCAGGAACTCCATGGAGCATGGTCTGCCTCTTCTGGAGGTTTACTGTCTGTCTATAAACTGTTTTGCTTCGGCCAGATCCCACCTCACTGCAGAGTCCGACAGAGTGGCCCTTGTTTTAAAGAGACTAGCTTTGTAAGTACCGAGTGTGGAATCAAGCGAGCCTACCTCATGTGCTCTCATAACAGCTTGTGTTGTTATTGGTCACTATATTGATTTAGGGTGAAAAGATCACCTTCAGTTATTACTGTCATTTATATTTGTTCTGTATATTTCACATTAGCTGTAATGTGGCAACTGAAAGTTCTGTTCTTCACTCATACATCAGAATGCACCATTCATATTACAGCTGCATTGATTAATCGATTGATAGAAAATTAATTACCAATTATTTTGGTAATCAATTAATCGTTGCAGTCATTTTATAAAAAACTAAAAAGAAGTCCGGGTTTATATAATCTTAAATTCGAGGATTTTGCTGCTTTTTGTGTCACTTATAATCAATAAATAAATGAATAACCAATAATAAATAAGGAGTCATTGTGTTTTGGGCTGTTGTTTGGACAAAAGAAGCAATTTGAAAACATCACATTGAGCTCTGGAAAATTGGGATGAGCATTTTCACTTTTTGGCAGTTCACTGAATTGGCTAAATGTTTGATGAATCGTAAAATAATGGACAGATTAATTGATAATGAAATCAATTAGTAGTTGCAGCTCTAATTCATTTACACGATTTGATAAAATGCACAGTCATCTGTTGTAAGCTGTCTTTTCTTATCAAATTTAGTGTCTGAAAAATATTTCATGCTCTTGCAAAATCAAACCTAACGTTTTTATCCAGAACATTTGGTTAGAAAGGCTGTTCACAAGATCTGAGAGGAAAAGGACACGAGCGGAACACTGACAGTGATGGATGTTTTGGATTAGACGTTATTCTTGTTGTACTTTAAGGTACATTCATGCTGCAAATGACAGCCTGTCTTAAAGAATTCACTTAATATTAACTGAGCTGCCAAGCCCACACACCAAAGCCCAGATCCGCTCCATACATCTGCAGATGTTCTTAAGTGAAGGATGGAGGTTATTTTCAGATGAACAAAAAGGATCTTTTAATAGTTATAACAGTTAAATTTAACCGCTGGCAGATATGAAAAGTGTATGTGATGCAGCGTTAGAAACATATCACCTCAGTCCGTTTCATTTCCAGACGAGTGTTTTTGACTTGTTTATATATGAATATGTGAAGCTGACTGTTACACCTAATTACAAAGGTAGAGATAGTTTGTACCATGTTGGTGGCATCACAGACGAGGGTGGAACTAAATGTCTAAAGCTTCTGTGTCTTAGCCCTTTATAATATATTTTTGTTGTTTTTGTTTTGCACCTTGCTTTACTTGCATGAGTCAAGTCATATGTTGTTATTTGCCATAATGGGCTGAAATACTGTGTATATTACCTGTAAGCTCTGAGCTATTTTGACTGTTTTCAATTCGGCCTTGAACTGAACTTAATACTCACCAGATTGGGGTTCTTTCACTTATTTTCTGTCTTTTTTTTTACCTCTTCTCCTCTATGTGCATTAGTCAAATAAGGTACATTTCCTTTCCAATAAGAGGCCAATAAAGAGAGGCCATTTATAGTACAGGTCAGCACTTTTCATCTGATTGCTGTGACAGATTGAACCAAAGATAAATCCAAATTTTTGTCCTTAAAGTATAAGAAATGAAGTCTGAGCTCTTCCTCTGCTGGTAAACAGCTCAAAGTCAGTCACAGTCCGCTGGGTGTGTGTTCCTCCAGGATCTCCACTCTGACACACCACAGAACAAATCCCGGAGATACACGCAATAGCCTGTGTCTTTAAATGTTGATTAAGAATTTGAATGACAACATTATGAAGGAAGCATCTAATTATTCAGCACAGCCCTGTCACAAACTATGAGTAAAATCATGTGTAGTAGAGATTAATGAATCCAGACTTGACACTTTTTTTTTTAAAATCAAGAATAGAAATGACCAGAATGGAATTTCGTTTTTCTTTCGTGCAGGAGCTGTTTCGAACTGTTGCTGTCGGTGCCTGAGAACGAAATCCCATTTGAAGCCTGGGTTCAATTCCACAACTCAGTTCAGGTAGAGAATCTCTTTCTCAACCCTTTTTTGCTGATGGGCTGCAGATTTCAATCCAATTGAAAACATGGCAGTATCGAGAGCTGTTATCAAGCAAAAACGATGCCTGTGTGTGTGTGGATGCATATGTATGTTTTTAGGCAGAATTTAGAGCGCTAGTTGATGACTACCCTTATTTAGAGATTAATACTTAAGACATTAAAACTGCAATAACACATATAGATTTATGTAGTAAGCACAAAAGTGTAAACAAGTAGTGTAATAATAATATTAGTGTATGTAATAATAGTGTAATAATGCTTTGATGACAGCTTTGCACAACGCTTGAATTCTCTTAACAACATTTTCCAAATGCTGCATGAACTGACGGCAGGTTAAACAATAGCAGCTGCCAGACACTCCGTTTTTCTTCTTGTCCGTAAATTTAACCTTCTTTGTGTGTTTATTGCAGAGTGCCCATGATACATTATTACAGTATGGAAGCACAGACCTTCAAGCTCTGCTCCAGATCACAGGAGAGGGAGGAGCGTGGAGCAACCCTGTGCTCACGTCTCTCCTCACTGGCCAGCCTACGAGCCCAGAGGAAGGTTGGAATCTAGTTCACTAGTTTGCTTATTGAGATTATTTCATGTGGAAATGACAGCACCAATTCCAAGTGTGTATTGTCAATTGGCTTTGTCGTGAAAGTTTGCTAATCTTTTTTTTTTTCAATTCTGTCACTAGTTGATGCTTTTATCAGCTTGGAGGGCGAGGGCTTCCTGGAGATGCGGGTGAAACACTTGGAGAAGATTGGTGAAATGGCCAAGGCGGTGGTGCTGGCCAAAGCTTGCACTGACTGCAGCTTCATCTCTAACCAAGCCACCTTTCGTCAGACTTATGTCTCCCTGCTTTGTCAACTGCTTCCCAATGAAGAAGCCATCATGGAGGTAAAACACCACTTTCTTTTTGCTCAGAGTTGTACAGTGTACATGCATTTTTGCCTCTTTTGTAAGTTGTAACTGATTAAATGTAACCACAGCAACTGTTCTCTCTACTATTTATGTTAATATGTTAAATATTGTGAAATTTGCTTTAGCGTTATTTATAATTTATATAACAATAGTCAGGAATTCTGCCACTATAATGAGGACTATACACTTTAAGAGATTTCAACTCAGGAGCACTTGTAGATTGTAGTGAAACTCAATTGATTTGGGAAAAATACTGTTGAAATAAATGAATAGATGGTCAAAATGCCCAGCTTCTTCTCAACATGCTGTTGCTTTATTAACTGAGACACATGACTGTGGCAGGATGTGTGGAGGGGATGCAGCAGTCTGTGCTCTTCAGATGAACAGCAGTGATTCTCTCCCTCCTGCTAAAATAGAATTTATTTTTTTCTTAAAGTAATGAATAAGAAGTGCCGACATATTTGTAAGTCAAACCTTTTTATAATAAATATGAAAAAGGCGTCTATTTATAAAGTGTTTCTGCACCGTCTCCAAAAATAGAGCCCCAAATTCGCATGCAAATTGAGCTTCCTTTGCATTCAGTCTGAAGACTTAAAAAACCTTCAGTCTTCAGGGATTCAGTAAGATGTACTTTGTATTTTTTTTCTTTTTCACTTTTTAAAAAGGCAGCATATCTTTTTACTAAGATATAGATAGTTATGGTCTCCATACATTCCAAAACTGTCTTTTCTGGTTATAAGGATGGTGATTAATCACTGGCTTAGGCAGCAGGAGTACATTTTTTTAAATCGTCCTTATGCTCTTTGACACGCTTTCTCATTGTTACATTCTGCCTGTGCTGGAACAGTAGTCTCTCTAATTCCCTACCGTCTTAGTGTGGTGTGAGTTGAAGATGTTGTATATCCAGTTTGAAATGAGCTGTTGAAGGATCACACACCTCTCTGTGGATTAACATCATTTTTTGTAACTTCTGAATCTTCCAAAAACTTCTCGAAATTGTGCAAAATAAATTATTATCCTGTTATGAAACAAATACAAAGTTGAAGAGATCAAAGTAATGAACACAGAAGAAGAAGGATGAGGTATTATGCATACCGCCGGGTCCAGTATGATATTTAAGGCCTTTTGCTTTAATGTGCAAATTCAAAGATTTGTTCAAAAACCTCAATACAAGCTTCAAATGTCAAAATGACATTTTATAGAGTCTTGGTTAAGTCATATTGTAATCTCTACCTGATCCATCCAGTAAGGTCAGTTTGTTTCCCAGCTTTGAACTTTGTGTTTTCCTCCCTGGACAGATATCCAGGCTGGACTGTAAGGATGTGCTGGAGATCACATGTAATTTGGAGACAGAAGGAGAGGAGAACACAGCCTTCATCTTGTGCACTACTTTCCTGACACAGCAGCTTCAGCAGCAGAGTCTTTACTGCTCCTGGTGAGTAATCCCTGTTAAGGACATAAATACATTATATATTTGTGACTACAATCAAACGTAGATTGAAAAACTATCTATATTTTTAAAACTTCTGCTCAAATAAGTTAGTTTTCTTTGTTGTGCTTAGTAGAGTTTTCTTTTTCTTATATAATTTTTTTTTCCTGAAGGGAATTGACTCTGTTGTGGAGTAAGCTTCAGAGGAGAATCGACCCCTCGTTGATATCTCTCCTGGAAAGATGCCTTCAGCTGGGTGCTATTGCCAAAACAGTCTACCATTTGCTTTACCTGGTTCGGGTCATTCAGACAGAGGTGAGCACTCCACAGTCACACTGTCCTTTTCAGTTTTAGGTATGAGTTGGTGCTCTGGTTACATGAGGCTCTGCTCCAAGCAGTTAGTTCCAGCTTTGAATGAGCCACAAGAACTAAACCCAAGAACTAACGTCTTTGCCTGTTTGCATTTCCAAAACATCTGAGGAGCCATGAAAATCTGTTAAGTTTAAAAAAAATGTATCATTGTATAACACACAGTCTGTGCGCGGTTTGCATAGATGAGAAGACAACAGCCATTGTGTTGTGCGACTCTAATGTTTCGGTTGATATAATAGTAAGAATAATGATAAAGAGGACATGACAAGTGAAAAGGAAGACTGGAAAGGGGATGCACAAACTGATTTTGACACCAGACTCACGGGGGTTTCTACTTGAAAGGACAAGTAAGAAGAAAAAAACAATATGGGTTAGCAGATGGCTTTAAAAGCAGACAATATGGTCTGGCTGTTCTGTAAGGAATCCCACAGTGGCCACAGAGAGAGAGAGAGAGAGAAAGTATTTTGTGCACACACATTAGCATTTTCAGAGCTTGGTGCAGCAAAACCTGGCCTCGGTCTATTCCCTCTACACTTGAGGGTTTTGAGGTTTTGCATTGAAGTTCAGCTTGATAACACAGTGGTCTGAAGTGTTTTTAGCCACATCATGTAGAATACTGTGTCTATACAAATACAAACCTCACTACAGTTTGCAATTGTGAAAATGGCTCAAATTGCAAAATTCCTGCCATCCTAGAAATAATCTTTGATCTTTCAGGTGATTAATCAGGCCTTGTGAAGTCATGAGTTGTTTAATGGGACAGTCAATATTGCCCACTGAATGTTTAATTTAAACCACTGTCTTTTCCCACTCAAAAACACCTATATGCTTAAATTACTCAGGTTATGGGTCAGTTGTTTGGTTTATGGGTTTTATCTTGAAGTTATTAAATGATCATTTAATTTCTTAAGTCCAATGTAGACCAGTGTGGGAGCCTTGCTTTGTTAAAGGGAAATTCTGTCCAAAATTATGAGACAGGTGGTTTCTTTCTTTTTTCTTCTTCTTTTTTTTTTTTTTTTGGGGGGGGGGGGACACCACATACTTTTTTTTTCTTTTTTAAACAACCTGAGCAGTTCTGATGTGGCTTCAAGCTTATGTTAACACCCACATTTGTCAATAGAAACCACCAGACCACATGCAGCTGTGTCTTCAGTGTGTCAGAAATCAAGACATTTATACTGTACTTTGGAACCCATAAACTGCTACAGTAAAACTAGTTCGGAATTGAAATGTGGAGTCATTCTTTCTCGGGGCAAATTTACCACTCCTGGGTCTAAGATGAGAAATAAAGACATCCCTCTTTTAAAATGTGAACTAATGTAGCCCTTTGAAATGTGGTGACATTTTACTTACGGAGTAGCAGAACATGATTAATGCAAAATGGTTTGTGATTTGAAGTGAATGTGTTTTGTGTCAGTGCTAATTATATATCACTGTCTTTTCAGGCGGAGGAAATTGGGGTCCCGGCCTCAGTAGAACTTTGTGTCAAAGCTCTTCAACTTCCAAAGCAGGAAGACTCAGAAATGAGGATCTCTGTGTGTAAGACTGTGTCCTGCCTTCTTCCGGACGACCTTGAAGTGTTGCGTGCCTGCCTGCTCACAGAGTTCCTTCTTGGCCCCAACCAGGAGGTCTTTGGATGCCTTGAGGAGCTTTACCTACGCCCGGACCAAAAGTATGACCAGGAAAGTGAGGTTATACCCAACTCACTACGCTGCGAGTTACTACTGGCACTGAAAGCGTACTGGCCTTTTGACCCGGAATTCTGGGACTGGAAAACTCTAAAGTATCATTGCGTGTCCCTTCTAGGGTTGATACCAGAGTCAGAAGGGGAAGAGGAGGAAGTGATAGACAAACAAGAGAAGGGCAAACAGCCAGAGCCAGAGGGAGTCACAGTCAAAGTTGAGTCTGAGTATCAAAAGAGGATAAATGGAAGTCTTGGTGGTCATGAGCAGCTGGATACAAAAGAGTCCCCCAACTTACCTGAAAGTGAAGGAGAATTCGAGACAAAGAAACACAAGTTCTGCTGTCAGATTTGCAAGAGGTGGGTCACTGACAGCCAAGTTGTTCACCACTCTAAAAGACATGCAGAGGACAGCTGCCACCCCTGTCCTTTGTGCTTGGTAAAGTTTAAGAGCAGAAAAGAACTCGTTCCTCACGTGAAACAGCACATTCAGAGCGACACAAATCTTCCCAAGAATGATGTAAAGCATGAGGTTGTGGAGAAGCAGATAGATGAGGATGATGATATTGAACCAGGGGAGATCACCATCGACCCTTCCTTAATGCTGTATTACAAATCCACACATGATCCAGAGGTGCTGCACCACATCGTGGAACAAGCCAAAACCGTGAAGGACAAGCATGTGGACGATGATGAGCACGTCACATTTGAATACATCAACCAGCACTTCAAGCTGCAGAACAGGGATGAGTATCTTTGCCCAGGAACAGGGTGTACTCGGATTTTTAAACATTCGAAGTACTTATATGTCCATTTAAAGTCAGAACACAAAGGGGATGAAAATGTGAAACATTTTCATCAGATGAGAGACAAGCGAGAGAAGTGTGTCTTTTGTAGACGCCATTTTGTCTCCGCTTACCATCACCGCAAACATCGAAGGATTCATTATGGGGATCGGCCGTATTCATGTGTGGTTATAGGTTGTGGTGCTCAGTTTAGGACTTCCAATGAACTTGTCACGCACAAACAGACCCACGGCTATCAGCTCAACTACCAGTGTGAGCTCAAAGGCTGTTACGTCACTTACTCTGACTTGGGACAAATCTATCACCATGAGGCACAGCATTTCAGAGATGCGGCATTTACCTGTTTCAGTGCCGAGTGTAGAAAATACTATTTATCCAAAAAGGAATTCATAAAACATTTAGCCACACACAACATCACCCTCTCTGAGGAGGACTTTGAGGCTCAGAGGAAGGCAAAGCGGAAACTTCTTAAAACTTCTAATGAAGCGACAGCCCAACAAAATAAGTCAGCTGATACAAAAGAGATCGTAAATGAACATGTCCCCAACTCTTCCTCAGTAAGCTGTGCCTCTTCTTTGCAAGCAGCTGACAGTGTGGAGCCCAAAGCAACAATGACCTTGGTTGCTGTGTGTTTTGATGGAAGCAAGTTCACGTGTGGTTTTGAGAAGTGTGGGATGACTTTCTCCAGAGCCAGAGACGTCCAGAGACATCTGAAATGTGCTCACCCAGAACACCTTAAAGTGGAGAACAAAGAACACAGGCATGATAAAGAGAGGGGCTCAAAGTCCAAAGGGATAAAGACTGAGACTGAGCCAAATAGTGAGGAAAAGGGAAAAAATGAGCCCTCAACTCCGTTTCAACCCGCTGAATCTGGCAAAGAAAGAAAATCATCCACTCAGCTGAAAAACAATGAAACAAACTCTGCAAGCCTTCAAACAAAAAATGATACTCTGAAGGAAATTCTCATCGGACTCAGTAAACTTGACCTAAATTCTCCATTGCCTCTCGGTGTGCAAAATGAGGCTCCTCAGCCCAACTCGGAGTCTGATGCATCACAAGTGTCTCTTCATCAGGCAATCATGGCCACACCTCCTGCTGCACTGCTTCAGCGGAAACGACCGCATCTTCCCGAGGAAAGCTTGACCGTCAAACCTGAGGAAGCATCAGCTGATGGCGTCGAAGGTTTGGAATCATTAGCCACTGCTAAGCCGTATGTATGTAAGGTGAAAAGTTGCGGCTTTAGGACTGCTCAGAGCTACAGCTTACTGCGACACTATAACACCAGACACGGCCGCACTGTTGAACAGGCCAAAAGGTTGACTTCTTTGAAAACTACATCTTTCAAGCCTTACTCGTGCCATCTTTGTTCCAAGAGTCACAGAGAAAAACATGTGTTGAGGGCCCACTATATTCATGCACATGACCTGAGCGAGGCTTTGGTAGACAAATTGAGTTGGGCATCTATACGGTATGCAGGAAACAAAGACCCTCCGAAGCATACATCTCAGCACTTAATGAACCATGGACTAAAACCAAGGAAAAAAGAAATCCCCAAAATGGAGCGCCAGCATGAGAAAAAAAACTCCACCATTAAAACTGAAAATGCACAAAACTTTGACAATCCCTCTCCATCTGAAGAGGAAGCAGAGGATGAAGAGAGTAGAGAGGAAGACAGTGAGCAGAAGGAAGAAAGTGCGGACAGGACCACACAACAGGTCAGAACGACCAGACGATTGGTAGCCAAAAGTAATCTCTGCTATATATTGGATAAATTCAGTAAACCCTTTCATTGTGTAGCAAAAAACTGTGATGCAGCTTTTTCCACCCAGGGTGGCCTTGTGCGCCACCTACAGCTGGTACATCATTACAATCGCTCTCAGCTCCTGCTGGAGACAGATTCTGAAGGGCAACAAAGTCCAGAAGTCAGAAAAGAGCCGGCCAAGAAAAGGCCTCTTCCAAACTCTGATGAACCTCAGCGTCAATTCAAATGTCACTTTGCCAACTGTAGTGCTTCCTACCACCTTAAAAGCAGCTTAGCTCGTCACACTCGAGACTACCACTCGCAGCCACCAGAGATGATAAGGTGCAAGTATGAAGGCTGTACGCGAGTGTTCAGCCATGATGATGCACTTAAAAAACATACACTTTATAGTCATTATGAGTACTGCGATTCACTGGTGGTACGCCTACAGAGCACTCACAAGAAGTCCATTACTGGATGCCAAAAGAAGCTTATTGTTGCACCACAGAGTCCTCAGAAAGAAGAATCTAGTTCAACCACCACACAGACTGAAAGCTCAAATCCAGAGGCTGAAGTGACTCCGCAGTCAGAGGAAGTGGGCAAGGAGAGTGTTGTGGAGAAGAAAGTGTCAGGAGAGAAAAAATCAAGAAGGAATTGTTTCAGTCGCTTTGTCTTCAGGTCTCATGAAGAAGCACTGCAGATGTGCCAAGACCGCTGTTTGCGTGTGGCGTACCCATGCATGGTTCAGGACTGTGATTCTGTCGTCACATACATGGGAAGCATTCACCGTCACTACCTGAAGGTCCACCGCATGCGTCGAGAGGATCTTTTTAAGAACGAGGATAAGCTAGTTTTTAATGCCGAGCAACTTGAGGAACTGATTCAGAGGAAGTCGGCCACGCCAACAGTTACAGGAGCGTGTTCCCCCAACGGGGTTTGTAAAATGGAGTATCAGCCAGAGCCAGAAAACACAGAGGAGCAACCTGCACCCATGAGCTTAGTCTCAATCAAGGCAGACGCACAGGATGAGGAAAAACAGGATTCAGTGGGAATCCCAGAGGAGGAAGTGAAGGAGCCACCACCTGTTGAGAGAAATGGTGTCCTTGTTGTTGCAGAGGAGGTGCTTTATGGTGAACCAAGCACCGATGAGCCCACTGAAGACTCTCCTGCAGCAACACCGGCCATTCAGAAACAGGAGGAGAGACTAAGCTTGGATCAAATCAAACCTCTTCTTCGTCCTGTCACTGTTGACCTCTCCCCACCATGCTCACTCCGCTTCAGTGCTGAGGAGGGCTTCAGAGACGTGTCGAGCACCAAGGATGGCGGCAAAATGCTGAATGGGTCGACTCCTGCTCCTCCTGTTCGCCAGCCACTAAAACGGAAAAACGAACTATCTGAACAGCCGCCAAACTTAATAGACACTCAACCTTGTAGCCCCTCTTCACGCTCTTTTGACATTGCTGCCTATAAGCCCATTGGCTTTGAGTCCTCATTCCTGAGGTTCATACAAGAGACAACCCCAAAAGACAAAAATACAGTGCCGATGAAACGGCGAGACTCTTTCAGACGCAGTTGTTCCGTTAAGGAGAACAACCAGCTGGGAATCTCTCACACCCGCAGCAGACGCACTCATTCCCCACTGCTGAAGCCCCACAGTATGACTGGAGACTTCACATCAGTCCAAAACTTGAAGTCCATCTTGGACAAAGCCCTGGCTGGGTGTGGGGACCTGGCCATCAAGCAGCTTCAGTACCTCAGACCCGTGGTGGTCCTAGGGAGACCAGTGTGCACCACCACCACCACCACCCCACCTGAACTCTTCCCATCAGACACCAACAACAGCAAACTGCTTCTTGGAAGTTAGTTTAATGGAGCACCTTTTTAATATAGCTATGACAAATTACTTTGTATTTTCACAAGCTGTGTACCAGTATTTTTCTTTCTCCCAAAATGATAGTATTTTGTCTTTTTGTTTTTTTTTTTAAGTTGCCAAACTCAAGTTAAATAAGTTAGCGTTAAGATAAAAACAAGCTTAAACAGTGCACATGAGATCCAAGTGGATTGTTTTTTTTAGACATCTTTTACAAAAACATTCATATAACAACTTATGGTAACTCAATGAAGTGTAAATACTGTAGTTCTGCAAGATAAATGTACAGATTTTCAGATTGTTAGAAATGGCAAGTAGCGTATTGCAAGGCCTTCTCAGTTGTGTGAAAATGTGACTGAAAAACATTTCCTGACTACAAAGTGCTTGAGGTATATGTTTGGTTCATTTTCACCTCAGTTTATAATAAATCAGTGTTGGGATGCAGTGGACAGCTATTGGCAGACATGTATGTAACACTTTCTAATAAAATAAATGTGGAAAGCGCTTTACTTTTTGAATTGAGTAAGTTTCTTACGTTTTTATATCACATTTAGTAAAATCACAGTGAAGTGGCATCTTAGAAGCTGTTTGCTGACAGTTGAGCTCACAATTATCTGTGTATCTATGTAATATGATATTTAAGTTTAGTGGAGCAAAGTGAGGACCTGTTGGGCAAGTGTCAGAAATGTTTCTTTTTCCTTATTGCTGTGGAGATATTTTCAAATGATCTGTACAGATGAGTATGGATTACTCAAAATTATATTTATTATCTGGGAAGTCTTATATCCACACAAAAGGCTTTTTTAAAAATCTTTGGATTTGTTGTTTTTATAAATGGATGAATTACCAACTAGCAAAGCTGGCAACTACCTCATGAGCCTAGTTTGTAGAACTTTTATTTATAATAATTTTATGATCTTTATAACAGCCTTGAGGGATGACGCTCTTGGTCGCCCTTAGTATGTTTTAATTACTTCATTATCCTCATAATATTTGAATTGTATTCTTAATAGTCCTTACAGGATCCACACACTGGATAACCTTTTGCACATAACATCCTGTATATTACAGGCATTGTGCATGAAGTGGGCACAGCACAGTTTTTCTAGCTGTGAGAGGAGCAGTGGAAATGTAATCCTTAAGTTGGTTTTGTCCAGTAGTACCAACTTTGCCTGTGCATTTGCTTTAATCAAAATGTCAACAAGTTTGAGTAGTGTCTCATTAAATTTAATGACTTAATTATACAAATCCTTTGCGAGTGACATAACCGTGAGCGCCTCTCTTAATCAGTTTATTTTCTCAGTTTCATTTGCCAACATTTAGCCATGAATAAAACTTCAAACCTTTTGGGTATAGACAAGTAAATAAATGTATAATATAATATAATAGGCCTATATAAATAAATATATAATATAAAATAAACAGGTAAATGCCAGCAGTGTTAAGAACAAAAAATATATCAATATAAGTTAATACTAAGATGTGGTTCACTCACAAATATGCTTTTTAACCTTATTGAATACCTTAAAACTGAAACGAAACAGATGCGGAACCAAAGTTATAGTAGGCGTTCCGTAGGGGCAGAAATTGTTGTTACACCTGACCGTTAGGCTCGCTTCTCGCATGAATGGAAGGATATTAGCTGTTAATGCCTTGACTAAGGAATGGAAACTAGATGAAAAAAGTCCTGAGTTAACATTTCAGTCAGAATTTGTCGATTTGACCTGGAGACAGCTCCTTTATATTCAACTTTAAAGTGTTTGATTGTTTGTGTGTGGAGCAGAAGCTAAGTAGCTGCTAGCCTAAAACTACTAGTCAGGCTAGGCAACGTTAACATTATCGTTAGCCTGCTAAGTTAGCTAGTCATCCCTGCTTCAGTAACATAGACCAAAAACATAGCTAAGATGGTTGAATCTATATTTGACCTCCCGGTGGAAAAGCAGATATTTTATTCTGTGTTGGGGTTTTCGTGGACAGTGTATCTGTGGGAGGCATACCTTTCTTTTAGACAGGTAAGTGAATCATTTGTCATTGTCACACCAAAGTTTCTGCTGTGGCTAAATGTATTTCGATATCCTAAACTAAATTAACCAATTAGAGACGCTAACGTTAGCTAACTTAAAACATGTTTTTACGCACAGTTGTGGCAACCTACAAAAAGACGTTGGTAATGCAGCATTGCACATAGACTGTTTTTGTTCATTTCTGGTATGACAAGTGACATTTACGTGACATTTACCCATGTGGTAACTACAAGTCACACATTGTTAGAATTGGTCAAGATATTTGTGAAAACTTTTTTTCTTGTTATTTTTATTTTTAAACATTACATCAGTGTTGGGATGCAGGGGACAGATGCAATTTGAAGACATCACATTGAGCTCTGGGAAATTGAGTTGAGAATTTTTCATACTTTTTTGACATTTCATGGAATAAACAATTAATCGATTAATCATGAAAAGAACTTACAGATGAATCGTTTATAAAAATAATCAGCAGCAGCCTTTGTTTCTAAAATAATAAATATTGAAACGTAAAACAATACAGTCTCTTGCTATTGGTGCTGTAACAAGTTTTGTAAAGTCACAATGAAAAAGCTTATGCTAGACACACTGTTGAGTTTGAATTTCCCCTTAGTAACAGGATATTGTGACATAATGAAACACAGACTGAAACAAAAGTGCAAATGAGTGTTTCATTCCATTGCATGGACAAAAGGGGCAGAACTGGTATAGTTTTACAAAGTCAGAAAACCTTTTTTTTTTAATAATTATTATTTGCATTTTTCAGGTTTAAGAGTATGTCCAAAGTTTCTGCTTCCCCATCAAACAAACTAGGTCACTCAAAATGAGATTGTGTGTTCAAATTAAGAACTACATCTTGGAAAAAGCTCGACATATAGTTGAGATTTAGGCTTGTTGGAGCATAATCTGGAAAAAGTAAAATGAGAAAGACTATGTATAAATTGCAACATATTTTTCTCTCCCGTTGTTTGATATTTGACACTGTTTGCATTCATCAGACTAATCCACAATAATTTCTTAAATTTAGAGCTAGGGCTAGTAGTTTAAATGAACTGAGATAAAACATTAGTGTTCTCCTTCCCCCCACAGAGAAAGATATACAGATCAACAACACATGTGCCACAGGAACTTGGGAAGATCATGGACTCAGAAACATTTGAGAAGTCCCGTCTTTATCAGCTGGATAAAAGCAACTTCAGCTTTTGGTCAGGACTCTATTCTGAGACTGAAGGGACGGTAAGAATACAAGTTCAATCGTTAATGTTCATGTGAAATCTGTGGATTGATATGTAAAATGTAAAGTGCTCATGTTTTGCTCAAAATGTTGTAGCTGATCCTGCTTCTGGGTGGAATTCCATTTCTGTGGACCGTCGCTGGTTCTGTGACAGCTCGCTTTGGATTTGGTTCAGAGTACGAGATCACCCAGTCGCTCGTGTTTCTGACGCTCGCCACTCTGTTCAGTGCCTTGACCGGACTGCCCTGGAGTTTGTACAACACGTTTGTCATTGAGGAGAAGCACGGCTTTAATCAGCAGGTACAGCACTCGCCCTCTGTGGCCCTGATGTGTATTTTCCAAATGTCTGTAGTTTATTTCTTCAGAAAGAGCAGCAGCCGTGATCAACTTGATTTCATGACAGTCACAGTTAATTGCCACCCACACAGTCAACTTAAACTGAGGGTGGTGGAAGCACCATAACCTTCTTATGAGTGTAACACTGTATTTTGGCTAAGTGAAGACTTTCTAAAACATTATGAAAGTGTAGACAGCAAATATTTACTCATGCTAGAGAAATTGTTGGGGAAATTTAGCCTGTCACTATTTAAATCGATTGTAACAGCAACTACTTATTTGAAACCCTGAAATCTTTGCAGCTGCATTTGAAGTGTAATGTTATTATTTGATGTTTAAATAACACCTCTGTCGGTTATTTAAAACTGATGTCTGTTCTTCCCCTCAGACAATTGGGTTCTTCCTTAAGGACGCTGTAAAGAAGTTTGTGGTGACCCAATGTATCCTGCTGCCCGTCACCTCACTGCTCCTTTATATCATCAAGATTGGTGGTGACTACTTTTTCATCTATGCCTGGCTCTTTACCCTGGCTGTTTCTCTGGTTGGTGCTGCATTCACCTCGTTAAACAATGAATGAAAATGTAGAAAAGATACCTTTGTGTAATAGAAACCATGCATGCAGTCACACTTTGGCTGGCTGATACTAACAATTCATCATGATCTCCTATCCTGTGTTCTCAGGTACTGGTAACAATCTATGCTGACTACATCGCTCCTCTGTTTGACAAGTTCACCCCTTTGCCAGGAGGAGAACTAAAGACAGATATTGAGGCAATGGCCAAGAGTATAAGCTTCCCCCTCACTAAGATTTATGTCGTTGAAGGTGAAGTAATATAGCAAGATTTAGTGCTCACTTGTGCCTTTTTAATCAGTAACTTCTTGTTCTTGTTTGACATCTTGCCATTATTACATTATGAGCATTTTATGTGTTATATATTGTATATTGAGAGATATGTTAAACATTTCTACAGGTTTGCTCTTTCGTTGTTGTAATTGATTTCTTTACTTACAGGTTCCAAGCGTTCATCACACAGCAACGCATACTTCTACGGGTTCTTCAAGAACAAACGCATTGTGCTGTTTGACACTCTGCTGGAAGACTACTCGCCTCTTAACAAGTCTGGAGAGCCGCAGCCGGAGCGGCAAGAGAGCGAAGATGTGACCAGCGAATCAAAAGCCAAGCCCAAGGTTTTCAAGTAGTAATTTTTTTTTTATATTTTATGTTTTTGTATTGTCTTCCTCCATAATCCATCAGTGGTTGTTCTCTTACAAATACTTTTACAGAACAAGAAACAAGGATGCAACAACCCTGAGATCCTTGCTGTTTTGGGTCATGAGCTTGGCCACTGGAAGCTGGGCCACACTGTGAAGAATATTGTCATCAGTCAGGTAAGAATTGTTTTTCTGACTGATTTTTCTTCCAATATCTGCACAAAAAAACAAGGCAAGATGTTGGCCGGATTACACATGATCAAATGTAGAAATTTGGTTGTAGGTTGATATGCACATAACATCAGCTGACTGTTTATCCTGCAGATGAATTCCTTCCTGTGCTTCTCCCTGTTTGCTGTTCTGATCGGACGCAGGGAGCTGTTTGTTGCTTTTGGCTTCAATGAAAGCCAACCCACACTAATAGGCTTGATGATTATCTTCCAGTTCATTTTCTCCCCGTACAATGAGGTGAGTGTGGGATTTACACACATCGTTTCAGGGGTTTTTTTTATGCTGTTTAGCTAATTTTTGTTTGTCTTTGCAGCTCTTGTCCTTCTGTCTGACAGTCCTGAGCCGTAGGTTCGAGTTCCAGGCAGATGCCTTTGCGCGCGGCATGGGCAAAGCCACTGAGCTCTACTCTGCACTCATCAAGCTCAACAAGGACAACCTGGGCTTCCCAGTGTCTGACTGGTTGTTCTCCATGTGGCATTATTCCCACCCCCCCCTCCTGGAGCGCCTCAGAGCGCTGGGTAATATCAAGCAGGACTGACGGGGCTGGAAGGAGGAGCGGCGATCACTGCCTCCTCCAAAGGGCCTGCGCAGACCGCTCCTTACCCTGTGACGCACCCTTATGTTTTTTTTTTTTAACTCCTCAACCCCCACCCCCCCCCACCCCCTTCTTGTTTTATCTTGTTTTAGTCATTTCTCTTTGCCATACTTTCCATTTTGTTCCCTTTGAGACTTTGTTTTAAACAAAACCAAAACATATCAGCACAAGCCAGCCTATAAAGTGAAGTCTCCACTCTTTCTCCAGACATGCTTTCGTGCACCTGCTGAGAGCAACACTGCGGCAATGTGTGTTAAGCAAAAACTATTGTCAGAGCACAGGTCACATTTTGCAGTTTGACCTAAAATTTTAGTTTGGGAAATTATTTTATTTCTGTACCATTTGATTATAAGTTGCTCTAAGACTGAAAAGTAATGAAGATAATGTGCCTTTTCTAACCAGAACCATGTGTTTCTGTTGTAATGCGTACATGACATTCAACAGTTAAAGACACAAGTATTTTTTAAGTCTATCAGGTGGTTAACCAGCAGTATACTGAATTTTATTTAAAGCAACAGAAAAAGACATGATGTGTGGACAGACAGTCAACCTCATATATACTGACAATGCTTTTTGCAGATACACAGGCCAGGATTTGATTTGTCCTTCAAGTTTAGCTGCTGCTGCTTTAGAAATCTCTCCAGGCTCAAGCTCAAGAGTACAAATACTCATCTAGTAAACAACTCAAATTCTCAGTTTTTCAAGAGGAGCAATGTAAATGAATGAAAACTTGAGGACCTCAAATTATCTCTGTTCATATAATGGAAATATTATGAACAAATCAGAAAGTTTTGCTTGAATTTAGGTTGGAACTGTGACTTTTATTTTTTACACATGTTGGGGGGATTTTGTTTTGTTTTTTCTGAAGCACTTGCTCGTCGACGAGGTTCCAACCATACTGTACATATGTAACTTTGATTAGTAGAGTAACGGTGTATGATGTGACTAGTGAGAAATGTTCAATGTGGTTTGAAATTTTAAGTTTATAATGTGTTTCTTAATTTCTTTTCTTGATTTTGGAAGTGAGCCTAGAGTTACCTGGCAAGCAACGTATTTATAGGGGACCTTGGGGGAAGGAGTCTGTGAGGTTCCTTTCACCACATAAGCCAGTGCTTGGTTTGTTTCGAGGGGACGTCATACTTTCTTTGCAGCATTGAATAAAATCCTTCAAAGCATTCCTAATGGTTCATGGTTGTTTTATTTTTTGTGTGTGTGTGTAGTTGTAAAATAAAAAAAGTAAGCCTATGCTCAGAGCATGACAAAATGTGACAGGAGAAGTTTTATTTGAATTCCAGCATTAAGTCTAGAATGTTCATAGATAACTCATTCCTTTTGAACACATAAATGCTGTCAGGTGTTTTCTCTGGATTTATTAAAATCTACAAGTTGAGCAGCTATATTTAATGTAGGCTATTCTATAGTAGCTTTACAATAATGTAACTTTTGTTGCTATGTATGCTTTAAAAAAGCTCCAGGATTTATCTTTTAGAATTTTCCTTTCTTTCCCCAAATATATTTGTAAATGAAATGAATAGGCTGCGAGTTATGTAGGAATTTTCCCAAAATGAATAACTAGAAACAACTATTATCTTTTTAAGTAAATAGTTTGATAGTTATTGAAACAGTAGCCTAATGTAGGCAAAAAGAAAAAGCAGTCAGTGCATCCTACTGTTGCTATTAACAAAGAAACAATATTCCAGAATGTTTCTGTTTGTAGAAAATTCAGTAGTTTATTTTAAAATAAAAAAAAAATTGATATTTACGCCCGTAATATTTCATACTTATCCTATACTCGATATTATATCGATATCAATAAATATTTATTAGGCTAAACGTTTGATATCGAGGTGAAAACAAACGTGCAGCGTCACGCTGTCAGTTAATGAGACCATACCATTAATAAATACTAAATTTTTACGCTTTGTTAATTCACTTGTTAATTATACGTAAAATTAAATGTAGTGTATTCTAATAATGTACCAATATGCAAACGTTAATTGACAGTCATCGCCATTTCTTATTAGACTAACATGATGATTGCGTGGTTAGCCCCCCCCCTCCCGCTCATAATGGCGCCGTCCTGTGGCGTATCTTTTTGGAGGACAAGGGCAAGCGTTGAAGCGTCAGTGTTGTTTCACATGTGGGAAAAAACATGGCGAGGTTTTTGAGGTCCAATATCAGGAGTTTTGTCACCTCACAGCTGAGAATGTCATCCGACCAGGTAACATTACCCTCACGGTGCTGCTCTTAATTAAAAAGCTGCTTTCAACGGTTTTATTTTTGTGTTTGAATCATTTTAAATCAATCAGCCCTATAATTTGGCCTGACTGGAGCCTTCATAACAAGCAGTGTTAGCTAGGCTAGACAGACTGTTTTTGAAATGATTATAGGTAAGAGGGGTTTTTATAGAGAATTGATCTGATTTACAACAATGTCGAGGATAAATAAACAATGATTTATTAAATTATGTCAAATTCTGTCAAGACAAAACACCAGTTGTTGCCTGTTGAACACTATTCAGAAATAAATCAGTTGTATGAATTTGTTTATCCTCTGAGGTCTTGGCTGCATTGTTGTCACACAAAATGGTTCTGGTCTGTTCTAAAATACCTCTACTACCACCGTGAAAACAAAGTCCAAAGTCTTTTGCCCTCCTTTGTGAAATAGACTGAATCTTGACCTTCAAACACTGTTTTCAGAGAGAGGAGAACTTTGAAAGTGTGCGGTTTTGAAGCCGTGGTCTTTTAAAGAAGTGACTACAGAGCAGAGGCCCAACATGGTTGCTAACGTGTCCCTGAATGAACATACTAAAAATATCCCTTTTCACTGCTCCCATGCCCTGTCTCAGCTGGGTGAACTGGGGAAAGGTGCTGGGAAAGGTGGTGGTGGTGGAGGGTCCATCAGAGAGGCGGGTGGAGCCATGGGGAAGAAGCAAGCAGCTGAGGAAGAGATGTACTTCAAGTAAGCATTTAATTTTTTCTTTTTTTTACAGCAGCAAAATGTAGAATGTCTGTGTTAGCCCTGCCACCCCTTATGAACCAAAACTTAATTGTACGTCACCATATTTTATTTTCTTTATATGATGATGATCTTTTCCTGTCCTAATTTTTCTTTATTTGTGTCTCTTTGTTCATTCTACTCCCTCCCTCTCTGCTCTTATTTTCTTGTTCATCCTTTCTCTTTTTGATCCTCTTGCTCCTCTGTTGTTACCCACAACCTCATCCATCCGTCCGCACATAAGGCGTAAGGAGCAGGAGCAGCTGGCGGCACTGAAGCAGCATCACCAGGAGGAAATTGACCACCACAAAAAGGAGATTGAACGTCTGCAACGTGAGATCGATCGCCATAAGGGAAAGATCAGGAAGCTGAAGCACGATGACTGAAACCTCTCTAAAAAAAAAGGAAGTTCCAGTTTTCTCACCGATCCAGCCAAATACCTTTACTTAGCTTAATGCATGCACTGTGTCACAGGGCCAGTCATGAATGTGTGGGTGATTGTTCTGTATATGCTTGAAAGTTATTAAAACTGGTTATTAAATGAACATTGTGTCCATGGCATGCTGTGACACAGGTTATACAACTTTTTCCAGCTTCATTGCCTTTTTTGTAGTGGGTCAATGTACAGTGTGCAAAAAGCCAAAGTGGAAAAACTTAAATATCTAATACTTTATATGACAACATTGACTTATCTTATTGTGTGTTTAAATAAAGTTATAAATGACATTAGTAGCTCTGTCTTTTAATGTTGTAATTTCCTGGTATTGTAATGCAATTTCTTTTAATAATAATAGGCATATTACCTGATAGAAAGACTAATCAGTAGTTGCAGTTGTAATATTCAATATGACGTAAGAATATTACCTGAGAGTTTTTATTTAATCAAATAAACGTAGACCAATTAATTAGAGGGCCACTCGTGGTCCAGGATCTGGCTTAAAATTCCAATTCCATTGTGCATTATCTCTATAAATAAATGAACCAACATGACAACTGAATTGCAGTATAGTACAACTTCTCCCCAATTCATAATAGACCTCATAAGATTCATAACTATGCCTAAAAAGTCAAAGAAGTATACATACAGTAATATTGTGCACTGCAGTTAACATGGGAGAATTGCTTATTTGCACAACACTGGTAAGCAGGAGATTGCTCTCACTGACAGTCCAGATTTCAATCCATAAAACAATTTTTAAATACAAATTAAAAATATGGAACCATGAAAATATCGATTTATTAGAGATTTTAAAAAATATATATGGTAACCTTTTATTCATAACACAACGGTATACTCATCTTCTCCCTCCACACAAGGGCGGCGATGGAGAGCCATGGAAGACTTATGCACACTTTCCACGCAAAAGAAATAATGTCGTCACTTCCCTTTGCCCCTGCCTTTTACCACGAGCAGCCCCGTGCGTCTTTCTTTTCGCACATCATGGCGGACCGGTTCAATAAGGTGGGTAAACGCAGCGGAACTATTATCTCTATTTTATGCTTTTTGTGGAAGGTACAACTTCTTTTTTTACCGTTAAACTGAAGGTGAAACTACACGACAACTTGGTGTCGCCGTTGTTTTGTCTTGCGCGTCTTGTAAGTCTTGATTTGTAAGCGTGTTTGAAACCGCTAGCTATAGCTGAGTGACATGCCTTCATCATGGCAGCCTCCCTAACGAGCCAGTGCGGTTAGCTAGCTAACTTTAACTGTAATTGTAGATGTGAATATGTTTTAAGTGAGAGCAGCGGCCAGGCAACTGCTACTTCAGTATAATTTAATATTTGACATTACTCTCTTTACATCATGTGTTGTATGTTACTTCGCGTTATCCAAGCTAAATGTAACGTGTAGATAACGTCAGCATGCTTTGAAGTTAATGCTAAGCTAATGTGTCTGTCGGCAGTTTTATGCTGTCGTACAAGTGATAGTGAGGTTCAAGGAGGCATCAGTGTATTTTAACATACGTCCTCGACACGTCTTTCGAAGTAGCGGTAGTTGTGGTAAATTGCATATATTATATTACATGCGTTGAGAGACTTTCAAAATGCTAATTGACTTTCAAAATGCTTACTGAAATAAATGTGGTTAGTATTGAGGAATATGCAAAGCATCTGTCCTATTCGGGTAACGTAATCATGCATCTTAATGTTCTTAACACTAGTCTGAATTGTAGGTCCTAGATTTTCACAGCACCAACATTATCCGTTTCCTTTCAAATCTGCAGGTTCTGCTGCTTGATGGCAGGGGCCATCTACTCGGCCGGCTTGCTGCCCTTGTGGCTAAACAGGTTCTGCTGGGTAAGTTTTAAATTAGAATTCGATCATCAGTATGTGAATAATGATCGCTATCCTTCTCCTATAAGCTATGTGGTGGCCACACAATCACTGTATTCAAAAAATGAACAGCACATCATTAAATTAGTAGTAGCTTTGTTGCCTCAGTCTGTCGATGATGAAAAATTTATCTGCTTTGCTTGAGTTTAACGACCATGAGAAAACTCACATGCACTACCATCAGAGACAGGACATAGATGATCTTTTTGATTGTTTTTTTTTTTCAACTTTCTGATACCTAAATGCATTTTTTTTGTGCTTTTTTTAAAGGACACAAAGTGGTGGTGGTGAGATGCGAAGGCATCAACATCTCCGGCAACTTCTACCGCAATAAGCGTAAGTAGTGTTTATTTCATTAACACTTATTTAAGGATGCCCTTCTTCCCATGCTTGTGTCAGTGATGTGTTACCACAGTATTTCGAGTTTCAATGACCATGAGAAGACCTTACATGCACTACCATCTGAGACATCAGCATTATGTATTGAAGTACTGGTTATCACTACATTGTTGTGATTCCTTTATAACTTAGTTTAAAGATGCCTGTACCATTTGTCTCTCTGCAGTGAAGTATCTGGCTTTCCTGCGTAAGAGGATGAACACCAACCCCTCTCGTGGACCGTACCACTTCAGAGCTCCCAGCAGGATTTTCTGGAGGACCGTGAGGGGTGAGAATGTGGCACTTCTGCAGACATGGAAACCACCACAGAACATGAAATTTCTATACTTATAAGTTTTTTTACATTGAACAGTTGAACAGTGAGCACATGCATTTTAGTATAAATTTAAGTAAGTAATTTACTGTCACTGAAATTGGTATATTGCACTAATTACCTTATTTACTGAACCCAGTCCCATAGGTGTATATGAGTGTGCGTGACATGAACATTATTTGTTGTAACATGTGACTTCAATTTTTAAGAGTAACAGGAAGTGGTTTACTTAAGTGTGGCTGAGACGGCCTGTCGGTCTTGTCACAGCACTGCATGGCGAAAGATCCAGTGTCTAATTGAAATATTAATGAGCACTGAGAGTCACGTGCAGATGTTATTCAAGTGCAGACAATGTGTAAGGTGTGATATCTGTCTTCATTTGACCCAGCACAAGTTGTTCCTTGCTTGACTGTGATGAGCACTTTATCCCGAAGCTGATCATCTATTGATGAGACAAATTTTTCGGATCTGATTGCTGAGTTCAGTAGGGACAAATGTTTGTGCTTGGCCAAATAAACACTTCATCCGGCTGCAGTTGTTGCCTTTTAGAAATGTTTTGAAAGAAGTATCATTCTCTTTAACAGGCATGCTTCCCCACAAAACCAAGAGAGGCCAGGCTGCTCTGGAGAGGCTGAAGGTGTTTGACGGCATCCCCCCACCCTATGACAAGGTGATGAATGTCAAAACAAAGGCCGCATATCGGTTCTGTTTGACCCTTGCATTAAGCCTCAATTCTGCTGTCTGTGATGCAATTCAATTACACCCTTACAAGCCTTTTTTGAGTAATGACTTTGAAAACAAATACTGTCTGAGACATGCTGTCCTGTTGATGTTAAGATTTGCTGTTTTATTTTCTTCTGTAACTGATTTTGGGCTTTGTTCCACAGAGGAAGCGCATGGTTGTTCCAGCTGCTCTTAAGGTCGTGCGTCTGAAGCCCAGTCGCAAGGTGAGCCTTGAATTTTCTTTCTTTTTTTTTTTTTTAAATTAATGGCAAACATAAATCATCTTACATGGACTTAATATTGGTAAACATGGCTGAATTGAAATCCAAATGCTTCAGGATATATGCCACAACAGTTCTTACTTGACAGTGATGAGCTCTTTATCCCGAAACTGATCATCCATTGATGAGAGAAATGTTTTCGGATCTGATTTCTGAGTTGAGTCGGGGACGAGTTGTGCCTCGAGTTAAAGCTTGACATTAAACATCACAAAGCTTTTAAATACATTAAATACAATATCAAACATTAAAAACAACTTTTTTGTGATTGTGCTCTAAATTTGTACGAAAAATACCTGCTGTAATATGTTAAGACTTCTTTTTTTTTGTTTTTAAATGATGGTATAAACATCTGAGGGATGATTCAGTTTGCCTCTGTTGCCCTTTGACACCTGATTTTTCTTTCCCCCTTCAGTTTGCTCTCCTGGGACGTCTGGCACACGAGGTCGGCTGGAAGTACCAGGCTATCACAGCCACCCTGGAGGAGAAGAGAAAGGAGAAGGCCAAGCTCCGCTACGCCAAGAAAAAGACAGTGAACAAGCTGACCAAGCTGGCAGAGAAGAACGTTGAGGCCAAGATTGCAAAATACACAGACGTTCTTAAACAATATGGAGTCCTTGTCTGAGCTGGTTACCTCTGGCTAATAAAGATAACTAAATGTTTATAGAAAGTGTGTGGTGTTCATTTTTCACTGTTCAATGAAAATAGGACTTGGATTGAAATAAACTTGGAGTGATATGCAATCCAGTTAAGTTGAATATATAAAGAATCAAATCTGGCAGTAAGAAATATGGAAACCAAAGTAGGAAAAGTTGCAAGCATGTGACTTGAGCCTTTTTAGTTTTTTCACACTGCTCATAATTCTATCACATAAATTTAAGTAGACTGCTTTCGACTTGGGGTGTTAAAAAATTAATGTGCAATTATTGACAACCACGTCAGTCCTGAGCTGAGCTTTTGATATTACAATATGTAAGCTACTGCTCAAAACATGGTTTATTGAATAAAGCCAGTGACATTCCTTGTAGAGATGCCTCTCAAAATCTAAGTGTGGATATGCAAAGCAACTGAAGTGCATAATTATCTCAGGCACAAAAGTGAATCAGATGTGTAAGCATTATCCATATTTTGATTTGTAAAGTCTATCATGGTGTTTGGTCTAACTGGGATTTTGAAAACACAGGGTTTTTTTGTTTTTTTTTTTCCTATTAATGCATATCATCTGGGTCAGTCAGTTTTCCATTTGTTACAGCATCTGATAGCTGTATTGTAGCACAATAAGATTATGGGAGTTCAACATAATTTGGCCTCTATTGTGGTAATTATAATACTGCTACAGTATGTCATCACTTATTTTGGACTACTGATCACCAACAGTGGGACACAAAAGAGAAAATATGATGTAAGATTACAATGCCACCATTGTGGCCTTCATTTAGTAGCATTTGGTAATTTTGTTGTATCAATTTTTTTGCAGAGAAACTGAAGAGTGAAAACAAGCCCACTGAAATTGTTCATACTGCAATTTAGCCATTCTAGCAGCAGAGGGCACTGTTACACTTCTGCGTACTAGTCCATAAAGAAACTATTAACTCTCAAGTGCTTGAAAGTCAATAAAAGAACATACAAGCATGACTGCTATTAATCTGCTTGAGGAGTTAAAGCAAACAAAATGGATTAATTTAATTGTTTTAGTTTTAATACATCAAATTGAGGATATTAGAATGTGTATATACACTATGGCAAACAGTGTCTGACTCTGAAGATCAAAATATTCTGGACAGCCTTTTGTTTGAAGGAATCAGTGGCTTCTTACTCATTTTAGTTCTAACATATCAAACTGATGATAATGGAATATACATTTAAAAAAAATGTTAATAGACTTTTGAGGTCCAGTTAATTACCTTCTTCACGGAAGGAATTGGCAGCCTTCAGTGCCCTTTTGCCCCGTTAAATACTTCTTCCACTTAAAACAGGACAGACAGATTACAAATCAGATATTTTCCTCTCTTAACTGGTGCAGTTGTTTAATTTTTGTAACCCAGCCTAGAAAAAGAGAATCACCTTTGCTATTGCAATGGGTCAAAGGGAGCTGGTGAGAGATGACTGACAATCTAAATTGCCTTGCAAAGCCTCTGAGGAACACTACAGGGCATTAATTATATGGATCAACATAATCATATCTGCAGTGGCCTGTGTGCTTTACATGTCAGCATTCAACATATGTTTGTATAATTTCCATTAAATGGAGGAGCCTCCTGCTGTAGCTGTGTATCGCTGCAGGATGACATGAACTTTGGACGGCGCAAGGTGCAACCCCAGTGATTCTTCTTCCTCACATTGGTTGATTGAAGGGAATTTTGATGCAGATTGTGAAATAATCAAGACGTTAGTAATAAATTAACAGAAAAAGGAGAAAAGTCAAAGTAGAGCATACATTTTTAGCATTTTAACTGCCTCCGATCTATCTCTTTGACCCCTTCATACAGTGGTTCCGCACTTTTGGAACAACACCTCTCCTCTTTACCAAAGATAAATCTGTGGAGCTGCCAGTGGAGTAATGGCCCAGGTTGGTCTACCACTTAAGGTCAGACTGAATGTCTCAACAGCTTCTGACGTTTTTGCACTGCTAACAGCTTTGAAGATGCTTTCACCAGCTTTATATTCACTTCTTCAGGTTAAAATTTTTAATTTGTTCAATACTTTGGTTTGTGACCAAACACATGCAATACGTTGGACAGTCCAACCCAGTTCACCCTGGCTACCTTGTGTTTAAAGTCGAGCTGAAGTCAAAAATGCACTTTCACCCCTTTAGGACCATAGCCCTGCTCCTTTTTTAGTCAAATTTAAAAATGTATCACCAAAAAAACAAAAAATGAATTATTTTATATTTTTATATTAAAGTCTGCCACTTCTGTTTTTCTTTTCTTTCTTTCTTTCTTTTAAACTTTATTTATATCTCTTCCGTTTTTCATTTTAAAACAAAATCTCCTGGATCCCTGATGTCATCGTTGACTTGGGCCGTTGTTGGTTGAATCATTTTTTTCAATTCAACCAATTGTATCATGCCAAATCCACCTCACAACATAAACATAACATCCGAGTGAGATTAGCGACTGGACTGTCATGCGATCCTGGAGCCCGCGGTATCAGAGGCCAGGCCCGCTAGCATATGGACATGTAGCTGCTCTTACCTGTTACATAAACCTGCAAATATTAGATAAACCAAAGCTAGCTTGGTGTTAAAATTTAGCAAAGCCCTAGCAACAGTTGCCAAGGAGTGACAACAACACTCCAAATCAGATGCCTCCAACTTATGTCCCACCCCTACAGCCCGTTCACTGGTTGTTTAATTGTTTGAATTCCAAATATGTCACAACACGGCAGTTGATGTTCTGGAAACAGGCCGTTCAGCTTGTCTTTAACTTGTTACTGAATTTAGCATGCTATTACGCTAAACTGAGACGCTGAGCATCCCGATGGGATCATCATGATGACATGTTAGCATGCTGACATTATTGGCTCAAAGCACCATTGTGCTGAAGTACAGCCTCACAGAGCCTCGAACACGGCTGTGGAGTCTCGTACCCTGTGGTCAAATAGTCTCTCTCGGGATGACTCCCAGCTGAGTAAAAAGACCCGAGAGTGTCTCAGTGGCAGTCGTGATAAGAGCTGGTCAATTCTCTAAACGCTGAGGAAAGGTGCATCAGTGCTTCCTTTCTTATCTCCTTCAGCATAGAGTACAGAGGACCATCCTTTAAGGGAAAGCAGATAATGCCTCCCCACAGTTTCTGCAGCAATGTTTCACGCCATTCAACATCCAGTGTTGCATAATTACATAGCCTATAAGCCTATAGTGTAAATGCAGCTGGATTTAAATTTCCCTTTACTTCTATTTTTGTCCTTGAGAGATGTTTTCCATTATGGTCAAATAAAATTGTTTTTTTGAACACAGCCTTAGTTCTGTTGTGAAATACAGATTTTATCTGTGCAGATCAAATGAAAGCACCAATCTGCAGATGCAAGATGGTTTATTTTCGATTTCCAAGAGGCATTAACGGCAGTCACTGACCAAATTGCTTACTTAATCCGTTTCTTTTTTGATGTGTAAAAACCCTACTTGAGATGATTTGACTTTTAATCTGACATCTGCTCAGTCTTATAAACCCTTCTCACTGTGTGTTGTCCCAATTAGCTCTGACTTGTTTTTGATTTGATAATCTGCATTCTGAGGTTGCTTCCTCTCTTTCCCTTTTTTGCTATTTCCTCTAAACCTCATTTTAGCATAATAGAACATGTGTGATGAACATAGTTTTTTTATTGCACCAGAACACGTCGGCTTTAGACCCACCGTGTATCTTGCGTCTTATTTGCTGAGGATGGATTCTGACAGTGAGACGAATGCTGAATGACATCTCTCAACAAAAAGCATTTCCACGCATCTGCCTCAGCATTTCCCCCAAGCATCTGGTGATATCTTAAGGTGATTAGTTACGCGTGTGGGGCTTTGTGTAAGTGTCATACAGAATTTCAAATTTAGAGTGAATCCAATCAAGGCACAACATTGGTTATCTTTCCGATTGTGGTGTTTGGAGGATTTCTTGTAAAGCTGGCAAACCATTCCATACTTTCTATGTTTGTCTCCCCTCTATCTGTGTTATGGATGTATACACAGTACATACTATATACACACTTGCCTTCCCGGAAATCAGGCCCACCAAGCATCAGACTGCAGGCCAATCTGATGCCTGTCTACCTGTGTTATGAAGGAATGACGCGTCTCCAGCAAAGAGATGGAGAAATCAGTGTGATGGCTATAAAAATGAGATTTTTGGATGATGCCTGCCTGCAGTTGATCACTCTCTAATCACTCCATTGAAAAGACTGCAATTGTCTGAAACTGCTCTGGCAAGACCAGCATATTATGGGCTCCAAAAATTATAATCATCATCCTCCTCCTCTTCCTCCTCCTTTAACTGGCTGGTATTTGCTGTTCAGTTTCACAATGGGAGAGTGTCACTCATCTGTGTGGGAGCCATCGGATGGAGTCTTGTAAATGCCTGAGTGAAAATGAAATTTTAATTGTCTTCCCTTTTTGTGAAAGGATATAAAAACTGTAACGCTACTGCACCTATTTTTCAAAAAGAAATGAAATAGTTTATGGCATTTTAAAAACAACATTGTATGTTCTGGCCTCTGAAAGGGTGTTTTCCACATGAGAAATTTCTGAGACTTGTAGCCTTCTGTGCAGCCTACGAACATTGACTTAAAACATTCATCCCTGTTTCCAGAAAGCACACATGGCGCTGGCTACGTCTACTGTCAGCAATTTATGGCATCTGCCCCCACAATATAAATATTAATATTCTTACGCCATTTAATCTTTGTATAATCTGAAATTCTGCCAAATGGAGAAACTAATTAGCCTAGCTTGCTAGCATTAGCTCTGATTCCAACATATTTAGATTTTCATTCATGTTATTCAATAGAAGACAAAGCCTGCTCCAACACCCTGCGTTTATTACATATTATACAGAAGAGGAGGTTTAGCTAAATTTTTTGTCTTTATTTCATGGGTCCAGTTGTGCTGACCAGACTGTCATTCACCGGTAAATCCACCTGCACCATGTATGAGGGTCATTGGATTTTATGCCCTCCCAAAGTTAAAGATAGGGAAGCAATGGGTGCTAAAGCTTAATTAGTTTCACTAAAATAAATAAATAAATGACATAAAGGAAAACTTGGCCATTTGACATTTAAATCAATCAATTTCACAGATGCAGCAAAATATTGCAGAGCCAAGCCTAGACTGGCTGCTCTATTGGCACATTGGCAGAGGGGCGATGGGGTGAATAACTCCTAATTTTAAAACAGAGGGTGTCCGCTCGTCATGATGTCATCAAACATTCATGCAGAGAAGAACACTATGTAGGGGACGCTATAGAGCGCCTAAGTCACTCCCTGTCCTGTGGACCCCATGGGACCTCAGTACAGAAAAAATATGAATGATAGTCAGTGGGGAATGAAAAATTATTTTTTGATCCTGTTTGACTTGTGCCCTTGATTACACATATGATATTCATCAATTTAAGTGATCATTTTTCATGTGAAGAAAGTCTGTTTGTTGTCAGTTGATGTATTAGCTTGTGAAAATAGGTAACTATGAATAAATAATAATTATTTCTGAATTATCTCTAAATAATCATTTCTGACAACCAAGATGCCTAACTCTTCCTTCGAGTAGCTGAAGCTCTCATCATGACCCAATTTATAATGTTTTCCACCTCTTTTAATACTTTTCCCTTCGTCCTGGAGAGACGCCGTGAAATATGCCAAGCTGACGGCCATGTCTGTATTGATGATGTATATTGTCCGAGATGAGACGTAGATTACTGGGCGGTCTCAGAAAAAAAGGTGTTTTACTTTACTGTTTGATGACAAAATTTGACTGTCTTTTCATAAAAATTATCTTTTAAATTGCCAACCATCATATGTGTAAATCAGGGCACAAGCCACATGGGATAAAAACAAAAATTGTCCCTCTCCATTGACTACCGTTTATATTTTTTCCAACTTAAGGTCCCATGGAAGTAAAGGGGCGTGACTCAGGGACTCTATCGTGACAGAAAAGCTTATATACAAACTTGATTTTGGCAATTAGGCTACAAGTTTGCACATGCGTCATACACTACAAATAAAACACAAAAAAGTTTAACATAAAGTTTTGCATCCTCTT
>JAQLOL010000007.1:13070799-13086741 GCA_029783665.1 Naso thynnoides | reverse complement strand
GTGCTATATAAATAAAGTGGATTGGATTGGATTGGATTTTTGACAACACATTTTGCATTCCAGTTCCAACACTGGTTTTGGCTTTGCAATGCAGTCTTGTCTCAAAGTGTCAGAGTTTAAAATTGAAAATTTTTTAAAGACAAAACCAAGTAAATAATAATGTAACCGAAGGAGTAAGACATTCCTTCTGTCCTTACAAATAAACACAGAAGGTTATCGATGGTGTGAATGATGTCATCAACTTATCAGCTTATCGGCGTGTTTCTGTCACTAATTTGATCCATTTTCTGCTACTTATCCAGGTCACAGTGGCCACATGCTAAGCAGGTAAGACCTAATGTCCTTGACTGCAGTCACGTCCTGCAGCTTCTCCTGGAGGGATTCTGAGAAATATTCAGGCCAGATGGGATACGAAATCCCTCCAGTGTGTGCTGGCTCTGCCCTTGGGTCCTCTTCATGCTGAGCATGTCTGGAATACCTCAACAGGGAAATTCAGGAGCTCAGACCACCTTAATTGACATGGTTTCACGTGAAGGAGGGGTGCTGAGTGTTTCTTTTTGATATCTGAGCTCATCTCATTCCTTCAGGTGAATCGAGGCTCCGTGAGAAGAAAACTCATTTCAACCTCTTCAGTTCATGATCTCATTATGTCTTTCACAACCCAGACCTCATGACTTGTGAAGGCTGGCGAAGGAGTGAGAGCTTCTTCTCGGCCAGGCCTCGCCACAGTGACTGTCTGGTACATCACAAATGTTCAATACCCTGCCTCAAGCAAGACTTTGCAAGACTTATCAGAGAACAGACTTAAGGATGAGGGCTAACTGGTTGCTTTTGCCAAAGTGCATCTGTCCAACTTCCTCTCCCCATTAAAGAGCTGCTTCTCTGAGCCTTTGTCTGTGAACCACCCAAGACTGTCTCCCACTGGGCTAATTTACAACATATACTGTCCGAGGAATCAACTCTCTGTAATAGAGTTAGATAAAAAAGAAGTGCAGGAGAAGTGTTTAAGTCAAGCGGGATATTTGGTATAGCTGTTGCTGCTGAGCTGCTTCCATTGACCACAAAAAGTAACAGAAGTTGCTTCAGCTTTATCATTTCTGGAGGATTTTTCTTAACAGTGCTGTGGGCAACAGGAAATATGAAAATATGATGATATGAAGAAAATCAGGAGCTGCTCATTAAAAATTTGAGAGAAAGTCATTTTTCTATGCCACAACAGAAGCTAACTTTCCTGTTCAATAGAGAGGAGCAGTGAAGAGGGGCTGCAGAGCTCATTTCTCCCTGGATAGCTGATGTCATTCCTGCTCTGGTTGGTAATCAGATTACAGGAGATCATATCAGTTTCACACAAACACAAACAAAACACAGACACGTTGAATTACAAAAAAAAAAGGGTAAAAAAAAATGTGTCTATCGTTTAAAAAAGTGATAATGGAAAAACAAACTGTGCTGTCGGTTCAGTTCAGACTGACGTGTTTCTGAATCCACCACCTGCAGCAGCCAACACATTTTAATAAGACAGTCCTCTCTTCCTTTCCTGGATGTCTGCTGATCAGCAGTCCGTTAATTTCCTGTTGGGTGTGTGGCAAACAGAGATACACACATCTATGCACACACCTGTGAACACACACACTCACAAGAACAAAAACGCACACTGGAAATGAGTCCGGCGAAAGGCTTTCAGCGACAACATCACCGTGATTTTCGTCGTGTCATTTTTATGTGCACAGCTGAATTCTGCTGCTTTCTGCCAAAACACGTAAATGCTGCTTAGTAAAGGTGAAACCCCACACGGTGTATTTACCTTTTAGATTGAAGGATCACTGCGATGCCCCTCATTACAGTTTGTATGCCTGCATCAATTTTTCACTGCATCTTTCCATTCCCAGATGAGCTTACACTCTGCCTGTAGCTTTGCACAGCTGGCTTCACTCACAGCTGCAGGAATGGACTTTAGCAGCGAGACCCCTGCAGTCCCACCAAGCAAATCCTTTTACCTTACTGTATATGTAAACTGTAGCAGAAGTGTGACAGGTTTAAAATCACCTTTAAACAGGCCACACTGCATTTTCATTGACCCAAATCTGTCCAGAATCAGACATGCAGAGTTAAGCTACATTACCAGTTCAATGCAAAACAAGGTTGTAATAGTTTTGGATTTTCATTGCTTTTATTTTTATTTTGTTTTGACTTTCACTTTTCAGTTTCAGTTTAGTTTTAATTAGTTTTAACAGGAAGTTTTGTAGTTTAGTTAGTTGTTTTTGCAGCAGTTAATTTAGTTTTTACTTAAAAAAAAGTTTTTGTTTAGTTTGTATTAGTTTTGGTGTAATTTTAGCTTTTCCTGCTTTCTCCTGACCTAAGCCCTGGCTGGTGGTGGTGGTGGGTGGGGAGTGGGGATCTTGAAGTATGAACCCAATATCCATTAGATTCCATATCCACCCAAAACACCATGACAAAAAAGCAAAATAAGGATGTAATGTCTATAATTTTATTTTATTTTAATTAGCACTTTTTTTTAAAACCTTGTTTTTTATTTTTATTTCAGTTAGTGAAAATGTTTTTTCTATTCTAGTTTTCGTTATTTGGTTTTAGTTAACAATAATAACCTTGACACAAAAAAGCACAATCATTTGCTAATAGTGACAGTCAAACTGAAACTAACAAAGAGTTGTAAAGAGATCAGTATAATGTTATGGTGTTTCTTTTGAATGAACTCATTTTATTAAGTAGAAATTGTAATTGTTAAAAAGAAGACACTGAAGTTTTATTCATTTCTATGCAGTAGTGTTTTTTTCTTTGAATAATTTGACATAAATGCACAATAGCTTCACTATCACTATAGTTTATGTTTTCTTGCACAAAGTAATAATTCAAATTTTCAGTTTGACTTGAAATGCCAGGATGTCTGCGTATTGCAGACTAGTGAAAGCAACACCATATAATATTTATGAATCAAGGTAAGTTAAAAAAAAAAAAAAAGTAAGAGAGACTTAACTAACTGCTGCCGGTACCAAGCAGCATCATCAGGAGCTAAAATATAAAGCTAACACCCACATGTCAGAACTGCTGTTCTTCAGGTGACCACAAATTAATTCTTGCTCTTTAGTTGACCTCGATTCAAGTGGTAGTTTCCTGAGGACACACATATTCTCATCTTCGCAGCAGGAGGCTTCACTTCTTGCCTTGCTTGTTAAATAAAATATTGCTCAGGCAGGAAATGGACCAGTGATGTTTTATCCTCGTCTTAAAGTAATAAAGATGTTGCTATTGACTGACTCCAACACTGGCACAGTCTGTCATCCTCTGTTTGGAGCAGAGACGTGACTTTCATCTGCAGATATGAGTTTCGCATCCATACAGCTGTGATGCATTTTGATTTTACAGTGGTATTGTGGCCTTATGCACTGGAAATGATGTAGTGTTCTCACAATAATTTTGCAATTTCTTCAAGGCGCTTTAAACTGCTAAATGTTGCATGTAGACATTTGCTACAGTAAATGCAGTCCACTCATTCTTGTTCCATTTTGAATGTGCTTATATCAAGAATGAGCTTTGCTTGTTCTTTTAAAGTGTATAAATATTTCATGAGGTGAGACCAGGTCAAGCCTAGTAAGTCTGGGCTGCATTGTCTGAGACATTGTGGCCAAATTGTTAAAGGAGTAGACAATGGAGTCTTTAATTCCTGAATTCCTGGGTATGAAGTTTTCATCAGCACTTTTCTGTGGTCGTCTCAGTTAAGTTTGTGTTAGTCTAAAGAAGCAGCAAGTCACATGGCTTGTTTAAAGTATGTTTGAGTAAAAAAAAGGTAATAAATGCAGGTGCACAAATGTTGTCCACCAGTATACCAAATGACTTGAAAAGGAATATATTTAATTTATTAGTTTGTGTCATGATCTGGGCCACTGAACAACATGAAAAATGTGAGATAATTTATATTCGTGCTTTAAGTAAATGAAAGATGTGGAGACCTTTGTTTCTACTTTTCTCATGTATAATAAATTTGAACGTGCTGATTGCTTTGCTCATGATCCGCAAAATTCATAAAATACTGAGACTACATCATCTAGTGAATAAGTCTTGTAAGCAGCTAAGGTCTTCTATCTTGCATGACAAACCTGCCACAGAGAATAAGTAATGCCTGCTGCTCACTGCAAGTCTGGACCCCGTCTTTATTCCTCAGATGCTCCTCTGACCATCTTGGGTTTTCTCATAATTACTTGGTGCCGGTGTAATATTTTCTGAAGCCAAAAGATTTCAGGATTTATCGCCTCTTGTGCTGCTCGATCGAAAGTTATACATCTACAAATGTCACCTGGGAAAAGCAGGATTAAGCAGCACCATACTGAGACTTCAAAAGATGGGCAAGGGTTTGAAAGGGATTGAACTGACTGATGAGAAGATTAAACCAGTGACCTCCCATTTGTTAGAGAAAATGATGATAACTGAAAAATTATAACACATCTACCAATTGGTTCCATTTGTAGATGTGGAGAGTGGGGCATGTCACATGTGTACAGCAGTGCAGCTCAGGTTGTCTGCCTAAACTAGCTCGTAGCTGTGGCTCCATTTCTTACATTAGAAATTAATAAGGTTGTTGTTGTTTTTGTTCATGTTTTCTTGCTTTGAAATTCTCTATTTCAGTTTTCGCATGTTAGCATATTAACAAAGTGTAACGTGCAAAGCGGGGCTAAACCCAAGAGTGCAGTTGAGGATGATGGACATGTCATAGACTTTTAGAAGTACTCGACAAATATAATATTTGATCTGATGGGGACGCCACGGGGACGGTCACGGGATCTTCAAAATCTTTAGGATACATTATGAGAGAGGCATGAATTTCTGTGTGAAATTTCATGGAAATACATCCAGTATAAAGAGATATTTCAATGTGGGCTCAAGTACTCAACTGGCAGGCTGTCAGTAGCTCAGAGGACATTGGGCATAAAAAAACAAAAGGTGACATGGTGGTTTAGTGGTTAGCACTGTCACCTCTTAGCAAGAGGGCAAGAGGGTCCTGGGTACAATTCACGGCTGAGCCTTTCTGTGGGGATGTTCTCCCATTGTTCGTGTGGGTTTCCTCCAGGTGCTCCAGTTTCCCCCACTGTCAAAACACATTAGGTCCATCTCCAGTCAGTACCCTTGACTGACGTATCGGCCAAGATCTGCAGTTGGTCCCGAGACCAATGCAAGAGACCAAATTTCACTATATGCTTTATATGTGACCAATAAAGTGCCTTACCTTTACTTTTGTTGTTGCTGTGGTAACAAATTACAAAGTTTTGCCAGCTTCAGCCTCTAAATATGAACAGTTAATGCTTTTCTCTATTTACGTCATTGCAAATTTAAACTTAAGGTTTTTATACTGTCGTTCCCACCTCTGACTAAGGGCAGAGGTGAGACCCAGTCATTGTTTTGCAAGTCACAAGTAAGTCTCAAGTCTTTGCACTCAAGTTTAAAGTCAAGCCATGCAAGTTTCAAGTCCTAAACTTTGAATATTGCATCCTACACAGGTAATAATGCACACTTCATCGAATGTAATGCAATTTTATCTGTAGGGCCTCTGCCTTCTGTTCTTCTGTGCAGCTGAAAATGTCAAATGAAGCTGAAGGTTGTGGCGTCTCTGTCTGTAATTTTCAACTTTCCAGTTTCACGTACTGCAGTTTGTTTTTGTTAATCTTTGTACACAAATAAAATTATCTTTGATCCAATTTTGTTCAGCTGGAACTCAGAATCAGTTCTTAGTTCTAATTGGTTCCTTTCTGCAACTCGAATGGATGTTGTTGAACTGGTTCAGACAAAGTGATTCTGGGGAATTAAGGGACAAATTTTCATGGAATGATTAGGAGTTTTGCTAGTTGATTCCAGAAATGAGGTAAATCAATTGATTTTTAAATAACACACTTCGAGTTAGTTAGGGAAGGCATGAAGTGTTTTTAAGTCAAAAGGCTCAAGTCTGAGTGAAGCCACAAATCATTGAAAGTTGACATCCAAGTTTTCTTTTTACTTTCTCATGTCAACAGTTATCAAATTTTTGACTTGAATCTGCCTCAAGTTCACACCTCTGACTAGCCTGCCTAATCAGTAATAACAACACAAAGTGCGAAATGCACTAATTACAACACTACATCAAATCAGAGCAGAAATGCAGGAAAGAGTTAAGTACAAACCCTGCTGTTGTTCTGCACCACAAGTACAACCAAACAGTGGTATATACATGGTGTGTGGCAAATGACAAAGTCTATTTGGACTGTGGTGATGTTTGTCTATCAAGCCCAGTCCCTCCTCCTCATTTCTGACCCTGTGTTCATTTTTCAGCAGCCCGTCCTGTCGGTGTGTGAGCAGAGCTCATTTAACAGCAAGCAGCTCACACTGTTAAGGATGCGTGTCGTTAGCCGGGGATGACAGGGCCTTGTTTCACAGCTGAATGAGCCTCTCAGCATGGGATCCAACCCTTGATTAAAAAGTAAAAAGAAAACACCCTGTGGAAATCTTGAAAAATGATGAATAGCTGTGCAGAGAGGGAAACTAATAGCATTTGAGGTAAAGCGGTGCCGAGACGCCTGTGAGGAGCATGAAATATGTTGGATGGCCGACGAAAAACAAACGCCTCAACACATGAACTCAGAAAAATACATACTAACATGCATGAACAGGCACACACTTCCTATTAAAACTCTGGTATATGATAAATCTAAAGCTTATAGCCTTTGTTTATCCTCTCATCTTTTGTGCTGGCAGGGCTGGAGCAGTAATCTTCTCCAGGCTTGTTGTTGATGCAAATATTTTCCTCCTACAGTTTGATTTTGGCTCCATTGCTTTTGGAAAACATTTCTTAAGTTGTTACTGGAACAGAGAGATGTAAAAGCCTTTTTTTTAATTGAAGGGATTGGCTTAAATCTCCTCCACATTTCCAACTTGGCTTCGCTGCTTTGAAAGTGACGAGCGCTCATCTTCGCTGCCTACATTTACATCCAGCATCAGTATCATCGCAGGTTTAAATTCATGGTCATTACTGTAGGTTTGAGTCATTTTATATCTCCAGCCACATCTCATGCTAAATAAAACAAATACATTGCAAGTTCGTTGCATCAGCATTTTTGTTTGCCTTGTGTTCCATGACCCAAAGAAGACGAGAGTGTTTTTCTGTGCACAGCTGTAAAAGCATGGTGGGGAAGATTTTTTATTTTTCTTGTTCCAACCTGCAAATATTTAACTATCATTTCCAAAATGAAGTTTATCACAGCTGTGGATAAAATATTGCATGACTGGTTCCAATACAACGTGTCACTTCCCTCAGAAAAAAAATCGTCCTCATCTACACCTTCTGGAGTCCCACTGCACCTGAAAAAGCACCATTGCTCTGTAAGTTTTTCCACAAGCTTTTGGGTGGCGGGTTTGTGCCTCTGAGCGGTTTTATCATGCTGACACAGCCCTGCGACTTGCTCCACTTGTCTGTATAATAGGGGTGTCACCTCACTGGCAGCATACAGCTAAAGTCTATTATGGAGTATTGTTCCGATACAAATTTCCTAATCTGCAAGCGCCTGTTAGCACTTAGCTGGAATAACATGACACAAATGCATTAGCTCATGAGCACATGCGATACAGACAGATGTGCTGCAGAGGTAAACTGCCTGAACTGAATGCGAATTATGAAATTAGAGAAGAAAACATAATCCAAAAGGATAAAAAGCTCATGTTTATTGTGTCTGTCATCAACTTACAGTCTAAGTGGAGTAGAGAGCCAAAAGGTAAGGTGCGTTTGTGTGTGTGAGTGGATCTGCTATTAAATTATTCCTTCTCGTTGTTTTGGGGACACTCCTCTGTTCGTGACATTGATTTTCTCTCTTCATGGCTTCTTTCCTTCCTCTGAATTAAAGCCTCCCTGACACTCAATGTCAATAAAAGTTGCTCTCTTTTTACCCACTGCACCTGCCACATGAGGCGTTTTCTATTTCATTAACAATATTCAGGAACAAACAAACAAATAAACGACATTCAGAAACAAACATACAGCATCACCTCCACCTCTTCATCTTCATCTTTTCTGTGTGGAGTGACAGAAACAAGCAGGGTTTCAGGTCGTTCCAGAAGTAGAACGCTATTAATGGGACAAGCCTGCCAAATAAAGGGGGTCAACCCTGCCGAGACATTAACATTCTGACTCTGTGCCAAAGATTGTGGCGAACTTGAAAGCGAATATGGAAATCAATGAAGTGAAAAGGAAAAATGCTGCTCCTTCACCTGTCCAACCCCAAAGTTGGCAGTCATTTTGTGTTTGCGGACGCTTTGTGTCTCCCTGAGGTCTATCTAAACTCTGTACCTGTAAATCCATTCACGCATGTCTCATCTTTACAGTGGACATATAAATTCTTCATTTCTTCTCATAATAACTAAAAACAAAATGTAAATTTCACCATCCAATGACTCTTAATTGTGTGTTATTACATTCAACTGTAGAGACATCAGCATTGTTCTTCCTGCCTTGAGGGACAGGCTGACATGGATGAAGGGACAGCTTTGTAATAACACATCAAATTTCCCTTTAAGCTTTTTATTTTCCCTTTACTGATTTCCTTTCTTTGAGTGGATGTTGTAATTTTATTCCAGCGGTTACACATTCTTCTCCATCAGGCCAAATCATGACATTTACACATAATCTTGTTTTTGATTGTGTTTATTAGCCATGATCGCTCCATTTTTTAAAGGTCTCACCCATAACTTATTGATATGAACATGTTTTAAAAGCTCTTTTTGCTGATGTAAACAAAGCTGACAGTCTCTGTTTTTTCTGTTTTAGGTTTTCTCAACAATTGAAGATGAAACTACATTTTGATTTATGGCCCTTTTACACTTCTGCATCTTAACGCACTCTGCTGGTTTGAACTTCTCCACCTTTTAATCGAAGATAAGAGCGACAAGTGCTGATGAGTTCATCTTCCCTCTTGTCATGTTCCGACTCCTATTCCGCATCAATATGGAGATAATCATTTACTGTAGATTGTTTATCTGTCAAACTGTTCAAATGTAGGCTTCACATCAGAACGGCGATTAGCTTTTGCCATGTACTAGATGTTCGTGTCTTGCATTTCTTTCCTCTAAGCATGCAACAAGCAGAGACTTCAAGAAGAAAATATATTTCTGAAAATGTCAAAATATACAGGACATTAATGTTCCCATGCGAGACATTAGAAATATTAGAGCAGTTTTGCACGGGATGGCAGCAAATATGTGTATATTAAAAAATTGGATTATGCTGCACGAGTGCTTTAAGAAGCTTTATTAACATTTTTAAACTTTCTCCACAGTGGGAACAAAATGCGTACGACATAATTTCCAGCTGACCATAGATGCTGCTCTCAACAACTCCTAAATAATAAATCATTAGTCACTCTGCTGAGTGGTGCCAGCACAGTCAAAGAACTGTGTTGAATTAGCTGTTTTAGAGAGCACATCATGGGGAAATCTATGGAAAAATTCACCTTGTGCCCCTTTAGAGTCTTTCATTCAAAATGGTGCGAGATGAAGGTTGGAGGGACTTTTCCCATCACCATGACTGACGATGTTAACATAATGCTGCCCTTGATGAGGTGTGTCCTGATCTGCAGAGAAAAAGCCCACTTCCTCACTGCCATTACTACTACTACTGCTACATCATTTATCCAGCTTCTGATACTGACAGGTGATTATTTAAGCCACCTACCTCAGGACTCACTCACTCACTCAGGAATAATCCCCTCCTGGTGTTACTCAACAGCAACCATGATAAGATGCTCACAGCAGCTCTACTGACAATATACATATACACTCTTTTATTCTACAGGAACGACCATGTCTCCTTCATCCATATACAGATAATTTAGCCACATTGTACTGAAAACGATGCAGAATGCAAGGCTTGCTGAGACATTTTTAAGGTACTGTTGAATTGAAGAGGCTAACCCAATGTCATTTAACAATGGGCTATTTGTGTAATTGCCAAAATAATTCTTAATGATGTAAAGATTCTTAACAAATAATCAACTGCAAATAGAGAAGGCAAATTAAATGCAGCGCTATTCATATCACAGCAATAATTCTTGTCCATATAAAGATGACAACAGCGGGCTAGACAACAAACAAGTATGATGACCTTGGTATATTCATGTAAAAAACAAATAAATAAAATAATTATTAAGAAAAAATAGCAAAACTGGAGATAATCAACATGCAAAACAGAGTACATTACTTACACATAACCTTATTATACAGAGGATATTTCTAACCTGATGCACAGCAGATGTAACATTTATTATTTCAAAAAAGAAACCTTAGATTTGACTTGGGCTTGTTTAAATGACTTGTAAAGACCTATCCCACACCCACCCACCTAATATTAAAACACGAAATTATATTTTAAGGAGCTTATTTAAAGGATTGGTAACATTAATATATGAAAAATAATAATAAAAAAAAATATCCACAGATTTTTTAGTGTATAGACGTTGGTACCATGTTTTATCTTTGTTTTTTCAGTGATCAAGATTTTCCGTGGCGATAGTTTAAAGATATCTATTGGACCTTTAACATTACTTGTGTACATTTACTAAAATAGCTAATGGATAGTCCCCTACAGATAGTTTATAAAGTATTTGTAACATTTCAGCAACACATCAGTTGACAATCTGTTTCACCTACAGTAACCTTAACTGAGCCATATTAGTTAACCATTTCATTTACCTTTGTAAACATTGTGAAAACATTCAGAATAAAATTTAGAAATGTCCTGAAAATGTTCAAGTAATATTCAAATATTCAACAAACAATTACTTTAACAATATTATCAACAACTGATATGCTAAAAAACTTACATATACTCGACAAAATAGTCTCTAGCTGGGTTATCTGACGAGAGTGTAGGTGGTAATTTTTTCTTTTACTTGCACATTTTTAATGGAATCAATGCATGCTCATACTTGCATAAACTTTTTAGTACTCCACCTACTACTGTACTAATGTGCATGTCTATTAAAAATCATATCCTGAAATGTTACAAATGTTAAAATAATGCCTGAAATGATGAGTTAAATTGCGGAGGACAGTGTATAATTCCTTCCCCGCTTTTCTCTGTATTATTCTCTGAAATGTCATCCAAAAAAAAGATCATAATCTAGTTATAGGAATGTGAGAATATTCATAGGAGACAGAGCTGCAGAGGAAAATCAACTCTAGTCTCCTCTGTATCATTTCTTAAGTTTCTCTCCTCTCTCTCTTCCGTCTCTCACACTCCAGTCAGCAGATTTACATCCCTCCATATTTCTGTACACCAGGACATCCTCAGTCGCCAAAAAGTTGAGTGAGATTTCCCTGAGGAACATCTCCTCCTGATCAGCCGCTTCATATATTACCTCTTGCCATCCTGCTGCTGGCTGTAGATTGTCAGCCCCCCTTTGGCCTCCTCTAATCTCTAATTACTCCAACCATTTGTTATCTGAACTCTAGAAAACTAGCAGAACCCTGCGTCCATAAGACCCTTGCTGCTAGCATTAAATTTGTGCAAAAAGTGCTTTTTATCTTAAACTTCCTCATATTTACTAATGTGAACAGGGCTTTATCTGGCAGAGGAGTTATGTTTATCTCATTAGGTCCACTTCAGCATTTCTGCCTCCACCTAGATGGACGCATGAGGCATTGAGTACTGACTGAGTACTGAGTCATTAGCTTTGCACATTGACGCTCTTTGACTGTAAAACTATCAGCAGCAAGTGAACTTTGTGTCCAAGCATCTCAGAACAACTGAGTCAGAGAGTTGAATTATTACCTCTGCAGAATCTGGACTCCTACCGAGGCTTAATTATAACATATGGGTGTGTTATCCGTGCAAATAAACAGAAAAGCACAATGCTTTATGAAATGATTGCGCAGCTGATTACAGGGCAGCTAATTTTCCACTTTATGAAAGCGATCGAATGGAACAATTTGAGGTGGGAATTAGTGAAACATACATTTTCCTTCTCACCACCTAATTTGATTTCTCTCAGATCCACAGGAGAGTGAAGACATGCTGAGTAGGGGGCAGATACTGTACAACCTCAATTTCCCACTGCATTAAAATGTGATGAGTATGTGAATTAGTTTACCTCAGTGCAGTCTCAACTGTGGGAAGGAATCCACAATCTCCTCGCTGATGGCTCTCAGCTATCATCATAATGTTCGGACACTAACTCATTCAAACACTTATAATGTCATAATCTGGCCTGTAGGAACAGGAAAGGATGCAAAATGATAATTCATAGAAGCTGTTTATTGCAACAAAGGAGGTAAACTGAGAGGTCCATACTTTAGTGTTAATGTAACGTCAGAGAGTTTTAGTGGACTTTATTGACACTTCTGACTTCTGAGAGGCATACAGTTTTTTTGTTGTTGTTTGTTTGTTGTTGTTTTTTGATCAGTTTTGACCTGTTTCGTGCACTTGACTACTTGGTCCAAATTGTAATATATCCACAAATACTGGATCGATAAAGAATATTTTGCACAAACATTCAAGAACCCCAGAAGATTAATGTAAGTGTATTCGATAGGACCTTGACTTTTCCTCTTGCTCTACCCTGACGTTTTTGGTTCTTGGTGAAATGCCTTGACAGCTGTCGGATGAGTTTCCTTGTCATGTGCTTTAGGAGTTCATTGTTTTATTAGGATCAATTGTAATAATTTTGTTGGCCCCCTGGTGTTTTCTCTCGTGCCATCATCAGGCCAACATTCCAAGGTGTTCAGTACTTTGTTTTATAAGTAAAAATTTTCAAAACTATAGATCTTTACAGTTGTATTTTGTGTTTAGAGCTAATTAGCACGCTAAAATGCTCAACTATGACTATGAGAGTGACTATGGAAAACATTATTTCCTCCAAACATCAAGCTGTCATTGTCAGAGTGAACATGTTAGCACGCTGTCGTTAGCATTCAGCTCAAAGCGCCGCTGTGGCCTCACAAAGCTGCTAGCATGGCTTTATCTTGTTGTCACATGACATAACTTAGCTAGCCACTTATAACAACTTGGAGCATGGCTCCAACAATAACCATGTGTCAACTCAACAATGCAACTGCTTTAATGCCAGTTGATACTTGTAAGTCTGTGCTAGTTTTTTGTTTGTTTGTTGACGATCACATTTAGCACATGGCTTATCTTAGTTATGGTGAACAAATTACAATAATTTAATATGCAAACTCATGTGCAGAATGCCTAAATGTCTTGAATGAATGATTTGCATTTAAATGCAATCAGCAAATGCTTTAGCCTATTGTTGTCTAGAAATGAGTTTAGAGGCAGCCATTTAATGATAAATCAGTTTTTGTTCAATTTTATTGAGGATTGTTGTACATGTAGTTGAAAAGGTTTATTAGTCTGTGCTGAATTTCTACTGGCTAAATTGAACTTTATGTAAATAATCATAAATATACAGTGAACATACAGTGTTATTAGCATGCAAATGCAGGTTTACAGGTAAGTTTTTCAACATAATTATACGATTTTATCATGTTTGCCGTGCTTAAGTAGATTCATTATAATCTGTGAGGTCCTTTAGAGTTGTTATGAATAATGCATTTCAATGCACAAAAAAATATCTCTACACATATATTTCTACTTTTAGCAAATATTTTTAGTTTGTGTTCTAACAGAAGAATAAATTTACATGTTGTTGAATGTAGGTGAGTTCTTTCAGGACCACTCAGTTAGAAGCTTCAGAGAATCACAGTGTGGTTTCCTATTGGCTGATTCATTTGCTTTTATTTAGCTACGCTAGTCTGATCAATCAGATGGAGGCATTCGGAGGCTGTAGAGTCAACACAGTGACAACAAACTAAATGGCTCGAACTCAGTGATGATAACGATAATGAAATCCATTTATCTCTGTTCAAAATCACAGCACTCGATGACTTTGACTTATCTGTTTAGCGCTGCATGAAATCGTTCTTCTTTTTCAATGCCACAGTGCTCCGTATGAGCCAAGGTGGTATCGGCAAGGCTACAGCACAAATACAGTTTAAATATTTTTCCCTTAAAAAAAGCAATTAAAGTATTTTTTTCTAAATTCATTCATCTGCTGTAACCACTCAGTTTCTGAAAAGAAACTTTCAACTTTAGAGAGAGTTTTGGCACAAAGGCTGAAGCAGTTTTCAGTCAGCCTTTCACAATAAACTTTAAGTTCTCACTTAAAATCACAAGGCAGGAAAAATAAAAGTTTTAATAACAAATGTCTTTTTGAATCAACAAAAGCTTTGCAGTCCTTGAGCAAAGTAAGTTTATCACACAAAGTCAATTCAGGGTGCTTTATAATGCAATGAGGCACATAAATGTATCAGAATGACATAAAAAACGTATTATAGAGGAAAACATTGAAATAAAATAGATTACATAACAAATGTGACAAAAAATTAAAAGTTAAAAATATGTGGAGATTTTTTATTTTTGTTTTTGTTCTTTAAGAAGTAGTGTGAATTTTATTTTTTAAACGTGTACACCATAAATTAAAAAATTACCATAATGTCATATATATTGATGTCTTCCTTGGTCATTGACCACATTTTTGTACATAGCAAAACTAGCATTTCTTGTTTGTTCAACTGCTCAGCATGAGCAAAGATGCAGTGTTTTTCTTTTCACTAATATACCATAGGAAATACAGACTACGTGCTGCGTTTAGTACACTAAGTGGAGAACAGAGACAACGTGTCTGATGTGACATTAATCATTAGCTGCAAACATTTACTCAATTTGCTTGTAAAACACAAAAAAATGTTTGCATAGCCCTTCTAAGCAATTTTGGGAATACAGCTGCTGAGAACAGAGTGCTCCATGTCTAAAACAGTAACATTTCACACTTTAAGTTCAAGCTGGAAGACATTTTTAAAATATACTGTTGATGCATCTGACTTTTTACTGTAAATTAATGGCAGGTGGCACACACAAACAAGTATCCATGCCAAGTCCTGACTCAGTTTGGACCAAATACGAACAATCTGACCTTCGGCCTCCTGTGCGATGAATCCAGCTGAACTACAGCAGAGGAGTAGCAGCGTAGGACAAAGTGCTCGTACTGAACGAAAAGGCTGGCAGCTCTTTTGCTGGTGGCATTGTTAACAGGCCAAGGTAGACAAGATATTGCCAGAGTTACAAACTCAGAGGATATCATGTATGCATAATTCCTGCATATGTAAAAGAGGGTGTGCAAGGAGAAGTCAGGGTGATTGACCTTTTCTTTTTGACCTGCTCCATGACATCTGCAGCTGTTTGCTTCAAATACATCAAGATTGTGCGAAAGAGCATCCAAAGCTTAACAACAGACTCAAGACGAAGAAGACAAAGACAACAAGGGAGTGCACTCTGTTCTTCTCTAGAACAAAATAAGTTAAATATCAGCAACAGGACGTGACATTTCAAGTTAAGTGCTTTGCTTGCACCAAACTTAAGAACTTATTTTACACCGGAACCCAAACGACCTTTTGTGCCCTGAAGCACTCGCTGCAGGCTGCCTGTCTTCCCACTCTTTAGCTGCCTTTACACTGAAGTCCACTGTCCCTCATTACTATTCTTCTGTTTTGGCTTGAGGGAAAATAGTTCATGACCAAATAACTAAGTACAAAAAACTTTTTAATCTGCTGGATGAAAGTTGATGAAAGGCAATTATTTATTTATTTAAGGTCCTTGGGTGTGGAGGGAACAAAAACTTACAACTATTATTTACAACAGTACAATCTTTGATATAGAACAAAACAGTGAATTTAAAAGAAACAGAATTGGTCCAGAGCAACAACAGTAAAACATATTTTCAGGCAAAGTTAACATGCTGTAACCTTAAGGTGGAGAAATGTGAAAATGAGTTGGCTTGCGAGATGCTCTGGGTCACAGTGAAAGGTTACAGCCTTTTGGCAGATCTTCCTCTTAATCTATTGACATGTGCATGA
>JAQLOL010000007.1:13042803-13065182 GCA_029783665.1 Naso thynnoides | reverse complement strand
GACAGTAAGTAAACCTGATATCTTTTTCTAAAATAACAAATCACATTTTACATTTTTAAAATATGTTTGTCATATTATTTAGTTTTTCTGAAAAAGTATTTCATTTCGTAGAGGTTAATTATTGTCCTTAGTGTCAGTTTACAACCTTTTTCTGTTCACTGCTTATTTTTAAGTTTCAGTTTCATTGGTGATAATAAGCCTGAAATAGATACACAGCAGACGTTTAGCTCTGTGTTGTTTAATAAATGTTAAACAGAGAGAGAAAGATAGTTAGCAGGAGGGGGGCATCTGCAGCCTTAATGCTACTGATTGATGTCAACGGCTGCAGAACAATTCAATTGCATCTGTGAGTGCTGATTCAACCTGGACTTTATTTAACGAATATATGATACATAAAACTGTGCTGCTTTAGAGGTAGTTCCTATGAACTGACAGGCATTGGGTAAATACACAGAGTGGAGCCAATTTATGATATGTATGTATGCATCATTTTAGATCCTCAAAGGAGTAAAAATATGTAACAAATCACACACATTATCACAGACACTGCTCAGTAATAAGGTATTACTTCATAAATAAACAGAACAGAATGACATTGGCAGGATGCCTGGAGGCACATTCACGGGAGGTAATAGCTGCTGATTTGATGAGCCTGTCGTCATCAAATGCCACAGAGCATAAAAATATCCCAGTAACATGAAGATAATTACTGTGGGGGTTTAAGACATTTGCATTCCCCACCTGATTGACTCTGGTTTAAATAAACTGTGATGTGTTAATTGCTATATTTGCTTCTGTTTTGAAGCTCTCATTTATGTTTAATTAACTCTCCACTCAGGTTTTATCAATTCATTCATTACCTCTTACAGAAATGCTAAACTTTTCTCTCTCTCTCCTGGTAACTTGAGCTGACCTCTGCAACTTATAACATCATCTAAATTGTTGACTATACTTTTAGATTAATCTGATTAAGGAGAGAAATGTACATAAGGATGTGTACATTAAATTATATATATTTATAATTTTGTTTTTATTAGTGACTCCTCACCTGAAAAATAGGATCATTCTGTTTTCATTCAGAATGAAACTCTCACTATATATAGTGAGAAAATGGTTCCTGTTCCATTTAGTTGCATCGCTACACTTGCCCAAAATAGACAAATCAGTCACTGGCTCTAGAGAGTATAAACACTAAGTTAACTAAAATGGAGTGCTTCCTTCAAGCCGACATTAAACCAGTGACCTAAGGATAACTGTTGTTATATTCCTACAGTCCTCTGCTCTACCAACTGAGCTATCGAAGGGAACACATACACTGAGATCACAGAATTTCACATGAACTTATAAATGACACACAGTCATCTGTCTTCTCTGTTTTTTCATCCACTTTCAACCTTTGCACATTCATGATTTCATTCAAATTTACTAATAACTAACAAAAAGTTTTTCTTTGGTGACATCATATCAATCAATGAAACCCACAGATCTTTCCTTATCCTCACTCTGAAAACACACCGAAGGATGCAAAGGAATGGCACGACCTTCCAGTTGTAGATGTCTGAATGATAAACATATTAATTATGTGCTTAAATCCAGATGCCAAATGTAGAAATGATGTGCTCAGAGCAATTTGAGATCTTCAAAAGATGACCACAAATAGGTTGTACATGAGATTGGTGAGATATAAATCCTTGGATGTGAACAAGTTCTTGGCGTACAAACAAATCAGGCAATGAAATCCAGAGTTTTGAATAGATTGCTCTCGACATTATTGGGACTTTACAGACACATAGTTGAGTAAGAAGGTAGCTCATCCTCTGAGCCAGAGTTGAACGAGCAGCTAAAGGAAACTGTTACTGCTCATCGAATGATCTCCATGCTACCAACTGAGCAAAAGTAGGGAGAGCTTGCCTTAATGCTGCGGATATTTACACCGATAATTACACTGTATTTCGTTGCTGTCTTACTTCATACACCAAAAACACCAGATTCTCCAGTAAATGTTTCCTAAATGTAACAGGGTTGAAAGACAAGCTGAAATGCCTTTTTCCAGAGTGTCCACCGCCGTGTTGTGACGTATTTGCTATTCAAACAATTGAACAACCAATGAACAGGCTTTAGGGTGGATGTAGGATGTAAGCGGCACATTGACAGCAAGACGAACATGGAGATGAATGCCAGTGATGTTAGTCACCATTCAGTGGTGGAGGACTACTCCCCTCTCTCATCTCCACTGTAACTAAACTAACACTCTGTCACTTGCTCTCGCTAATGTTACCACTATCACTCGCACACTCACTCTTTCTCTAAATCTATCTGTCACTCTGAATTTTCCAGTCACTTATCTCTGGATATCTGTCTCAATCTATCGCCTGATGGTAAACCCTCAGAGATCACAGCTGACCCACCCTCTATATATAGGAGCCACAAAATGATTGACAGGTGGATTGGCGTAATTTAACTGGTTGAATTCAACCAGCGATTCAACCAATAATGTCCCGAGTCAACAATGACATTGAGGACTCAGGAAATTTTTTTTTTTAACATAAAAAACAGAAGTGGCAGCCTTTCATAGAAAAATGCAAATTAATTCTTTTTTTTTGTGATTTCTTTTCATTTACATTTTCAAATTTGACTACAATAAGAGCAGAGCTATGGTCCAAAAGGGTTGAAAATGCATTTCTGACTCTCTGTGATTTTCACATGCTTGCTTCTTTTGATGGCTCAGTTGGCAGTGGCAGTGGAGGACTGTAGATATATAGTGATATTTATCATTAGGTCACTGGTTCAGCACTGGCTCAAAGGAGGCACTTCTTCTTAGTCAACTGTGTTTGTAGGAAAGATGCTAAAAGGCTCACTGAAAATGTGTCTGCATCAAAGATTCATAATATGACTCTCATGTGCAACCCATCTAAACAATGTTTGTGATTGCTGTTTCAAGCACATAGCCCAGTTACTATTCTTATCGAACAAAATTCTTGTCGGCGTCCATAGGTTCATCAAATGACCAAAATCAATAGAGTTCGTAAATATCTGAATTGATCTGACACCTAATGTGTTTTTCAATCAGGCCTCTCTGGCTCAGAGATCTTTTGTCTGTGTCCTTCCAATGTGTATTCAGAGTGGAGAGATGTGAAAGTAAAGAACCTTTGAAAGAACCTAAGTTTGAAATAAATGTACCCAGGTTAAAGGAGCATGAGGGTAATGAGTGTCATTATCAAGGTCATGGAAATCTCTCTAATGTTAGTTTAAGTGGTGCCTTTGATAGCTCAGCTGGTAGAGCAGAGAACTGTAGGAATTTAATAACACACATCCTTAATTTGGTGGTGCAAGAAAGGATGGGATTTTTGTTCATCTGCTGTGTATTCAGTGACTGACATCAGCATTGTGGGTTTCAATCCTTAATTTGTTGACATCTAAAGAAATGCTGTCCCACATGCAGTGCTCTATAAATTGGTCAACCTCAGTCTTTAGTAAATTTGTCATGAGAATAGCTTTTACACAAAGTAAGGCAGGTGCCCACTCTATGTAAATCAGTGTGATTGTTTGGTCAGAGCTCCCTTCGATAGCTCAGTTGGTAGAGTGGAGGACTGTAGGCTTGTAATATGTAAAAAATATGTAAAAAATCATAAGCTCAGTTGGGCGGGCACAGCAGATACGTTTAATAGCAATGCAACAACAACAAATTGTGCCGATTTCAGAATCAACTGGAAAACGGTCGAAATTCTCACTCCTCTTGCAAGAATTACACCCTGGGAGGCAGCAGTATGATGACATCCTTGCAGTTGAAATGATGGGTCTCTTGTTCCATTCCAGCTCAGAGAAAGATTTTTTGTTCATCGATATTCAGTGACTAACCCCAACACTGGCTTTGTGGAATTCATTACTCGATTTGTTGACAGCAAAAGAGATGATTTTCCACATCCACTACTAGTGCATTAACACCCTGACCCTGACCTCAATCTTTAACAAGTTTGTCATGAACGTCCCAGGGCTAAAAGTACATGTGCACAGAGAAGACAGGTGGTGTCATTCTCAAGTCCATGGAAATCTCTGTGATACCCCAGAGGTTGTTCCCTTCGATAGCTCAGATGGTAGAGCGGAGGACTGTAGGCTTATAAAGAGAGACATCCTTAGGGCGCTGGTTCAATTCCTGCTCGAAGGAGAGTTTTTAGTCATTTCTGTTTTTTGTTTTGAAACCATACTTAACCGTATTTTTCACTGTCTCACGGTAAAATTCTTGTGTAATCTATAAAATCAAGTGATTCATCAATAGAAGATTTTTACTTACCTAATGGTTCAGTACCTCAGGAGGCAATGTACACTGGGCTGTACAGTTTCGCAAAGACCCCTCATGAATTTAGATTTTTTTTTTTGAAAAAACATTTGATTTTTTTTTTTTTTACTTCAAAGTCTTTGCTGGGATTTCATTAATGCCATGTTTCCATGTCATCTCTCTCTGTGGAGTTTGCGCTGATCTTCCCCAGCGGCTCCCCTGGTCTGTCAACCACAGTTAATAGTAGCTGTAACCTCGTGTTGTAATTCTTATCAGTGGTACCCTCCTGATGTTGCAGCGAGAGAAGCAGCCTCACAGGGAGAGAAACCCACAGAGCCGTGAAAAGAGATGGAGACCATGGGTGGCCTCACACACTTGAATGGTGACAGGCGTGGCACGTAGGAGCACACACATGAACAAATGTGCACACACACACACACTCACACACACACACACACACACACACAAGTTGGTGGAGACTGAGTTGACAGATTGCCTCCAGAGTCTTCGACAGTAAACAAGATAACACATTTTCCACGTCTTCCATCTCATCGCTGGGAGATTAGGTGTTTCTCAAGTGTTGTGAATGCAGCTCTCACTGTTGAATGAATGAACATGAAATGCATGTGGAAAAAACGGTCATTTCCTGTTTTTTAAGTTGTCATGGTGATCTAAAGATTCATACCTAGCTTTGTTGTAAGTTATTTTATGTTTTTGATCTATTATGGTAAACTTACTGTTTTTGTTACGCACTGCGTATCATTTTGTATTGTATGCTTATGTATCCTCCAAGTCCTGGTTCATTTTCTTTTTCAAGTGGGTCACAATGAAAGTGCCATTTGATTTATTACTTTCCCCTAAATTCCGTAAGATACGTCTGCATTGCGTCTGTGCTCCGGTACGGCGGTGGAACGATTTGTTTAAATTCTAGTCATTGTGTGTGCTTCCACCAGCTGTGGCTATGATGCGGTCCGACTCCATCACAGCTCTGGCGATCCAGAGTCCTCAGCAGCAGATATGCTGGACTTCTATTTTTGCTGGATGGTGGAGCACAACGTGGCAATTTGGCACAGAGTAGATCGTGCGGGACAGGCAATCAGGTACAGAAACAAAATCAAAAAACATCTGTGGATTTTCAAAATAAAAAAACTGTGTTGACAGCAGATCATATTTCACTGTACTACACTAACAAAACGTCATAATGGTTGGAACCAGGCCTGAAGTCAACAGATCAGAGGTTTTCAGAGACTGTGGTTGCATAATTTCCCCGAAATCTCACTCTTGCCCTGCTACGCTCTAAAAACATGGCCGGTGAGTGTTGACGGACAGCGAAGCACAGAGCGGACATGCAACGCAGCCATTCCGCAACGCAAATGCATCCAGTGGAATCCTGGACTTACATGCAGCTTTACACAGGCTTACAAGGTGACTATGACCTTGTGAAAATGCAAACCTAGCTGCTACTAGTGAATTAAGAATCTTTCTTGTCTAAATCAATTGCATGTTGGGGTGTGCAGCTGGTAGCATTTACCATCCCTGGATATTTAAGTTTAAATATCACATTTCACTCAAAATTTTTTACTACTTGCACTTATAAAGTTGATTTTTTTTTAGCACTTGTAATTGTATTTATTCTTCCTAAGGACCACTGTATGTAGGTTCTCGCGCTTTTAAATGTTTATTTAAAGCAAATACTACATCTGTCCAACAACTTGCACTTCTGTAGGTTTAATGCAACCAAAATGCTACTTTCTGTCCTGTTACATATATTTTTAACAGATGTTTTAACAGGTATTTTTGTCCCTGCACTATAAAGTTCTGCATAATGTCACTTGAGACTGTTTTGACATTTCAGCTCCCCGTTTCAGTTTTTTTCATCAGTGCACTGCACTGCACTTTAGCTGTAAAATTTTTCTGGATTTTCTTTTCACGTTTCTGCATTTCCAGCAATGCACAGTGGTTTTTTTCATGTTCAAGTGAAAGTAAAATGTTTACATGTACATCTGCAAAATTGTGTAGGAGGTAAGTTTATGTAGAGACAAGTTCTCTCTGGAATCATCGTTTTTATTTTTTGAAATTTATTTATTTTTTGGTCATTTTACACTTAAGGACACATTCAGTGAATGACTTCCAGGTTATAGATTTCTTCAAAAATAAGAAGAAGCAGCAGAGTTGAACACTCGTGGCTACATGAGCCTTAAGTTTACCTTCCACAGTATAATTGGCACTTATACACATTCACACTGCAGACATGAGCAGTCTGCAGAAATCACTTTCTCACCTGAATATGAGTGTTTTTTCTGGGAGACTCCTGTGGAGATGTCCTGAGAGATGTTCTCAAAAGAAGTCTTTGACACTTTGAGATTTTGGCTGGATTCTGTGTCTGTAAGTTTTCCATATCACGATTACATCAAACAGTGTTGCACCTTTCACAGTGAGGTAACACTGACTACAGCAACACATGATAAACTTGACTGGAAAATCATCTGTTTTGTAGAACATTGTTGGTGAAATGGCAAAAATTTTCATGCACTAACTGTTCTTCTTTTTGTCACTGCAGAAAAACACAAGGCAGGTTTAACATGAGCAGGCTGAGATCTGCTGCAGGCAAATGATCAGGAAAAAGCTCTCTGATTGTTCGCATTTATGGGCTTAAATAGAAGAAATGGTAAAACAGGAACAGCGTTGGGAAGAAGCTGTATGTGACAGGTTATTAGCAGAAACTTAAGATTTTATATGACCTTGAGCATGATGGCAGTTTCAATGTTTTACCTCATCTCAACTTCTTTTACTTTCTCAAAAGGTACTTTACAAGCTGACCTGAGCTAAGTGTAGAGAAGTCTGTATATGATGAAGATTTTTCATCAACTCCTTCTCAGACCACCTAGGAAAAGTGTTTTAGAAGTGTTCAGGGCATCATAGTTTAAAGAACATTTTGCAATAGGAGAGCTAACAGAACGAGGTAATGGTCCAACGGAGCAAGACATGAAGGCAGGTCAGGAAAAGGCAATAAGTCATAATAATGCCAAAAAAATGGCCAAAACAGCCAGACACCAGCACAATTTCTTCCCACAGGTCATCACTCTGATGAAAAGTTAAATCAGTCACACAGTCAAAAATCCTCAACCATCCATTACAGAATAGATTTTTACTATCCGAAATGCACTTTGCACATTGTCCATGTAGTTGTGGCTTTGACACAATAAAAAACAGCAGCATTTCTAATACAGCAGAGAATTTGGTGAAAACTGCTGTTACTGAATAGTTTTTACTAAATAGTTCACAAAACTGTCTGTGTTCACAAAACTGTCTGTGTCCTCATGGCATTAAAGGACCAAACCAGTATTACTGCATGTTATTGACCTTTGTCAGCATCGGCCACTTGATTACATAAACCCCACACATTTTTCCCATAATAGCTTTATCTAGGAGATACTGTCTTGGTTTACATTTTGTCCACATCCAGTAAACTTTACAGAAGGTACCTGAAAATGCGTAATAATGTTAAAAGAACATCTGTGTCAAAATCTGTTTTTACGCTAATAATCCAGCTTGGAAGGCAGTACTTGTGAGGAACTATTTTTTCCAGATATAGTAACTTTCGTCTCATCAGCTCCCGTTCTCTTTAGAGGGGTGAATTACCTATATCTAGCAACATTCACTGGTCCTTTAGTGCTTCTAAAAAGGCACCAGAAAAAAATTTGAAATGGGGGGGACACGGTACAATGTTATCCAACGATGGCATTTTAAGCTAGTGAACTTCTTTCAACAATGAAGAGCTTGCCCGATTATGAGGTTGAACATTAATAACTTGCTAAATAACAATTACTTGCAGCTTTATTAAGCTAACTTAATTAAAAGAAATAAGATATATCAATGAAATTAAAAAAACATCGAACTGTCACTTAATTTGCAACGATCCTGTGGGGAACTGGTCAGTAACAAAATTAAACAATTAAATAGATAAATCTTATTCATTCTATTATGTGCATATTCTATCCTATTCTTAGGCCTACAAGAAGGACAATGCTTCAGCCAGCCTCTGTTGTGGGATAATATGAAAAGTGTTGCTGCAGCAAATTTCGTGCAAGATTAAGGCAGCAGTAAAAACATAGATACTTCACGGCTGTGTTTGTGACATGTTGGATGTCTAGAACACAGAACATTAATTAACGTTTGATAGTGGCTCATCCTGCCGCCGTGATTTAAATAATCAATAAGTTAAGTTGTTAAGATCTCCTGTGCGTACCTGTCCAATGCTCTCACAATGGAAAGACACATTATTTTCCAAAATACAGAGTGTGCCTATCAATCCCACGGTGAAATCTGTTCAACACTTTGTTGATGCTCAAGTCATCAGTCAGGGTTTGTTGATGGAAAGCGGGTTGTTTAGCCGTCTCTCTGTTATTGAAAATCAGATGTTTATGTATATATATCCTGTAGTAGAGGCATCAGCACTGTGAGTGTAAAAGTAGTTAAAATGATTCTGATAGAGGCAGCTGTGCTGCAGGTGTAATGATAGTTAAAATTACCATGACACTTGAAAGTAGGGGGACTAAATATTCTCTGCTCCCCCTTTTCCAGCGCCAGTGTGTTTCCATACCCTGTTTCAACATGAATAGCAGTGAATGAGGCATAAAAATGCTGTCTGAGATCTACTAAAGTATACACATGGTTGATATGTAACAACAACATTTATGGAAGATAGGGGCAATCTCTGCTAATGGTGAGATGTCAAAAATAGACAGGTATGGTCCTTTACGGCTGTGTTCACTCAGACAGCAGACCTGAATATCATTAGGGAAAAAACATAGCCTGTCATATTTTCTAGATGACTGCTGCATACTTGCTGGTGCAAGATGGTTTGGAAACACTTCCAAAGGGCCGATGCTACTTTTCACTTGTGATCATCATGACATGGCAGAAGAGCTTAGTGTTTTAAACCACTGTAAAGTGTTGTGTTTTGGTATGTAATAACCCTTAAAACTCATGGATCTGTGCCTAAACCATCCTTTGTGAAATATGATTTTAAACTTCACATTCCCTTCGATAGCTCAGTTGGTAGAGCGGAGGGCTGTAGGAATGAAATGACGGATATCCTTAGGTTGCTGGTTCAACTCTGGCTCGAAGGAGAAACCTTATATTATAATATCAGTATAACAGGGAAGAAATCAATGGAGTGCATGTCTCCTATTAAGGTGCAAAGTAAAACAGACTAATGTTTTGATGTTAGTACATCTTCTTCAGAGTCAATAATAGGCAGAAGCATTGGTACCCTATATAAGTTAATGCGAAAATAGCTGCAGGTGAGTGGAAAGGTGCAGGGCAATCAATTAGCAAAAGTCAGATTTTACAGTATCAATAATCAAGTGAGTTGAGCAACCCACTTGATTAACTCACTTTCCTCAGAGGAAAAATACAGATTCATAGAGGAAAGCTCAGCACATATATCAATATAAACAACAAAGTACTAATAGAGAGAGAAAAGTGTCCTCAAAGAAAGGATAAAATCATCCTTAGAATTATGAAAACAGACATATACAATAAATAGTCAATCATTCTATAATTCAGAACAATCCAAAAAACATAGTAAGAGGCCTGGTAATGTAGGAAAAGGGGCCTATGAATAAATAGTCTGTCTACATAAACATAATAGGCTTAATTCTTCATTCAGTGTGTTGAGTGTGCGGAATCAATATACTTCTCTGCATAACAGTTTTTTTCACGATGACTCCACCTCTCATGGATGAGGAAACTTTTTCTTTGACCTGAATTTCAAAGATGCTTCGGAGCCATAATTGACCTGAATGTAATGCTGTGCAATGGCAGAATCTCAAAAGGGTTTTTTATTTTGCAGGTATTGCTGTTATGTGTTCAGCAGTTCTAATCTTGAGTGGACGTTTGGTTTGGCCAATAAAGGCCAATCCACAAGGACGTTTTAATAAAAACAAGACATAGGTGAATTGAAATTTTTATATTTCTCTCCTGTTCAAGAGAGGATAAAGTGTTTAGTGTTGGTTGAATTGGATCATTGTGCACAGTCACCTCCCTTGTAGAGGCCCTGAGGTGGGTTAGGAAGTCAAACAGAAGGAGAGGGGGCTTTCATGTCTGAGTGGACTAGACGGACCCTTAAGTTATGTGAATGTCTGAAAGATAAAAAGAAGGGGTTTAGAACAGAGATCTCTAAGTTTAGGATCACACTGAAGGACGTGCCAGTGTTGCAAGACATTGTTTTATATTCAGTTCAATTTATTATCATTTTGCATCATTTGCAGTTACAGCTGGTAACTAGCAATCACAGACTTTGATTGGAAGAGGGACTGAGATACTGCCAGGGTACAATCTCTGTTGGGTAAGTTAGTTCGACTTGCAAAGACAAATCCATAGGCTTCCGTATGAATGGAAGTAAAAGTCAGTCATTGCATTTTTGGATTGTGTAACTGGCACCTTGAGACCTCTGTGTTGACATGCACAAAGCAAATCTCGGCTTTTACAGTAGTTTGGATTTCTAAGCCAGAGGAATTGGCTCCAGTTTTCTCCAAAGAACTGTCAATCACCATCCTAACACCAAACACGGTTCTGATATATTAAAGCAAGTTCTCCTGCTGGAGCAGAAAGCTCCTGAGGACGAGCTTCTGAGGAAGGCCTCTGAGAAGAAGTTCATACAATTTGAGCTTCTGGTCAGTGACTGCTGCCACAGCAGCTGGAGACTTCATGCCATTTGAGGTTGGATTCAGGCAGCTTTGCAAATCACTAAGTTGCTGCAGCCTTGAGCAGTATGCAGTATTGTCAGGGAAATTAAGAGAAAATTATAACTCAGCTGTTAAGAGAAGCACCATCACAGGAGCAATTAGCCACCTGGACTCAAGCTGAGGCCACACAAAACCTCTGCTGATTCATCGGAGGGAAGAAACCCCACTGATGACGTGTTGAGGGCAAATGAGATTTCTCTTCTCCTCACCTTCATTAGAATGCACTGAAGGTTGAAGCATCAATAAATTAAAATCTTGCACTGCCACAGGATGATGCAAAGGAAAGAACAGCACATTTTGTCCCCTCTGGAAATATGCACAGTGCTGCATGTGCTGTATGTGGATGAGTGGGCATAAAGTGGGTGAACATGCAGGCATATACCTGCAGCCTCTGGTTCATTATACTGCCTGCATGAGGGAATTAAAAATGTGTGGAGGAGTTGCTCTTTGCTCGCTCTCGTCTTCTCACCACACTTGCTGTCAAATACACACTGGAATGGCTGCATGGAGTGAAGCCTGTGGAGATGTATGGGGCCATTTGTTCCCCTTTTCCCCAACTCTCCAGACATCATGTTCTGATATAAAGTGAGTGTGAAAATACAGCAGCCCCCCTCTTTACCTCACATCTGCAGTCCCCAGGTCTGTCAGGAGAATGAGATGGGGACATACCAAAGTCATAACAAGTTCACAACTACGCCATCTTCTCAGCAGCTTCTATTACTTAATGTTCTCCAATATTAATAAAACATAGATACATGATGGCTTCAAGTGTTACACTGAACAAATGCTAATGTCTTTCTGTCTTAGTGTTCCCTGAGAGAACCAAATGCATACACTCTGCCTTTCAGGAGAGTAAATCTAGTAGAGATGTGCAAAGTTTGTTCACCATGGTTTGTTTTTAGTCCTGATAAAGGTTGGGCTCTGTGAACAGAAGTTTATGTAAATCTGTTGGAAAACTAATCCTAGTGGATGGATGCCTTTTTTTTTAACCAATTTCCTTTTCCCCAAAGTATAAATCCTAATAACTTAAATGACTACTGGAATTGTCATCTCAAGCCACGATTCGATCAAATTGTATTTTTTTCCAGCTTTAGTTTAGGATCAAACAGTATTGTGCAGATAATGTATTTTTGAAGCACAACTTGTTTTTTTTATCATCGCCCTAGTTCCCTTAACAAAAAGCCAATGGGATTTTTCCTTTGGCTTTGTTGAACAAAAGATTAAGATGTAAGATGCTTACTTGTTTTCAAAAACAATCCCCACAAATAACCACTACTGTAATTATTTTCTAAGCCTAAATGTAGGTCTAATCACCAGAAGTAGCTAAAAAGCTGACGTTAGGCTATAAACAGACTAAAGCACGGTCGTTTCAACATCACCACCATTAAGCTTCCAATTTCACTATACTAGACACACATTACACCTTGATGAATCAAAAAGTTGGACTGTTCACACATTGACACGAATTTGTGACAGAAGCACAGGAACACAAATTTGGGTTTGAGCTGAGTTCTGACAGCTCACGTCACTACAGCAGAGCTTCCTGCCTCTTCCTGCCGAGAACAGATGCTGGTGTCCTGAGCTGGCACAAAGCATTGTCACAGACAGACTGGTGGCAACTACTTTTCCACAAGCTGTTAAATAATCACATAGATGGTTTATTGTATTGTATTTGAGACTGAAATTCAGTCATTGTTGATGTTGTTGTTGTAGGAGAAGGACGTGAGGTCTCTTTTGTACAGCCATCTTGATTGGTTGGTGTCCATTCCATTTGCAGTGTGGAAGCTCAAAAAATCAACCTCAATGCGAAAAATAAATGGGACATTTTTTCGCACGGTGACGTTTGCGTCTTGTGGGGAAGTACTCATGACTGATCAGCAGTTTAAAATATATTAGTTATGTGCGAATTAACCCCCCCCCAAAAAACAAACAAACAAACAAACAAAAAAACAGGCACCTGTTTGTAAAGTTTGTAAAATTTTAGTATATCTGGAATTTTTCTGCCCAACTCATCAACTATAACTACACAATGATATACCAAAATAAAGCTAATAGAATTTAAATTGGTTTTAAAAAGCTTTGACCTACAAAAAAAAAACAACAAAAAACCGACAATCTTTGTGAGAGCATTTTAATCAAGCAAAGATGATCACCACTTTAGAGATCATTACAGAGCTGGAGACAGAGTGATGGTTGATAAGATGTTTTTGTATTGAAATGATTACCCTCAAGACGCCTAATTTGCTCTTTCACTGACAAGCATCTCAAGTAACTGTGCCTGAGAGTGAGCTTTAAAATTACCGCTTTTATTCAGTGGATAGCTTTCAGCACAACCTCACTCCTACCTTGCTCCACATAAGTAATCTTAAGAGACTGAAAAGATGCCCTGTGCAGATGGCTGCAAAAGCAAGCAGCAGCAGCAGCAGCAGCAGCGGAGAGTGTTTATGGCTTGTTAAAAGCTGCACTCTTCTGTTTAAAGGGCAGACAGGTTTGCAAAGAACTTGCTTCATTCAGTTAATGAAATGTGAAAAGACTGTGTCACTTATAAAGCATATTTCTGGGTGAAGAGACAAAAAGTGACAGTAATCATATCTGTCACTGACCATAAATAGCGTTTTTAAGATTGGCAGAACCTCGTATTCTTCGGTTCACGCCGTTGTTTTGAGCTTCATGTCAAACCAAACGTGACGTCTGCAGACGACAGCAGCATACTGAGGATTTAGGCAGCACCATTCATGAGCGGGGGAAGACTGAAGCTCAAATAACGTGCTGTTTAATTCATGCAGTGTCTGTACCCTCTCACCCTGTACAGCTTAATTATACATGTGCTTTTCCCACCCTGACTCCTCTATGAAAAAACAGAAAGTACAAGAACCTCAGAGCTGTCAAGTCAAAACAGATTTAAATATATATTGACAGTGGGAATGTGGGGCTGCTTTTTACCACTTATGTGGCCACATCCATACAACAGAAGAACTGACACCTTTTAATGCAATAACTGGACTTTGTTGTGCCCACAGAATGATAAATCTGCTTTCTAGTTGTGTAGCTATAGGCAAGGTAATGTCTGTCAGCAAGTTTAAGACTGAAATTTCTAACCAGTTTTTGGACAAATTGATATTTATTCAGGTGCAGATATTTATTGTTCACAGAGGATGAATTCTACTTGTAATTAAAATTTGGTTACATGCATAAATTTTCCTCTTAAGACTAAAAGTAACAACTTTTTATAAGATCCCTCATGTTCAAATTTTTATTTCTCACATTTATGCCCCCAGCCACCACCTCGTATCTTTACACTTAACTGGAGTATAGTGGCTGGGTTGACAGCAGCTATACATGGACTTGACTTAACCGCAGGACAAAGCACAACACTGTGGTATTATTTGTGAAGAAGGATAGATTATGTAACGCAGAAGCTGAAGAATGACCTTGGTCTCCTACACATACTGCCATTATCTACGAGGTCATCCCACCAGATTGTGCATGCATGAAGCAGGATGCTCTATTACTCACATCAGATTTCCACTTAATTGTGAGGCTAAGAAAAGCATCTGTATGATGTACGGCAGCTCAGAATAATTCATATGCAGTGGCTCAACACGGTGAGTTGAGGGTTGGATTTTTTTATTTTTTTTAATTTTTGGTGATGGCAGTGTTGCAGTTTAAAAATCACTTTATTTGTGGTGTTCAGTTTGCCTGTGGATAGTCTAATCAACATTTACTTTATATTTTAGTTAAATCAGAGAGCGTGGGCGTTGTCATGACTCACAGTTTGAGAGAGAACAGGCCTGACTTTGTGGGTTTATATATGTAACTGTATGCAACATCGATTTCTACAGGAAATACCATGAATATTACTGGTGAATCTAAGGCAGAAAGCAGCCCTGAGCCGTGTTTCCCAGTGGCATGTCCAGGTCGAGAAAATGTGAAATATTGTACTTGTCAGAGTATTAAAAAATATCAATTTTTAAAAGTCCTGTATGATAGATTAAGGGGGATTTAGGGATATACTGCAAGCAATATAATCCTTTTAAGTATGTTGTCATTAGTGCGTAATCACCTGAAAAAAAATGTATGTGTCTTATGACCTTAGAATGAGCCTTTTATAACAGAGTGAACGTGTCCTTTTTCAAGGAGTCAACCATTTTTGACCTCCATGTTTCTACAGTAGCCCAGAATGGACAAACCAAACAGTGATTGTAAATAATGTCTTTGTGTTTTTGAAGTTTTGTGACCCCCATATGGACTGTTCTACACTACACTCAGAAGGTGAGATTGAATAGAGTAATATTCATCTGGTTGCATTCTGCATCCTCACCGCTAGGTATCACTAAATCTTTTACACTGGTCCTTTATTATTCAGAAATAAAGGGTACAAAGCTGTGGACTACGCAGGAAGAACTGAAAACAACACTGATTTTTTATTTTTCATTTTAAGTCTTCATTTGTCAGGACAATTGTTTTTCTCTGATGATAAGTGATAATTCATATGAAATGAGTAACTGTGATAAAAATAGAGGATAAAATGTAACTGAAACCTGCATTAAATGATCGTCTCTTTTTTTGGCTGAAATGCCACTTTCTGTAAACACTGGACTGTTTACCATACAGGGTTTTATTTTTATTTTGGTTGTTCTTTCAGATGTATCTTTCAGCACAGTGAAGAGATGATGTAAAGAAAGAGCGAACAACCAACACTTGCTCTTAAATGAAGCTTTGGGATGTGTGAAAAATTACGACTCCTATCCAATAAAATCAACAAACAGCAGAGAGGGAACTGATGAAGTGTGATGGTCCATCATGACTGTTGTGACTGGTTTTTAAAACGTCACATTAACGTTAACATGGGCTTTAACTAACGTTAAATTAGACTACAGTGTTATATTGAAAATAACGTGAGCTTTCAAAAAAGCTTCGAAGATAACTTCAGTATAGAAATAGAAGTTGCAACTGTGTTTTGGTAACCACCTGGTTTGAATCTGAACACAACTTTTTCAGAAATGCACTTGTGGCTCTCTTTGTTTTAGGCCTGGAGGCAACTTTGAAGCACTGTCTCGCTGTGTGGTAATGCAGGAACCCTGAGAGGTTTGAGTTACTGAGATCCTGAGGCTTAATTTCCTTACTCCTTTGTACTGATTAATTTATTACTACTGTGTAATGTCAGCAGTCTGAGTAATCTGTGGAAGGAATTTCTCAAAGCGGACCTAAAGACACACAGGAAAACTTCTGGATTGCCCAACCTGCAAATCTGCTTACTTGATGACAGCTGAGATTTTCTGCTGCAGGAGGAAAAGGAAGTTGCGAATTCATTTTCTTGTCTTTAAAAGAAACAGCCAGAAAATGGACCTTTGGCTCTCTGAAGTGGCAAGATAACTTTAAAGCTGCTCTAATCAACATTTTATTGAGATCTTAATAATCTCGAATCACTTTGAATAAAATATAAGTAGGCACTTGTAGCGAGAAAATTATCAACCAACTCTCAGTACCCTTCAGCTCTGTGGAGAGTCTCAGCATTTTTCTGGCCCACAGCTTCATGGTTTTGTTCATTCTTGCACCTCTCATTGCATTTTTTCAGCATGCAGCTGTTTTTAGTGAAAAGTTAAGCAGTACACATTGTACCTCTGGAGTCTGCAGAGCCTTAGGAGGTTTGCAGGTGGGCTAACTTTTAGTTGTTAAAGACTAGGTCCAAACTCAAATTCTGTGAGAACTGTCCCTTCTAGCACAGCATTTAAAAGATTCCAACTGGGAAGAAGAAAAGGAAACACATAGGAAAGCAAATGATTAGCATCATACATATGTTGCTAATTTTATTTTATTTTAAAGTAAAGAAAAACTCTATAAAGTCTTCAAACATTTACTCTTCCTTCCTTATTGAAAAATGATCCATTTGTCAGTCACAGTGCTTGTGCCATGCGGAACATCGCCGCCTGCGTCAGGTTGACAGGTGGGAGAGCCTTGCCTATCGAGGTGGCTAGCTGTAACCATGGTCATAGGCTTCATATTTGACGCTCAAACATGTTGGAGACTCAGATGAAAAGTCTGTTGTGCACCTTAATCAGTGACTAGCAGAAGTATCAGAATGGTAAATGTAGGTAGCATCTTTTATGTATGTTGTTTATTTGCTTGGCTATGGCTGACGCAGAGTCAGTGATTATGCTAATGCTATCCCCCATGCTCTATGCTGACACATTTGGTCTGCACTGGAACTTTCGAGTTCAATTTGTGACATACAAGATCATGCTTTTCTGGGTTTCTTTTGGTTTAAGGTTTTGGACAAAAACTCCTCGCTAACTATAGTCACTATAGTCAAGATTTGGGTTAGGGTTAGGGTTAGGGGACATAACAATAAGAAAAACACATTTTTGAGCATTGCTTAGCTGCGTGAAAAAGCTGAAGCAGATCAAGTTATCTGGTAGATGTAAAAAACAAACTGGGTGGCCTGATGGGAACTGTGTGTCATGGTCGAAAGCTCAAGAACCAGTGAGTAGATGGTAGGTTTAGACCTGGTATAAAGATGTTTGAAAGGTTGTGTTGTGAATTATTTCTACAAGGTATCTCAGAGCAGCATAAAAAAGTGAGTATAACTAGGTCATTTTTCCCACTGTCTCCACATCACATATTACTAACATGACTGAAGTAGAGTGTCTGTCTATTAATAATATTCTCAAGGCACTTGTAAAGGCTAAATGAGTCATACTTTTCTTTTTTTTTCTTTCTTTCTTTCTTTTTTTTTTTTACAAAAAAATATTCAGAGGCAAAGACAAGCACATCAAGAATGCAACCAATTAAAAGGCACTTGCAGCAATTCCCCCAAAATGACTGAGGTACTTTCTGCAAGCTGCCAACGGCTGTCATTGCATTGTCATTAATGGAGGCATTGTTACCTGCGAGTCAGGCGTGCAAGCAAGGGAGATTGTTGTTCGATCTGTGAATCTTTAATCAGATCGGAGGACAGTGAAATTCAAAAGGACTCTTCAGGACGTGAGGCTTCCAGCCTCGGTGGTTTAATTTCAACCTATGGTAATTTACACTTGAATATGATGAGAGGCTGTTTGCTCGTTCAAAGCTATTTTCAAGGGTTAGTGTGCGTCAATAATTTGATTTGCATAAATGTCATAGTGAATTAGATAACAGCACTTTTGCTTTGAACAACTTAACAACAAACATGCAAAGTGTCGCTGCAGCACAGATGTATGTGGGGTGAATGCTTGACAACGTAAGTGGTAAATATTATAAAATAAATGGTTTTGGGTGGGCTAAAACAGCACAGAGGGCAGTTTGATCAGAAATGTAATTTTAAGGTTTGTCTCTAAATAAACTGCCTGTAGTTACAGTGAAATTTAACTGCAGGTCACGTAACAGCTCGTAGCAAATACTGTTCAATGTTTTTTCAGACATCTCTATGACCGTTATTAGAAGCTTATTGTAATGGCTGCTCAGTCAACTGTTAACATTCAATTACTGATAACTGAGAAAGCCCCACGGACTGATCTGTTATTTGAAAAACTGTCAAACTAAGAGAATGCACATGGGCCAACGTACCAATCAAATAGATGTTTACTGAATCCCAATGAAGAATGGAGTTGAAATTGAGAACTATGCAATGAAAGACGGGATGATCTGTATTCATTGAATCACTCGGCTCAATTCCCCAACTGCTGTTAAGTGGACAGGCTCTTATATGGTTCAGGTTCAGCCTTTTGATCTTAAAGTGACTGTCCAATATGGCTTACTATTGACATTTCTCAGTGGCTCCCAGCAGGGACTTGGACAGAAGAGACCATATCGACTTCTTCATAACGGAGATAAAGGCAGCACCAAGGTCACAGGATTCCTGTGCACGAGTGAGAATTCTGCTAAAAGCTGTAAGATTTTCAGAAAGATGACTTAAAAGGAGCGAGAGTCTGGTTTTGACAAGCACTAAGAGATGTCTCTATCTGCTGTGTGTCCTAGTTCTGAGGCTGGTTGAGAATAAACACGAAGCTCTGTGTTTTAATGGTACTGTCAGTCCTGCAACGTGTCAAATGAATAACGCAACTTCACAAAAACCTTCCTGATACTGGGCTATCTGCTGCGTTTTCTGTTGATCTGAAAATCATCTTGAGTGGTTTACAAAAGATTTTTTCCTCAGGACGCTGTACTTCCTGTACTTCCTTTACTTCCTTCCTACTCTTGTTGGCTTAAATGTGAAGATATAAAACAGTCACACAGTCTCCCTGTAAACGCCACCTGCTAAGGAAGATTATGTCATAAAATCAAAAACTCAGGAAAAAAAAAAAAAAAAAAAATTGCTGTCGAGTGATAAGAACCTGCATGAAATGTTCATCTTTTCTGGCTGAAATGCCACTTTCTTTAAACGCTGCAGACTGTTTACTGCACACAGCTTTGTTTTCATTTTGATAGTTCATTCAGACATTTTAAGCAAAGAAAAGATGAGGTTAAGAAGAAATTAACCATCAACTCTTAAATGCAGCTTTGGAGGGTGTGCAAAAAATAACCACTATTGTCCAATAAAATCGATCATTATCAAGACAAAGGGTCCCTTTATCGTTTTCGCTCTTTCTGCGGTTTTACACCAACAAGACAACTGAATGTCTTCAGTTTTTTTCCACACTAACTGGGAATTTAGAATAAAGTATTTCTGCTTAAAGCGGCTGTTTACCAGTTTCCTCCATGCGTCATTATCATTTTTCATGCTGATTGATTCCTTTAATGATGCTGCAGCAGAGGGAGAACTGATGAAGTGTGATGGTCCATCATGATTGTTGTGAAAAGCTCAGGAAAAACCTGTTGTGCTGTCTAGTGGTGAATTTGTGGGAAGAGCATCCTTTGTGAGTTTGGCCATAAAATGCTGTACTGACTGTCCTGATTTTTTAAATCGAAAGGCCTCAAACAAAGTAATTGTTGCAACGTCTAAAACTCACTTTTTAACGACATAGCTGAGGGTGAGAGGACTGCGTTGGACACATGTCATCTGTGAACACAAAATAATTTACTACATTGTCTCCCGGGAATCTTCCACCTTTCCTGTTTGGAGCAGCTCATGCACGCTCTGTTGTTTGGTTCAGTTTGGCAAGGCTGGTGTGAAAGCTGTCAAACTCTGGTGTGGACTTAACAGCTGGACAACAGGGAAGATGAAAAAACATTCCTTCCTCAAAGTGAAGCATAACTTGCTGTCAGTTAACAGAAATGATTTTCCCCCATGTGGCTCCACGTGGAGCTGATGATGCAGAACGACAGTCGCCAGAACTGTCCAATCAGTGAGTTACCTGTCAGTCCCTTACTTCATATTTATTCCTCCTCGTTGGTTTGTAAAGATCAGACCAAATGAAAGCTACCTTAACCAAAGTTTTTACAGATTCTTTTTAAAGTCTTCATCAAAAAACTTAAAGTTACTTTTGTACAAACATCTCAGTCAATATGAATTTCATATTGAATGTGTCTACAAACCAAGGACTTGACATTTCTTTCATTTTTTTTTAAATGTAAAACTTTACAATTCTGTGTTTAATGTCTTCCTTGTTTAAAGCACAGAAACCACTTGTTAAAGAGATCATGTTTTGGCTAAACATGCCTGATTTTGTTGCCAAAAACACGGCTGCTAAAAGTGTGCTGACATCTCCTTGGTAAAAAATACTGTTTGGGTCTACACCAAAATGTATGTAAGATTTGCGATGGCTTCTTTAAACACCTGATTTTGTCACCAGAAGTAATGGTTGGAATTTCTGTGTGTCTCACAGAAAAACACTGAGGTTTTTGGAGAAGGAGAATTGTGTTAATTTCCTGAAGGCAGTTAAAATTAGGTGTCAAAAAGAAGAAAATTCTTGAAGCAAAGGGGACCGCTGTGACAGCAGACTTGTTTATTCGAAGCGTATAGAATACTTAATTTCTGTTATACAAAATGTAAGGATTATACTTCAGAGAATCTCAGTGGGTAGGCTACATTAAAACACCTCGTAATTGTAGAGGTGCAACTACAATCTCAAACAGTAACAGTAGCATCACACATTCAAATCTTGTTCTGTTCTCACAAAAAGCTGTTGCGAAGGCAGCTTGTCAAAGCGAACAGCTGTCAGAACAAAATAAGTGTGTTTTCTATTTTATGATTGCTAATGACAATGCTTGTTTGCTGAAAAGGGAGAAAAGAAAAAAATATTGTGCAGCAAAATGTAAAAACCAAAGTTGAATCATCATCACATCCTTTTTCACCCAAATCTCCACTTTCTGAATATTCAGACAGAATGATGCAGTTTTCTGCTCAAGGCTTTGTGGAACTATTCCCAAGCGCTCCAGGTTTTGTATTTTCCACTTCTCACTTTTATCTGTGCTCACACTGACAGAAAATTAACTGTGGTTTAATATTTTATTCTTACTGCAACATTTACAGCAGGTTTGACAATGTTCTGAAAGCCAGCATTTAAATATCTTATGGGCGATTGGGATGAAGTAGCATCCAAAATGCTCCAACCTTCAAAAGGACGGATCCTTCCCTCATTGATGACACTGCAGACATTTAGGTTGGGCTTCCATCCACCTGTTTTAGGTGCATTTTCAATTTGTGTGTTGAAAAACTGGATAAAACAAAAGCAAAAAACGTAATTAAATTCTCAGAAAATGATTTACTGACAAAAGCCAGTAGAAAAATAATAATGACGGATAAAAACATCAATGTCAGATCTTTATTAAATGATAAGAAGACTGCACCTTTCCTCAAATTACTACTCAAAATGGACAAAAATCACTCTTTTTCATCATGTTTTCCACAGTTAGCACCACCTGCTGTTAATCTTGATGACCAGCTCTGCATAATTATATAATGGCAGTAGCTAAAAAGGTGCATTTAACTTTTTTTTTTTTCCTTTGCAGAGTATGTTGAAATTTGGATAAAATTTGTGTTACATTTAGATGGATGGGGCCAATGATAACACTGGAGACAAAAAAGCACAATTAACATAAATTACTTGCAAGTACTGCATTGTGTACTCCACGGTATCAACAACGTCTTGTCTGTGTCCATAAAATCATCCAGAGGTATGTAAAGTGGTATTGTTCAGCTTTGTGTATCCACACACAGCAATAGTTATTCTGACCACCATGACCAATACTATTTATTTTATATATGCTTCCTCTAGGTAACATTATCAGAAAACACTCCTTTAACTTTCACTGTTATGCTGACGATACTCAATTATATTTATCAATGAAGCCTGGCGAAACCAATCAGCTAACCAAACTTCAGGCGTGTCTTAAAGACATAAAGACCTGGATGACCAGCAACTTTCTATTACTAAACTCAGAAAAAACTGAAGTTATTGTGCTCGGCCCCAAGCACATTAGACATAAATTAT
>JAQLOL010000007.1:13025128-13037717 GCA_029783665.1 Naso thynnoides | reverse complement strand
GATCATACTGACACACAGCAACATTTCACCTTTTGCTATAGTTTCAATGTCTATCTCTGTTCAAAAAGTCACAGACATAAAAAAAAAACAACATCAAATGAAGGGCAGTGTTTTTCAGGTATGCTCTTTCGTTCTTACAATCTTAAGAAAAGAATCATGTCAACTTAATTATTAGTGATAGTCATTATTAAAGACAAACCAAATATATGGCTGGCAGTAGAGATGCTAACCCTAACAATAACACAGTCTCTTCTCATCTAAGCTCATCAAATGCCAACATTACACAGGAACGCACCTGTTACTTCAGTGTTCAATGTGCAAAGCCCTCCTGAAGAAAGTTTTTCTGAACCTGGGCTTGAAGTTGTCAATCAGAGGCACTTTAAACAGACTTGGGCACCTAAACTACCCAGTTAGGGTTTATAAAAGTCCATGTAGTTAGGTTCAAGAAAACATCAACATGACACCGTCACAATTTGGTTAGATGTGGCCACCAAAAGCTCTTTTGGCTCTACACTTTAGGTTTATGTTTGTTCTGTCATGGGTCTCAAACCCTGGTCACGATAAAGGTGCTGTGTGTGATACCGACCTCTACCCGTCTTTGCCACTTTGCTCACTTTGTCACTTTGTAAGGAGAAGCCCTTACAAGGATCATCTTCTTATCGATGCGCTTTGTTTGTTGTTTGTTGTTGCATCTCATTCAGACACTGACGAGTACCTTGTGTAGAAGATGCCAAGTGGTGGCATGGCAGAGTTTTGGTATTTAACTGGTGGTTTTTTTGCCTTTCCCAGTTTGCCTACCTGGTTTCCTCACTCCTGCCTGCTTTTTTCACTCTGAGCAAACATTTCCTCATTATTTTCAAACTTCCTTTTTTGTAACTTTTAATTTCAGTCCAAACCTTTCAGATCTGAGATTATTGTTTACTGTGTGGTTGTGCTGATGTTAGTCTATGTACAACACTTAGACACTGATCATGTGGTCACTGGAGTGTAATGAAATGAAGATAAGGGTTAGGGGCTAGTTGGGGTCCTCACAAGTATACAATTACAAATGTGTGTAGGCTTTTGTGACGGATTAAAGTATTTAACATGGTGTCCCTGAGCATTACCACCAATTGACTCATGCACTTTGTCATCCAGGCAACACACACACACCTTTGTTGCTCCCTAACAGCCTGCAGTGAAAATCAAAGCTACTGCTGAGTAATTACAACACTGAAGCAGGAAAGCGTGGTGGGGTATTTCACAGATTCCACAAAAACACCAAACTCACTAAGACATTTTATCTCAAAGGGAAGAGGTGAAGTAAAAATTAAGAAAAACTATTAATTGATTAATTTGTTGAGCTCACACTCAGTCAGAGGTTGCGAGTTGCTAATGAAAACAGGAGGAAGACCTTTTTAATTTGGCTATTTCAATTTTGCTAACAGGAACATTTGCACTGGCTGTAACTGAACAACCTGAACTGAAGCAAACAGCAAACAACAGGATGACAGGGAAACTTTGACCAAATGTTGACCAAATGCTGCATCCAGTCGGTATTAAAATCAGCTTTGTCTTTCTCATTATATTGAAACCAACAGATTTTCTTCACTCATTGTGGACTTTTGGTCGTGTTGCATCATCCTCTCTTGTGCATAAAGGATAAGAAGGATGAGAAGGACTTTTTCAAAAGTTAATCAGATGTTATGGCGGCAGGATCATCCCCAGGGAGATTATAGGCTTTTCCAGCTACATTAAGTGGTAAAAAACACTTTTAAGAGCGCTGAACACTGAGCACAGAATGATTTATGAGGACACTGTCCTGTACAGGCCTGCTCAGGACGTGGCCTGTCCGTTAATCTGTCTCCATCTTTTTGGCACTAAAACAGACAAAGTGGTACTGTGGGAAGCTTTAATGTCAAGGTCTATTTTGTTTGTGAATCTTCATTGTGAATCTTCATCCAGTCATTTGATGTTAAAACTACAGTGTAACGTCATGATTGACAGCTAATCTTGATCCATGATTGAGTCTGGACTATGTATCAGTGTGACTCCATCCACCAGTTACTACCATTCAGACTCTGGGTCCAAATGACATCACCAGTGCAAGATGTCAGCACCTGTTACAGTGCTATTTGAACTTGTTTGCACAGAAGGAGGAAGTAAAATTTTGTCATCCATCTTTATTCAGGCCACAGTCATTTTCAACAAGTTCAACTTCAACAGGTATTAGCTTAACTTTTATCAAGTTTTTTGCAATGTTCAGCAATGAAGAAGACCCATCTTGTCAATGTGTAGCCCAGCTAATATTAGCACAGATTCCCGTTGGGTATTCCTTTTAAATCTCCTTTTAAATATTTAAACTCGCTGAGTGCCTTAAACTCCTTCACAGTGTTTGTGCCAAAATATAGCTTCCAGGTTTGTTGCCAACAGTTGTCGAGATGTGGTGATGGAGAGCAATGTAACCAGACTGTCAGCAATGGGTGGTCATGTGACCTCATCTGTCCTTAGACCTATAAGAACAGTAATTTAGACAGAGATGAAACTGCTGAACTGCTTGTTAGGTTGTTGAAAGTGAAGTAATTTAAGAAGAAGAAGAAGATTACCAGTGTCAACCCAAACAGGTCATAAACCAAACAAGTCAAAAGATTTTTCCCCTTTGTGAAACACTGATGTAGGGGGCAATATCCCTTTATAAAATGAATATGAATGATATTAAAATGTATTTATTTTGTATTGGCATTTTTGACAAAATAAATAAGCTCATCAAAACAAACAACAGAGCTGTTTATGGCTGACATGCCACAGTGGCATTAACAAACAGAAATCCATCTAACCCAACTGTGTAAATACACTGACTGGACAGATGGAAAATGCAGCCTAAATAGCTGCTAATTCTGGTTCATTTGTATCATTGGAGTGTCACTGAACACCAACAGCCGAGTGTTTACTGAGTGCAGATTGTTTCTGTAAATGTCTTGCACCCATAGCTCATCCCAATGCTCTTCACTAACACAATAAACAGCTGCTGACAAAGGCCTCAGCTGACACACGCACACATACACACATAATATCTCACACCAGCAGCCAGCGAGGAAAACTGCCAAAATCACCATTACAGCACATCCCTGTCCAGAACACTGTACATATAAAACTCAGCTCAATGTTTAACAAAGAATCTGCAGAAGCAACTTATTAATCCAAATGTCCTTCCATAATACAAACTGCCACCTGTCCATTTCTGTCGACTTCTACTTTATTTCTTCTTACAATGTTTGTCAAAGTATTAAATTTCTTGATCCACCAAAACTGCACTGAGGAAACCTTTGACATAATTTTATATATGTGAAAGGGAAATCAGGTGAATATGCTGCACTCCTAATTTTGTTGTTCCATTTGAGAAGTGATGAGAAGTGACATGTGTGACCTGAAACCACCAGTGTCTTTACACTTGGATGCAAAATGTCTAAGCCTTCTTGTGTCATGGGTTTTAGATCCTCACTGTATCTCTTTAATGCATCTCCAGTTTGCTTACACATGGATTTAAATGATGTCTACTCACCAGTATAATCAATTGTAGACAGAATGTTTTTGAAAATTGCTTAAGAGTAACCATCTGACACAGTGGATTACCCTTCCTTAGCCTACTATTGCTACATTTGGAAATCTTCCATTCACACATAAAACAAATAATACATGACGGTGGCAGATTTAACACCCAAAGTTCCTGTAATTCATAAGTCTTTAATTTCAAACAGAGGTAGACAAAAGTTCATTTTAGCTGAAGACAGTCACTTTTGCCAGCTGGAATGAAATCCATCTGGCAGATTTTTTCAGCTTTGGCTAGTTAGCTCAGGAGGCTAACATTAGTAACACAAGTTGGATGAAAATTCTGTCTCCAGCTTACTCCTTGATGCCTCCAGAACCTTGCAAAAGGAGTTTTAAGGATGCATTTGACATTGTTCATACTGCATTTGGATGGAAATGATGAGTAAGTGCCATATTCCCAAAAATGGGGACAATCACCATTGTGGGCATCCTGTCCCTCGCTAGAGCTGTCCCCAGAAATATCCCTGATTTTAATTGTGGCTTAAAAAAAAAAAAAAGATTAAGTTATATAGAAGCTGCAGCAGTGACTGTGGCTGCATGCAGACTGATGCAGTACCACCTTTGACCATATTGTGGGTTGTAATGGCAGAGCGGATGACATTATGGTCCACTGCATATTTGCAGCGGTCAAAATATATGAAACCGTGTTGTTCTTTATTCCATAATGTCATAATATAATGATTTTAGTACGCTGAATTGGAAATGTCCCTGGTTTCTATTTCTGAAATCTGGTCACCATACTGTATTTTGCAAACTTTATGCTATCTCAGGTAAGGAGAGAGCTGCTAGTGAACATAAATACTGAAAGCATCCAGGAAAGATCCCTCACAGTGAGGAAATCTTACACAGTGGAAGAGTTAGTAAAAAGTGCTTTGGTTAACTTCTTTTTTTATGTATTTTGTTTTGCTTTTATTAGACAGAATACAAGACATGACCAGAAATGAGGCAATAGAAGAACCACATTCAATTACAGTCCCCAGTTAGATGGAAATATCGTATTTTGCATTTTATGGTAGATTCCTCATCCAAGGCACCTTTTTTTTTTTTTTTTCTTTAAAAAAAACCTTAACCTGTCACCCTATAAATAATGTGCTCCTCTGCCTTAGAAGTAACGTTTGGGTTACTACTGTCAATGGTAAGCTAGTTAGCAGAACATGCTAATGATTACAGCCGAAAATATGGTGTTTAAACCATGAGGATTCAAAACGGCAGTTGGTGATCCAAACAATCTATGCTATTAAAACCAATAGAGTTCAGATATTAAGACCCTAAGACACTGTTTTAAAAAACCACAGTGTCTTTCAAGTTTTTGTAAATGATCAATTAAGGACTGGAATCACCTGTTACATCTGCAGATGTGTTGGTTTTTCATACAAAATATAGAGAATAATGCCAAGACATGCAGGTGCCTTTCCATGGTTACCCACAATACATTGTGGTTCCCAATACCTTGTGACACTCATATAAATCTAGGTGTATTCTTTATCATTGAAATGGCCGATTTTATTTAAAAAAAACCCAAAAGCTCACTTTTTGTATACTGTACCAGACAGTCTTGAATGTGAGATATTTTGATGACTAATATGGGTTCAAGAAGCAGCTTTGTGTTTGCTCTGAAATAACAACTGTGTGCTGTTTTGTTTTAACAGCTGCAGCTCAGGATCAACAGACGATTCCTGCATTTCTCCGGTTTCCAGCTCAGCCCAGCAACACATTCCACCAGGACGGACCTTAACAAGAACTCCTGGCTGCAGTGTCCAATCCCTAGTGTAGTCAGCGCTTAAAGATCGGCCTGCTCGGTGGGATCTGACCTGACAGACCGAGGGTGAGGCGCTGAGTTCCTGGGGCTTTCAGTGGCAGCTGGCGTAAGGATTAATGAGCTGATCCCAATTCCATCATTTCCACAACACAACACAACTCTAAGGAGCAGAAGCTTGACTTGACTTAATGTGTGGTGTGTGTCTGTGAGTGCAGGCGTGCATGGGTATGTGACTGAGTGGACCCAGCAGCGTTAACTGCATCAGACAGGTGAGTCATGTGGAAACAACATTATCCTGGGGCAAACTATGGAGGGAAGAATCCCACAGGGATTTAGACTCATGCATTACTTAGAAATGAAAGTTTCTGGCACATACAGGTGTCTCCCTGGGTGTGTGAGAGACTCCCTAAAATACACTCCTGATACTTTGTGCAGCTCTAATTTTCGCTAAGGTCCAATAAGCTGAAATGTGAGTTACGGGGGCATTAGGGACCTGCAGCTTTTCCCTTTAGTGCAGTAGCCGGGCTTTTATCACTGTAAATTAGACCAAATAATCTCGCCGTGGCTCTCACTCAGATCTATAAAAAAAGATATATTCGCAAGGTACTTTAGAGCGGCCTTGATAATGGGAACCTGTTACAGTTATTTAAAATACATTTTTTAAAGTCATTAGTGGTGTGCCATTGCAAACAGATCTCACTATACATGCCTGCAGTCACAGAGATCCAACTTTTCTTACTGTAGATGTATTGATGTTACTGCAGTTTTCCTCCCGCAGCATTTATCAAGGAGCAACCTTTAAGAGCATCAAGGACCACAAAGGTTAAGTTTTCTTATCTGGATAAATTAATCATTGATCAAAGTATTGATTTGCTATTGAGCTGCTGAGCCAATGCTGTTGCTGAGATATATTTGTAAGCTTGCATGTGTACAGAACAGCCAAAACAAAAGACGATTACGTTTTGATTAACTGACCTATAACTTGATGTATTTAGCATTAAATATACAAATTAAGGGTCTAGTTTATTTTATTTAAACTTTATTTAGCCAGAGTAGTTCCAGTGAGATTGGAGATCTCTTTTTTTAAGTGAGACTTGACCAAGAATGGCAGCAACAAACAGTTTCAGGTGAAAAAAACAGTTAAACTCATACAGTGCACATTGAATAACAAATAACACATTAAATTAAACAACAAAAACACAAAAAAAACCCCAAAATTATGAACAAAACCTCATTTAAAACAGTTATATACGTTAAGTGTGGATTCCAGTCTACTCACTAAGGACTTGAAACCACCGAGGGTGACCAAGTTCTGCAGTTTGAAGTCAGTCTAGATTGTTCCACATAAAAGGTTGGGTTAAAATTTTAACTTACATAAATGTGATTTATTGCAGCACCAAAGTATAGAGTAATAAAATGGTTATCCATTCCCTGGAGTTCAAGGCTCTGCACACTTAAACAAATTATTCCTGGCTGATTAGACCTCAGCTTAGGCCCAAATTGGACAGAGGTACGTTTGTATCACATGAAGTCAAATGCAATGAGAATGTAAGATTTTAACTGAGCACACTTTTTACACATTTTCTGCACTCTAAGAGGTTTAATCATGCAAATAAGAAATAAGTGTGACCTTTAAATTTGTAATACATGAACTGTTTATCTTCCAGGTGTGTTGTACCTACAGTGAGTGTGGAATTCCAGACTTTCATGTCTACATGTAAGAGCTTATCAGACTGTACAGCTGTCACTGCGTGTATGTGTATATATGCAGTTTGCTGCATTTTGTCTTGGCAGCTGCAGCACAACCTCAGGATTTTGTTCTGGCTGAAATGTTTGCAGCTTTGTGTTATATACTGTACATCCAGCGATTTCACCATAAAGCTCTCAAAACTGTCTCTGTAACTTCTCTTCAACACTGGCTTGTCTCTGGTTTGCACTCAGGGAACAATGTCGGTTTGTTGGCTCACATTCTCTAACATTTCTCACACTGTCCACATGGTACGTCATTGTTTAGTCTCTGCAGTGCTACATTTACTTAACTCTGACACAAGAAGGTGTCAACATGTACTCTATTAATATACATTTCGCGGGGTAGTGGTCTTTGTTTTAAGTTAACAGTTTGGCAACAGCTGGTTCTTTGCATATTCTGCAGATAACTGACATACATTTGCATGGATTAAGCACAAATTTCACCTTTAATTTCATCTAATTTATTCCCGGCTGTCCTTCATTCAGATCTCATTACATTTAAATATGTGTTAACATAAAATGAAAGTGTATGCTCACATGTTGTAAGCTGCTCTGTGCACTTGACATTTCATGTGAACATTAAGATCCATCACAACTGGGGGAAAAAAGGGTCATACCCATACTAGTTTATATTCACAGTGCAGAGGTTATATTGGTTAAACTGCCTTGTATATCAGTGTAATCAGTACCCAGTATGTGGGTTATGTTTAGGAATTATTCTTGTTGTCAGCATAGTTACCCTTGTTTTAAGAATTAGATGAGCATGAAAAACATTCAAGAAATGCCCATTTCTACATCCTCATTTAAACCAGCTCTGAAAATGTTTGTGATCTCTGCAGAACATGTTGCCTAAAATCATGCTGTGTGTTAGTATTTTGTATCCATGCAGGCATGTATCAGGGGGTATCATTACTATTGATAGCACAGCAACACCAAGGCCACAGCTTGAATAACAGCTGAAACCAGCACAAGATGAGGTGGGACACAGGGGAATTGAGCTGTTATTGTTTCAGATTTTTAAAATCTTGACTTCAGGCTGAAACTAAAATAGGACTGTGGACACTGGTTTGGTTTTTAGTGTCATTGTAGTGGGCTACAGGAAAATAGATCAGGCGTATAGATTACATTAGCTGACGGTAAAGATGCTAAATCATTGATATAGTCGATATAGAACAGAATTTTTATTTGATATAGACTCCTTTGACGGCTAAACATCTGCAGGCTGATGGTACAGTATACCAAACAATTGCATTTCAAGTATTTGTCAAAAAATAAAAGCACAAAGCAATGGATGCACAGTGCAGTACTGCGCATCGACCTGCAGCTCATCCTGCTGCTAAATCAATACATGACTACTTCAGACGCTTACTCCCCTACTTGTCACTACCTTTGACAGCAGTATCAGAACTGTGAGGTACAAAGCTGAATGTGGCACAGCGTGTGTATGTCACACTGATGTGACAGAGGGGATGATGGGCTTCAGCACCAACTACTGAAATAGAGGGATGCAAACATTTGCTCATGAAGAAACGACAAGTTTGTAATTAACATATTGGGACTCAACGCAGTCCTGTTCAAGTCATTTGATCACATTTAAAAATCGTTATTTGTCTACTTGTGTCCTTCTTTTGGTGCTCATAGCAAATAAATGACAATTACAAGTTCTAAAGAAGTCAAGGTGATTAAAACAGATAGTTTTATGAAATTGAAAAGTGCTGCATTTGGTTATATAGTTAAAATTTCAAGTTAGGACTTCGGTATCAAAGTCAAATAAATTAGTTTTGCCTAATGATTAAAGGTTAACTTAATTGTTCAGGCTTTCTGGAGACTAATAAACATAATAATTCTACATCATACATATTTTAGCCGTGTCTTAGTCTGATTGTCATAATTACTATGCAGAAGTGGCAAAAGTACACACATTCTTTGCTTCAAGAAGTACAAATACTTCTCAGTTCAAGTACTGACTCAACTTCTCACAGGTTCTGAAATGTGTTCAAAGTATAAAAGCAAAAAAAATTCCCCCTGGAGGACATTTCTACTGGTTATTTCTGTGCAAAGCTACCGAACCTCATGTCATATTAATACAATACAACGACTATTAAGCTTAAAGGTAGAATTAGTGGGATTTGTCTGAGCTGTTCTTAAAAACTTTGTTACCTCCCACCTCTGTTACTATGTTTGTAAGTAGTATGTTCCTGTTCCTTCCTTTTCTTTTCTGTTTGCTATCTTATTTTGCCTGTGCATCTCATCACTTTGGCCTTCATATTTTATCAATGATTGTTCTCATGGTGAATAATCAGGAATTAAAACACAGCTCTGAAGCCAAATTGCATTTGGCTTGTCTTGACACAAAAAGCCACTTTCTTAATTAAAAAAATGAGCCACTTAAAGGTCACTGTGACATTTTCATTATGTATCCTGAAACGTAATATTTATTATTAATGCGTCATGAAAGGTTTTTGCATTTCTTGGATTGACTCAGTCTTTACAGTTAACAAAAACACGACATTAGCATTCTGTGACGAATCCAATGGGAACTTCTTTCTGCGAGCGAATCAGCGTCTTCAGGCTCTCAGTGAAGAATAATGACCCAGGCAGCAGACACGCTGCCATCAGTCTGGTTTTTGTTATTATTGCTGCTCCAGAGGGCGTGTTGTTGTGCACAAACAAAGACAGTGTACTCATGCAGTCAGTGAAGCTTCACTATGACTTTATGCCCACAGGATAAGATGGGCATTAATCAGTGTTTTTCTTATTGTCAATAAATCCCATGAAAAGACATAAACAACATTGTGTTATACCATCTTATCAGCACTTTCTGGCTTTCTCTCCCTCTCTGACACTGAGCTATCATAATTACTACTTTCTGTCTTTCATATTTATGTCAACATTCATGTCATAATTATAAGACTAGGCAACTTGGATTTTTCTGAAGGTTCAGACTAGAATTGATCCCACTTAATGCTTAAAAATATGGAAGTGCCCAGAAAACAAACAAGGATGAATACCTTACATCATCACAAGTCTGTCAATCAAAGGTATTTAAAGTTAATATGTAACGTTGAACCCCTTCCAGGCAATACATTAATCTGATGACAATACAATCCCTGTAAAATTAGACTACTTAGACTACTTAGACTACTACTACTATTTTGAAAAAACATACATTATGACCTTGGTCTCTTTTGAAAGGTTTATACCCCAAAATGTTTTTAAGATCAATATAAAATTCTGTTTTTGCCTTTAAAATGTTTTTGCAGCGATCTGTATGGACAGTTTCCAAGACAAGATTTGAAAGTCATGATTTCAACTTAAAAATGAAAAGAAAAAGACATATTATGTATAATGTTTTAAAGGACCATACCAGTCTATTTTTTCACCATTAGCAATTAGCTAAGATCACCCTTATCTTCTGCAAATGCTGTTAAAATTCGACCATGTGTTTTCTTTAGTAGATCTCAGACTGCATTTTTAAACCTCATTCCTGTCATTCATGTTGAAACAGAGTACGGAAACACTGTAAGACACATGAAAGTTGCTATGTATGAATAATCCACTCTTCTGAAGAGAATGTCTGTGTTTATTTGGTCAAACATCGTGAGCGAGAGAGAGAGGAGTCATTAAGATGAAAGTTATTATGCCTGGAAATATGGTTCCTCACAGATGCTGCCTTCCTAGCTTGAATATTAGCATGAAGAAGAATTTTGACATAGACAATCTTTTAACTTACGCCACACATTTTCAAGTACTCTCTGTAATGTTTATTGTTATTGTTTAGGTTTTAAAAATGAAAAGGCAATAAGGATATTTGGGATTTTTTGTATTGTACTCTCCAAGTATCCAGATAGTGCACTCTCATTCTGCTTCATGTCCCACTGTGTCGTTTTGCTGTGGCAATAAAGACGTGACAGGGTTTATTGGAGTCACACTGTTTCCACATGATGCTACTGCAAGTCATCCAGAGGCAAATGAGGATCCGTTTCATGTGCTGAATACATTTCTTTTTCCAGCAACGATGGCTCAGTTCTTCAGGTTATTTCACCTTTTCAAACACTTATAAATTTGTAGTTGTCCATAATTTGTTGTAAAATAATTCAAACAATTGAACAGCAACTATACATCTTGCCTCTTTTGTCACATTCACATAGTTCATCATGTTACTCTCTCAGTCCAGTTGACAAATGTAATCTGTGGGATTTAGGGGCCAACCATAAATTGTTGCATGTCGTTCATCTCCTGGCATCTTTATGAATTCATACAGCTGTATGAACCATGAACCAGTTTGAAAAAACTGAGGCAAGAAATATTTGCTGTTGACTCAATGTAAAAACTTTATTTAGATCATTTAGTTGTATCGAAAATTTTTTAAACATAAATTAAAATCTTAAGTTCAAAAGAAAAAAATAGCTACTGGAATGAGGGAAAATTCATTGGACAAAACTTTTGTTGGATTTTTTTTGTTTGTTTGTTTGTTTGTTTTAATTTTTTCTCTCACACAGATGCCAACTGTAAAAACGGGTCAAACCACATGAGACAGACACAATCTTCTTGAATCAGTGTGAGACTCCTCAGTTGACCTGTCCAGTGTTTACAGGGTAGAGAAAAAGTTTCATCACTTCAAATGGCCTTTTCTTCTTCATTTATGACAAGGCCGTGCAGTTCCTCAGTGTCCTTAAAGCTTCGGTTTTCTGACAAATAAGAAAAAGACAAAAAAGACCTCCCAAAATCATCAATTGAACCTGAAATTGAAAAAATCAGAACATCTTGGGACTGCCTGAAAAACTCAACACAGACTCACTTTTGACCTTCCATTTATAATACAAATGAATATTTCAAACAGCTAAACAGAAAAACAAGCCTGCACTGTTTTTCATTCCCACACTGTCTCTCCATCTCCACAGAATGGAGATGATGGGATAAAAGACAAATCTGTCCACTTAAAGCTCAGCAATTTTTATTTGTACTTAAAACAGACTGTGTGTGTGTGTGTGTGTGTGTGTCCACATGTGCAAGTGATGCACTCCATTTCTTCATTAACACCGTCTATACTACAAGAGCCTGCTAATTAGCTTTCAAGGAGCTGGTATTGATTCAATTAGAGATAAAATATACAGAAGATGGGAGAGAGAGACGGCAGTTCAATCACAGCATTTAATGAACTAACAAGACTCTTCTTTCTAGGAATTAGTATGGACCATGTAATATAATTTTAATAGATTTTTTTTTCATAGTTAGATGTTGACAGAACTCTGGAGATCAAATCTCTGATATAGAAAGGAAACATAGGTGGGGTGATGAATTGGACAGAAAATATTCTGAAGGTTGTGTAGAATTCTACAGATTTAGTAGAAACTTTTTGTAGAATGGCAGAAATGGAATATAATTGTGTTTTTTTTCATTAGTGTATAATCACCTGGAAAATAAGAATTCACTTACCTCTCTCTTGCTCTCTCCCTCTCTTTTTTTTTTTTTTTTTTTTTTTTTTTAAAA